>CM035230.1:13131308-13559889 GCA_020226215.1 Sindora glabra | reverse complement strand
TGTAGTTAATTAATTTAATTATCTTAAATTCTTAACTTGTTAAAAATATTTTATCATATCCAAACTACTTTGTAATAATTATATACGGCGGAAAAATTGAAAAAAGAAAAACCACATGCACAGTATCAAAAAATAAAACAAGAGACAATATGTTTTTTGTAAAGTAACAAGAGTTAAAAATTAAATATATATTTAATTAATTTAATTTAATTAAAATTTTAATTTATTCAAATTTTTTTATAATAATTAAAAATATATTATGTTATATTTATATTGCTCGGTGAAATTAATGTTTCAACTATAAATAATTAAAGTAAACTTAAAAAAATACAATAAAATAAATAAAAAATAGAAATAGTGCACCGATCATAGACTAATAATAGTTTAAAGAAAAATATATAGTAAATTAATTTAATTAAATAAAATATTTAATTTACTTAGAATATTTTATAATAAAGAATACATTTTGTTACATTTATATTACTCAATTGCATAGATAAAAGGAAGAGGAAAGTACCTGTTTTATGATAAAATTTTAATTAATGTATATTTATTTAATTTGAAATATAACAATTGAAAATTCATATAAAAATATTGAAAAAATTTAAATAAATTTAATTTTTATTTTTAAATAATTTTATAAAAATAAAATATATATCAATCAATATGTACACTCCATATTAAAATTTTAAATTATTTAAAATATCTAAATTACTCAATAATGTAGATAAAAAAATATGTATTTTTTGACAAAATTTTAACTGAGGTATATTTATTTAATTTAAAATATATTACTGAAAAATTGACATGAAGCAGTATTGACAAAAATGTAAATAAATTTGATTTAATTTTCAAGTTGTTTTATTAAAAATAAAATAAAATATGTAATTATTTAATCAAAATATACTTTCTATATTAAAATTTTAACTTATTAAAATATTTTTATAACAATGAAATGATCTATTGAAATATATTTTTTTAATAAAAACTATTAAGGTGGTAAATAAAAGCAAGGAATAGTTATTTTCTTTATATGAGCGAATCAAATATACCAATTTAATATAAAACTAGTAATATTACAACTTATATAATATTTAGAAGATTACTTAAATTATCACTTAGCTAAATATAATTATTTAAATATAGTAAATTCTTATCAAATTATTGCAAATGCATGTATCAAATACCTAAAATCATAATCTAAGTAAATATAGCAACATATTAAATATTGTCAAAATTAATTAAAATTTAAGTTTGATAATAAATTAATAGTTATGTTATTTGTAATATATTAAATTGATTCTCCCCAAATTATTGCAGCTTTATGCGTTAAATTACTAAATTGAGTAACGAATTAATTTTTAACTTTATGACATTGTTGAGTTTTAAATTATATCAAAATTTATGATTACAAATATAAATGCAATGTTACAATCTTTTCATTAATTTAGTAAGTTTTCAATAATTCTAACTCACTGTGTATTTTGGCAATGCTAAAATTTAATGATACTTATAGTGTCATGAAGTCAAGGTTAATACCAATATTTTTATTCTAAATATATTAAAATTCTCTTTGCTGATTGTGGAGTTTTAATCATAGTGGTGTTTTCATAAATTTTTTCTATGCATGGAAAATTCATATTGAATTTTATATTTTTTGGGACAAAAAAATTCAATTTAATGGCTTACAATCTACTAATAGAACTAATTCATTTATGTATTGAGTTTTAGTTGATGTATAATAGAATTAGCTTCAATGCACTATAGAATTGGCCCTTAATGAAACTTGTTATTTGCATTCTCCATTAACAATTAGTTATTAGTGTAAATTTAAAACCATTATTGTAAACCTTTAACAAAGAAAATTTGAATTGCTTATATTTGTTGACATATGACTTAGATTACTTAATTGGATTGTGCATGTTGTCTTATATTAAAATTAGCCTCGTCACACAGGCTCACATGCATTTGATACCTAATTGAATTGTGCATACTATCTTATATTAAAATTAGCCTTCTCACATAGGCACATGTGCATATTCCAAAGTTTTTTTTATTTGAAAAACTTGTATATTTATGAATAAAAGTAAATATATTCGTGCATATTCAAAGAATTTTTTTATTAGAGAAATTATAAATTTTTAAAAATATTAAGAATTTGATATGAGTAAATTTGAGAATGTTATACTATTTCTGAAATTAGATTGAAAGAAATTTTATTATAACTTAATTTAAGTCAAACAAAATATATAATAGTACAATTATTCTTCTATGATTATTATCACTTAAACTGCTACATTAGTAAAAATGAAAATAGAGTTTTATAAATGATTATTCTTGTACAACATAAAAGATGAAAAAGATGAAAAAAAATGCAAAAGAAAACCTGAGATGGATATGATGTCACGATAGGCTTTAAGATGGAAAAGGTAGGAGTGGAGAAGAAAAAGAGAAAAAAAAAAGAAATATATATAGGATGAAATTGTGAGTTGACATGGCATTCCCTAATAAAATTTCAAGTGACCTGCTGGAAATATATTGATATATAAGCAATTTTCATCTCCAATTTAACAGAACACATTTAAATGGAACAGGTTTGTTGAAGATTGACAATTAGAGGGAACAAAATAGAACATCTTATTTTAGGGGACCAAATACAATTAAAACATATATTTGAGGAAACAAAATTATAATTAAGCTTTTTTTGGAATTTTTAAAAATAGATAAATTCAAAAAGATTTGGATAGATACGAAGATATAAATTATAAAGTATATCAGATGATTGTTTACCCTAGCCCTAAGGATTAAATCTTATAAATCTAGAATATAAAATTATAATATTATAACTATTGAAATAATAAACATTGAAAATACGTGAACCTCTATACCCAACTAAATTTAAATGACCATTAACCCACACGAGTATATTTTGGCCCAAACATTGAAAATTAAAAGTTATTTAAACCATTTTATCATGTCATTAAAAAAATAAACAAAAATATTAGCTTAATAAAGGAAAATTAATGCACATGTCCTATGATTGTCAACAACCGGTCTTAGTTTCCCTCAACCTTGGAACATGATGGTGTTAATTTATGTAGTTATCTTTTGGCTATTCCTTCTAACTTCAAATTTTCTCTTTTTCTTTCATAGTGTCTTCAAACTAATTTCGACAATATCTCAACATTTTTAGTATTCTTGCATACTATCTTCTCTCCTTGGTATCTTTTCTAACTACATTTTTTATATCTCTAAGCTTTTTCTTTTATTTACATTTCAGCTCTATTTATTTCAATAAAAAATATTTTTTATAAAATATAATTATAAAATATTAAATAAAAAAAATAGTTTTATTTTTTTTAATATTGAATATAAAAAATTTAGGAAAAATAATTTTCCTCTTCTTCAAAGAAGAATTTGTTTTTTTTTTCTCTTTTTCTATGGTTTTAAGTACCATTTAACAACAAATACAAGTGACATATAATTTCTTTATCAATATACAAGTAAATAATATTTTTTTAATAAAAATACTTTCTAACAAAGTAAACGGAGCTTTCATGCCGATATGTCTTACTATACATTGAAATTGCAAGTAAATCTTCATTTTTTGTTACCATTTTCCATATTTTAGCTTTGTAAATCATACCTACATTTCTACTAATTTTTCTCTGATACAAGAATAATAATTTTGTTGGAGGAAGAGAGAAATTTAGTAAACTTATGACACTGAATTGAGGAGTAAAATCAATTATTTTAAACATGATAGTATATTACTTGGTTAACATTAAGCAGATGGTTAATAGAAATGCAAAGAAATGAAAGTTGGATAGGATATTATCCGGTAAGAGCAGATAAATTAAAGTGTTTTCTATTTTTTAAGATATGAAAACATCTTAGTTTTTTCAGATTTAGTAGATAGTTAATATATAAGTATAAAAAAACGGAATATTAGTAATATTAATTTTTTTTGAAGAACTATATTTACTAATTTATAGCTTGCTAAGGGCTTCCCTAAATAATCCCTAAAAATGTGGTTGTATGCCACTACAGCATAAAATCCGCACCTAAAATTGAATTTTAATAATTTTTGGGCCTAAATTAGACAACTATATCATAAAACTCAGATACAAAATTTCAAAATTTAAAACTCTAAATCTTTAAATTCTATATTATAACTTTTAAATTTTAAATAAGATAACTCTTAGAGTGCTTACAAAAATACAAATCCATAAATTCTGAAATTTCTCCTAAAACAATTAAATCAATCACTTAACTCTAAATCTTAACAATTTTAAATAATATAAAGATTTTTTAATTCCTAGCCATTGAGATACTAGACATTAAAAACAAACATATCTCCAAAATAATTTTAATTTAAATTAAATTTAACTCACAGAAGTATATTTCTTAATTTTTTAAAAAATGTTATTAGTAAGAGAAAAAGGAAAGACAATAATTTTATTTTAATGAAATACACATTAAAAATATAGTATATAAGTTAGTGTTCTATCGACAGTCGTGTCATTTTTGTTAATTTCAATAGAAAAAAATGGTGTTTCATAAAACAATGGACGAATTACAAAAATAAAATATAAATTACCTGATAATTTCTAACAATGGATTGAAGAGTAAGGTTGATAATATATTATTAATTTGTAAACATGAGATTATATTATTTACATTAGCAAATGGTTAAGTGAAATACACCCAAATGAATTTTGGATAATAAATTAACAAGTAGCATAAAATTTAGTTTGACGAATAAGTTTCATCATATGCATTACAATCTTTCTATGGTTTACATTAATATAGATGAATATATTTAAAACTGAAGATATATATATATATATATATATATATATATATATATATATATATATATATATATATATATATATATATATATATATAACTTTCACATCTATATGTAAATGTTGGTAACCTTTACTTTTTTATTTGGACAAAAAAATTATACTACTAATTTAATAATAATAAAATAATAAAAAATATTATAGTTAATTTATCTCTATTATTAACCACTTTCATTAATAAGTGTATTTATTATTGAGATGAGAGATAATGAGCAGAGTTGACAATAAATATACTCATTAATAAAAATGGTTGGTGGTGGCAAATTGAGTATAATACCCTTTATTATTTTATTATTTTTAAATTATTAGTATGATTTTTTTATTTAGATAAAAAAATAAAGGTTTTTAATTTTCACATATAAATGTGAGAGGTTAATAGTCCCTTTACATAAACATGAGTGCATATGTTGTCTCAAAACATTGTTATTAACATGAGCATATAAGCTCAATGGCTTAATATCGCTTGATATTAGTATATATTATTGTTATTAAATTTATTTACTACATGTTGAAACATGTAGATTTATTTTTTATACCACTAAACATTGCAAAAATTGATCCAACTATTAAAATGAATTAAAAAAAAATCACATTAGCATGAATGAAAAATAAATAAAAAAATTGGAAGATTTTTAATAATTTTTTAGTAGAATCATATATGAAAACCATACAAAAATTTAATGGTTTTTAAATCATCTTGCAACCAAATTTAGTCAACCACCTTTATCTTTTGTAGTTTTGTTTCAATTTTTTTTAGATTCAAACTCAATATGAATTTTTTTATGTTAGTTTCCTTAGATGTTACTTATATCATTGATCACTTTAATTATTTCTTTACTTAGAACCTTATCTTTCATCATTTACCACACCTTATTCCAAGAATGGATCCATTGAATGAAGATTGTTCTAAAAATTGTGCATGTGAGTGGCAAAAGCAAAATTAGAGGCACTACGAACATCAAAGATGGCATCAATTAAGTGTTGGAAGTATGAATTAAAATCTTAAAATATGAAATTGGTTATAACAAAATTATGAGCGTACTTAGTGTATAATTTAATAAGGCCATAATTAATCTGAATGATGATGATGAGTAGAATTGTAACCTACTTCGCCTCTTAGGTTATCTAGATAAAGAGAAAAAGGGAGATAAATTTTAGGAGTGAAAATCCTTATTGTGCAGCATCCAAATAATAATCATGATCTCTTTATTTAAGGTTAGATTTGTGATAAGAAACTATTAACCATTAAAGGGCTATAAGTTAGGACCTCTATCCATATGGACTTGTGCATGATCTAACCTATCACAAAGTATACATATTAAACTAGGGCTCAATTTATTCTATACTTAATGTTAAAATACAAAACTAATTACTTAAATAAATATTTCAATAATTAATTAATGCTGATCTATATAATATTTCTAATAAAATTAATTATTTTATTTTAAATACAACAATCTCCTACTTGGATAGCATTAATTAATTATATGAAATAATTGAAACATTAATAATTAAGCAATTAGTTATACATTAAGTTATAAACTTAATTCTTAGAATGAGACAATATAGAATCATTGAATCCGATAGGGAAACAAGTGATATAATGTCTCATAATCTAAAAAAAATAGAATAAAATTTAGTCTTTCGACTATAGCTCAGAAAAGAAATAGCTCAATATCATTAAATCTGATAAAGAAACAAATGATTTATATATGTATAAAACATATTACTAATGTTTCAATATCCAAATTGAGTAACAATTACATAAGTGGAATGAGACCATACAGAATCACTGAATTTGATAGGGAGGCAAGTGATGTTTAAATATAATGTCTCATAATCCTAAAGAAACTTCATATATATGAGGTTAGTCTTTTGACCACAGCTCATAAGAGAAACAACTCAAAATTATTAAATCCGATAGGGAAGCAAATGATTTATATATGTATAAAACATATCACCAATGTTTCAATATGAGCAATCACTAGCCACAAACATCAATAAAATAAAACAAGCATATCTCAAACTCCCACTAAACTAAGGCTTCATGAAAAATTTAACAAAACTCATATAAGTTACTTGATCTTAAATACTCTTATAGGTAAACTTTAAGTCAATGGATCCCTAGCATGTCTTCACTAGGGCTTTGTCCAATACGAGTATAAGATTCATCAATCTTCTCTCTAACGAATAGGAATTTAACATCAAAATATTTGATACGACTAGAATTCTTGTGGTTTTGAGAGAAGCACATAACAAAAGAATTATCGTAATAAAAATTAGTAGAAGTCATGATATAGAATTAACCAATTGCATGCCAGATATTAATTTCCTCAACCATATAGCTTGACAAGTGGTCTCATAACATGTGATAAACTTTCCTTCTATAATTGAGGCAGCCGTAAGTGTCTATTTAACACTTTTTCATGAGACAACTCCTTCAGACATTTTAAAGATGTATCTAGATGTTGACTTATAATCATCTATATATGAGGCATAATCACAATCTGAATAATCAACATCCTTAAGTGAATTAGATTGTCTATAAGTCAACATGTGATCCTTAGTACCTTATGGATACCTTGTGACCTTCTTGGTGACTTTTCAATGATCCATCCCAGGGCTACTTAAGTATTTTCTAAGCATACTAATAGCAAAAGCTGTATCTAGATGAATGCAGACTTGTGCATATGTAAGACTATTAGTAGCAGAAGCATAAGGAATCTTATCCATTTCAGTCCTTTCAATATCAGCTTGAGGGCATTATGATTGAGACAATGTGTCATCTTTCTAAGTAGACATTGGACTAGACGCACAGGTATCTATTTTAAATCTTTCATGCACCTGTTCAATCCAATTAGCTTGGTACAAAACCCAAAATGCTATGAGTTTTATCACGATGGATCTGAATTCTAAGAATAAAATATGCTCCGCCAAGATCAAAATGACAACATGCATTTTAACTCATCTAAAAAATGATTGATTTACTATCCAACAAAATGTCATCAATATAAAGTACTAAGATGACAAAATTATCCCATCAAATTTCTACAAGTACACGATATAGTCATTTGGTATTGCAGGCCTTTGGACCCTTTTGGGATTATCTTAATTCAATAGTGATTGATTAGGTTCTTTTTCATGAGGATCTTCATTTGTCTGAACTAGATTATCATCATTATCTTTTCTAGTAGTTGAAGGAGTCAGAATACATATAAGTAGAATGATAATCTCATCATGTAGATTAATAGCCCTAAGTACTGAATTCCCACTATCCAAGTCATCTTCAAAATTAGAATGCTCGATCAGACTCGATGATATTGGTGTTATGAGTGGAATAATAAAGTCTATAACCTCTTAATCCAATTTAGTGCCTAATGGCAGAACCCATTCTAAAGTCTAATTTCTTTAACTAGGGATTATATGGTCTTATCTCTTCTTTACAACCCCACACTTAAAAGTTTCAAAATATGAGAAATCTAAGTCTAACAACATACTTTTGTTTTACCAATCTTTCTAATCTCTCTCTAGAAAAAATGGTTTAAATGTCAATCCCACAAATGGAAGAATTTCCACTTATTCTAGGATGTTTATGCCTAATCACAACATTAATGGGAATATCAGAAGATACAATAGGATAATCATTCAAATTCAAATGATATGGACCATTTTGTAAAGTGCCATACCAATAATAGCAAAATCATAACAAATTTCAATCTTTCATTTCCTTGTCAAAAGGAATAACTATAATTATCCAAAATAGAACTAGAAACTAAATTCCTTCTTGGAAAAGGTACATAAATGGCATTATTCAAATTAAAAAGGTGTCAAAAAAATAAACATAAAGAAAAATGATCCTATGTATTCAATTTTAACCCTGTTTCCTACTACTCTTAAGATAATATTTTCTCTCTCACTTAGGATCCTCCCCTTTCCTGCTCACGCTTATTCTTTAACTTATAACACTGAGACATCTTGTGTTCAAAGATCTTACAATAATTGCACTTGCCCTTAAATTTGTTCTGTTGTGCCTTGCCTTTATCACCACCTTTCTTAAACTCAGGCTTTCCAAATATCTGTGTCTTTGGTTTCTTTCCTCTTTTATTATTTCCACCTAACTTATTATTGGAGCCCTGAGATAAGTAATTGAAAAAATGTGGTTGCAAGTTACTTTTTATAGTCTCTTCCTCTTGAGTTACTATAGAAATTATCTAGTCTATTGTCCATTCTCCCTCTTATGAATTATAGGAAGTTCTCAGGTAGTTATATTTAACTGGCAATGATTGAAGGACTCTGTAAACTAAAGTGCTCTCTCCTAGATCAACGTCATATAATCTCAGCTTATTGTAGTAATGAATCATTTTCATGATGTGCTCTCTAACACTCGAAAATCCATCATAACAAATGTTATCAAGCATGGAGAGGTAGTAAACTTTTTGGGTCTTATCAAGTTTCTTGAATTTTTCCTAACAGTTTTCATGTACTCCACAACAGTGTCCTTATCTGGGATACTCTCTCTAATTCCCTTTTCAATAGTGAACTTAATCACTACTAAACAAATCCAGTTCGACTCATACCATTGTTTGTAATAGGTCTTATATGCAGCATTAGACTCAAGTAAGAGATTAGCTAGCATCGGTTCTCTAAGAGCCAAATCCTCCTTAGAGATTGTCAGGTACATGTTCAAAGGCTCTTTCCATTCATTATAGTTTATTTCATTAAGAGTCCTCACCATAAATAGTTGTTAAAAGGGTGAGATTGATGCAATAGGATTGAAAAATTATTAATTATGTGTGCACAACATAATTATAACACAAGATTCCTAATTAAACAAATCAGTCAAACAACTATATAACAAAGTGGCATCAAAATTATATGTACCATATGACTTAGCTTGTACAAGAGTTTACACAAGAATGTAATCAATATAACCATACCGATAGGGTACAAAAAATATTAAAATATTATAATTGCTACATGCCTATTTTAAGGAGCCTAAATTTTAAAATTATATTAACAATGATACACCGATAGAGTGTATCTTTCTTCAATGCAATATGCTCTTATATATCCTAGTAGAATAGTATTTTATGAAAAATAGTCTTATTATATCCCTAATCTATCATTTGTGTGAATTAAATGGCCTTAGGTATCTATATATGTACAAAATTATATAATTAGGGATCAAAATTATGAAAATAGTTATGCTCACAACTAGAGAGAGTGATAGCACACCAAGCCTAGAAAAATTGTATAGAACACTCATGAATTTTTACAGGTTAAAATTCCATAAATAGAGTGTATTTTTGTACAATATAAATTTTATAAAATTTAAAATAAATACTTATTGGCCATAAAATTTTTTAAAAAAATGACAAATAAATAGAAAATTAAATTCTATACAATTAGACCAAAATTCAGCCTAAAAAATCAAGTGAGTGAATCACACGCTCATACATACCTGTGGACCTGCGTGTGGGCTTAGTTTTAACAGTTGGTTAAAATAGAAATGGTGTGTGAATTCACGCGCTCCAACGCACGTGGGCCACTCGAGTCACAGAGCTGTTGTTGCTCTGTCAAGGGGTTAGTCAGCTTTGGCACTATGGCTCATGCTTTACGTATGCACGTGACATACACGCACGAGACCAATCTTGATTGGCCAATGAGGTTAGCGTGTGGATTTCACACACTGTACGGGCGCATTACTCCCATGCATGCATCAACAGCCTGGTCTCCTTCTTCCTTGCTTCGTCCCCTTCGTTTTATGGCTAGCTTTCAGCCATTAATAGGGTTTTTTTTAAGCTCTAAAAAATTTATTTTAACTTCTTTTTATACCAGAAAATTATATCTAGTCTATTTTTACCACATATTCATGGATTACTCAGAAGGAAAAGTTTCAATACTGAACGATTTATATTCATAAATTTTTCAGAAAAATTCAAATGGATCTATGACAATCACGAATTTAATGCAACTAAATAACAAAGTAATATTCCTCATGCATATGAGATCAAGATTCAATATTTAATTAAAAAATAGATCAAATTGTTTTAGAATTAAAATCCCTAATTTTGATAATTTTTATGTATGAAAAAGAAGAGAAAAAATTCAAAATTTTATAAATTTATCAAAATAATTAAAATTACTTATAATCAGATATTCATACTGTTAACATGCTCTAATACCATTTGTTGGAAGTATGAATTAAAATCTTAAAATATAAAATTGATCATAATAAAATTATGAGCGTACCTAGTACATAATTTGATAAGGCCATAATTAATCTAAATGATGATGATGAATAAAATTGTAATCTACTTCGCCCCTTAGGTTATCTAAATAGAGAGAATAGGGGAGAAAAATTTTAATCCTGATATCTCTATTTAAGGTCAAACTTGTGATAGGAAACTACTGACCACTAAAGGGCTATAAGTTGGGACCTCTATCCATATGAGTTTGTGCACGGTCTAACCTATTATAAAGCATAGACATTAAGTTAAGGCCCAACCTATTCTATATTTTATGTTAAAATATAAAAATAATTACTTAAATAAATATTTTAATAATTAATTAATGCTAATCCATATAATATTTCTAATAAAATTAATTATTTTATTTTAAATACAACATTAAGTGCATAAGAAAAAGATTTTTTTTCCTGGCAAGATGTAAAGAATTATTAATCACAAAAGCAATTCATGCATCCTCAATTCTTGAAAATCATTCACCTATGGTTCGATGCACGCAAGTATGTACAGAAGGAAGAATCAAGCATCTAGCAACATCACTACAAAATATCATAAATATAATTTACCAAAACAAAAAGGCTAACAACAATAAGAAAAAAAGCACGAATCATGGCTTATGAAACTTCTCATGCCGCAAATGAAGTAGCTAAAGTTGGACCCAATGATGTTAATTCTCACATTAACACATTATAAGCAAATCAATCTTGTATTTTTATCCCAATTGGTATCCATTCACCAAATAGATAATTTCTAGTTGAATTAATGTTTTTTAGAAAGAATAAGGCCACTAAGTGCAATAAAAATAGCTTAAACCATGACCATTGAACTTTCTCATTCTACTTATCAAGGTAAGAATAAGAACGTTGCACCTTTTGTATCATTATTTACAATGCAAATAACAAAATCATCTTATTGGTAAATTAATCATAGGTCTCACACTAGTAATTAATGAAATGAGCAAAGTTGAACCCAGTAATATTAATTAACATAATAACACAACACAAGCAAAACACTCTTCTTTCACTATCCTAAGTGATATCCATGTGCTAACTACATCATTTCTAGCAAATGCAAACTTAGCCTTTATAAGAAAACAAAGGTTAACAACTATACAAAAAAGGCCTAAATTATGGTTGTTGAACTTTCTCAATGTACTTATCAAGATAGGAAAAACAATGTTATACCCTCTTAACTATTATTTATAGGGTAAATAACAAAACTTTATTATTAGTGAAACAATCGTAGCTTCCATACTATTAAGAATGAAGCTGAACTTGGAACTATTAATTCACACTTTCAACCAATGTATGCACACCAATCTTGCATTTCTATGCCAAGTTAGTGTTCATCCAAACTAACATAGGTGTATGAGAAAGAGCACAAAACATGACTGTTAAATTGTGTTAATATACTTATCAACCTAATCTAAATAATATTATACCTCTTTAACATTATTTGCATGGTAAACAACAAAATTATATTATTACAAACTAATCACTAGTCTTATATCTACGTAAACATGAGTGCATATGTTGTCTCAAAGTATTGTTATTAACATAAGCATATAAGCTTAATGGCTCAATGCTTAATATTAGTATATATTATTGTTAATAAATTTATTTACAACATGTTGAAACATGTGGATTTATTTTTTATACCATTAGACACTACAAAAATAATCCAACTATTAAAATGAAGAACAAAAAAAATTACATTAGCATAAATGAAAAATAAATAAAAATTAGAAGATTTTTAATAACTTTTTAGTAGAATTGACATATATGAAAACCATGCAAAAATTCAATGGTTTCTAAATTATCTTGTAGCCAAATGTAGTCAACCACCTTTATCTTTTATAGTTTTGTTTCAATTTTTTTTTCAGAATCAAATTCAATATGAGTTTTTTGTGTTAGTTTCCTTATGTGTTATTTATATCATTTATCACTTTGATTATCTCTCTACTTAAAACTTTATCCTTCAGCCCCTGCTACACCTTATTCAAAAAATGGATCGATTGAATGAAGATGGTTTTTGAAGATTGTGCATGTGAGTGACAATAGTAAAATTACAAGCACTATGAACACTAAAGATGGTATCGATTAAGTGCACAAGAAAAATATTTTTTCCTAGCAAGATGTAAAAAAATTATTTATCATGAAAGCAATTCATGCATCCTCAATTCTCAAAAATCATTCACCTATGATTGGATGTAGGCAAGTAAGTACAAAAGTAGGAATCAAGCTTCTAGCAATATCACAACCAAATATCATAAATACAATTTATCTAAATAGAAAGGCTAATAACAATAAGAAAAAAAGCTTGAATCATGGCTGTTGAAACTTTTCATGCTACAAATGAAGTGATTAAAGTTGGACCCAGTGATGGTAATTCACATATTATAAGTAAATCAATCTTGCATTTCCATCCCCACTGGTATCCATTCACCAAATAGATTATTTATAGCTAACTCAATGTTTTCTAGAATGAATAAGGCCACCAAGTGTAATAAAAATTGCATGAATCATGACTATTGAACCTTCTTATTCTACTTATCAAGGTAGAAATAAGAATGTCATATCTTTTGATCATTAGTTACAAAGTAAATAAAAAAATTATCTTATTGATGAATTAATCATAGGTCTTGTGTTACTAATTAATGAAATAAGTGAAGTTGAACCCAGTAATATTAATTCACACATTAATATAACACAAGCAAATTACTTTTCTTTCATTATCCTAAATGGTATCCATGTACAAAATACATCATTTCTAGCAAATGCAAACTCAACCTTTCAATTAAACTAAGCCTGACAACTATACAAAAAATAAAAGCCCAAACTATAGTTGTTGAACCTTCTCATTGTACTTATCATGGTAGGAATAACAATGTTGTACCCCCTTGACTATTATTTATAGGGTAAATAACAAAATTTTATTATCACTGAAATAATCATAGCTCTTATACTACTAATGAATGAAATGAATGAAGTTGAACCTAGCACTATTAATTCACATGTTCAACCAATGGAGGCATGCCAATCTTGCTTTTCTATACTAGCTAGTATTCATCAAAACTAACATAGGTGTACAAGAAAGAGTGCAAAATATGAATGTTGAATTATCTTAATATACTTATCAAGGTAATTTAAATAATATTATATTCCTTTAACATTATTTGCATGGTAAACAACAAAATTATGTTATTTCAAACTAATTGTCAGTCTTACATTGCCGACCAATCAAGTGATTAAGGCAAAAGCTAGTATTATTAATTCATATTTTGAAAGAATACACATAAACCAATCTTACATTGCTATACCAATTAGCATCCATTACAATACTATTAGTACTATATAATAAATTATATAAGCATAAATATGTTGTATATAGTTATATATATTTGTTCAATCCTTATCTTTTTAAATGTTTCATTCTTATGTTGTGTAGAAATTGTGATGATGGGTATAAGGAATTCAAATGCAATGAATATTGACAATTCAATAAGTTTGTAAGATAATCTTCTCTTCCTATAGTATTTTATACTTAATTTATGACTTTATCTTAATTATTAACATTTAGAGTGCTACTTAAAAATAACATGTATTTTTATATAGTATTTTTCCAACATGTAATAGGAATTGATGTAACAACCAATGAGAACTAAATTGGATATAATTTTAGGAAATATCATAATAGTGCAAGAAATTTTCATCGTAAAAATATTAGATGCCCACACCAAAATATTGTGTACATTGTTAAGTGCATCTATTTATTCATGAATCATTGGACATATGTTGCTCACATGGTAAGATATCTTTCATATAAGTTTATACTCTTGAAGAATTATTAGATTTATTTGCCAATGCATCATTAGAAGGACAACATTTCAAGCATCATATTTGATATTATAATCACATTTTTGCTATAATTTTAATAGGGGGTATAACTTGATGAAAGTTTATGTTAGATAGGCTGAAAGGTATATACATTTCAAGCTCAAGGATCAATAAGATGCTTACTTTCTAAGGAGAACTATTAGTTGCATTTCTTGTAGTTATACATATAAAGGACATATAATAAAGCATAAAATATAATAGTAGAAAAAAATTAACCACATGCATCCATTATTAATAAACTTTAGAAAATATTATACATGTACAATCGATTTATCCATATACTATGACAACTTACTCAATGTCTAAACCTATATAGTATAGCCTTATAATTAAAGAGTGCCTTTAATGTCAATGTCAATACAACTATCCTACTACATCATAAGTGACTAATATTATTAGAAAGGATGTAAAACCATAATGAATGGAAGAGATATTAAGATTGAAATGCTTTTGGGTAATCTTAATTGTATTTAGTAGACTTTTGGATATTATGATCTATTGCAATATTTATATTATTACCTTTTGGTACTTATGGATAGGATTTGCATACTTCTGGTAATAATGGAAGGAAGATCAATTGTCATGAGTATTATTGTTACTTACTTTAAGTATCTTTACTAAATTTTTAATCTTACTTCCTATAGATCTATTTAGTAAATGTCATAGTGTGAAAGACTTATATATATTGTATTTATAGATTCATCCTAATCATTAATCACTCTTTTTAAGAGAGGAAGGCTTTGCAACAAAACATTGTAAAAAATTATGTGAATATTGATTCATAAAGATTATAATGATCCAGATTCATGCAAAAGTCATTTAGGGTTTACATCATGCACTACATATGGTAAACAAGCGAAGGCAAGTAAAAATTGTTTGTGTAATCTATTATCACAAAATTGAACATCTGGATTAAGATCAACATATTGAATTGTTTATGTTATCTATTGATAAGAATGATATGGTTGTAAATACTTGCCATATGGACACCAATTCCAATGGCACAATAATGAAATCATTATAATTGTAAGGTTAAATATTTATTAACTTATTCTACCATAGATGCATTTTTTCCATTACAAAATATAGTCTCATAGTTAAGGTACATACCACAATCTTTATTTAGTTTAACTATGTATCCCATTATCTATATAGAGAATGTTGGATAAAAATAATTTTGCCATCATCCTTTATTAGCAATCAACAAGATATGCATTAATGATACTAAGATGCTATTGTGTAGAAGTATGGAAAGTTTAATCTTTTTATTACAATAATATGTAACATTTCATGTAATAAAGTAGTATCTAGTCTTTTTACTTTGCAATAACCTTAGGATCATGTTGACTAGTTAACTAGAACTTTTCATTCAAGCTTTAAAGAATTCATGGAAAATCTCATTAAGAAAGGTGTTCTTATGAATGTCAAAACATATATTTATATATTTTAGTTCAAAAAAAAGAAGATTACCACATGGGCATATGCTTTTTATTTTAGATGATTTAGACAATGATAACAAATTGAGAAACTCAATGAATTATGATTATGTGGTAAGTGCTAAAATTCCAAATCTAGATTTAGAGCCACAATTGTTTAATATTGCATTGAGGCATATATTTCACTAGCCATATGAGGAACTAGGTCCTTAATCATTTTTCATTAATAATGTGAAGTGTAAGAAAAATTATCTAAAGCCATTCTCAATAGAAATATGTCAAGAGGTCGACTCCTATCTAGTTTATCATAAGAGAGATAATGGAAAAATTGTGCAACTTGCTAGCTATAAGAGCATTGTAGTTAACCATATAACTTATGGTTAGTGTTAAAATATGATTTTCACTTCAATGTTGAAGTGTATAGTAATATTAAGAGCATTAAATATCTTTACAAGTATGTATTTAAAGGTCTAGATAGAATGGCAATGGAAATCTAGGTTAGATATATTGACAAGATACAAAAATACATGGATGCAAAAGGGATTTGTCCTCCTAAAGCATTTTGGAAAATCTATAGATTTACACATTACTGCATTTTATCCTTTAATAGAGAGACTCCAAATACATTTGTCAAATAGACACCAAGCCAAATATTATAAGCATCAAAATATTTGTGAGCTCTTGAATGATGAACATAATTTAAAGGCAATGTGGTTG
Source organism: Sindora glabra (assembly GCA_020226215.1). Taxonomy (NCBI): domain Eukaryota; kingdom Viridiplantae; phylum Streptophyta; class Magnoliopsida; order Fabales; family Fabaceae; genus Sindora; species Sindora glabra. The sequence goes on along the minus strand of CM035230.1, from coordinate 13,542,721 downwards.
TAGGTTTTTTTTTTTTGCTTCAAATTGTAGATGCTCAAAGCAATATGTTATCTTTATCAAGAAACCCCTAACTATTACTATTGGCATAATGGTTAAAAGATTCATTTCTTATAATGTTACTAAAAATAATAATTAGAAGAATTTATATAAATTCACCATCTAAGTAAGAATAATTTTGCTTATATCTTTTGTCAAATCATATTCATGGTCCAATTAGTTTCAAAGCTTGCCATTAATGGCTAGCTTTATGATACATTTCAATAGTTAGCAAAAATACATGGATTAATAAAGTGTAATAATAGTATTTGAGAATGTCTTTGTAAAGCAACAAGTTTAAGAATGTCATCCTTATTGAGGAGGTTGTTTGTTATGCTCTTAATATTTTATCATCCAATCAATGTGCAAAATTTATGAAATGAGTTCTATTCTTATTTTGTTTAGGATTGTCTAGGATTAGGTACTAGTATGGATGAGCATCAAAACTAATCATTTATTGCATGATTAAAATGACTCTCTTATAGCATGGTAAAAGAATATCATATTATGATTTGCTAATTATAATGATGAATTATGGACATCATATTGAGACACCGTGGGTTATACAAGAAGAAGAACTATTAATTTTTATACCTAATAAAGATTTATTAGCAGTGAACAACTTGAATAATGATAAAAAAATGGCTTTTGAAACAATAATGAATGCTATAAATTAAAAAATTGTGTCTTTTTAATGAATGGCCTAAGAAGAACATGTAAAACTTACATTTATGATGCATTAATAGTGGGCATAAGAGCTAAAGGTAATTTGGAATAGTGTATATTTTATTAGTTATTGGTTACACCATTCACTCATGATTTAAAATATTAATTAATTTAAACACATTTTCTATATGTTTAATTAGTAAGCAATCAAATCTTGAAAAATTGTTAGGGCAAACAATTGTAATTGTTTAGGATGATGCCCCGATGAAAAATTAATGTACCTTTAAATTATTGAATCAAACCTTTAAGGATATACTTGATAGTGGTAAACTATTTAGAGGAAAAGTCATGATATTAGGTGGAGATTTCCAATAGGTGCAATCAATTGATCTTAAGGGCACAAAATCACAAATGGTTTTTACATGCATGGTAAAATTTTATTTATGAATATATGCAAAAGTGGTGCATTTGAGGAAAAATATGTGATCTAGGAATGATGATCTATTTACAAGAGATTTATTGCACATTAGAGATAGAGGTGAAGCTACAATGCATAATGACATGGTAAAAGTGCCACAACAACTTTTTCTACAATACCATAGGAGTATGAGTAGTCAATCTACCATTTTTTGCATGTAACTTCTTCTAATTTGCAATACCATGTAAATGATATAGATTATCTAATGAAAAAAAGCCATTTTAATTGAAATGATGATGTTAATGCCATAAATGACATAATAATCAATCAATTAACAAGCAAAGAGATAATTTTGGTCTCTTATAATAAGGTGGATGAAATATATATGAGTTATACTATCACCTGATGGATGCTAACTTATCTTCTTAAGGTTAAAAAGGGCACACCATTGATATTGCTAAGAAATATAGATCCAGAGGCCAGATTATGGAATGGTACAAGACTATTATATTATGATATTGATTGGAATTTGCTGGAGATAGATTGAAGTCTTAAGTGGTCAGTATGTATGCATAAGAACTTTCTTACCTAGGATACCACCCAGGATTAGAGAGAAATTAGACCTTCCATTTGTCATGGTTAGATAACAATTTCCTACGAAACTAACTTTTGCAATCACAATCAACAAGTCGCAAAGACAAACTGTAATAAATGTTGGAATATACCTTTTAGATCATATTTTCACTCATGGTTAGATGTATGTAGCTTATCAAGAGATGTTTCTCAATCAATAATAATATTTTGGTAAAACATGGAAGAATCAAAGGGGAAGATAATGTGTACATGAAGAATGTTATATATAAGTAGGTTTTACTTTCACGAACAAGTTACATATGCTTGGAATAATATTGCTTTAATTTGGTGGCCTTATAATTAATTTTATATTAAAACTTCATTTCGTCCAATTCAAAGAATAAAGTGATGTGTCTATATGTGTTTCCATTAAACAATTAACACTTTTCTTAATAGTGCACAAATTTTGTATAGAGAAAAAGCATTCAAGTAAGTGTGGAAGTGCCTACAAAGATGCTAGTTTTACATAAAAGAAGTAACTTTAATTATTTTTTTCCCAAAATTGTATCATTTTGTATATAAAAAAGTAATTTTTGTGATGTATTATGTTAAACCTTCATAAAAATTTAAAGATTTATGCCATAATGGAAACTTTGGGTAAATACTTTTTTTAACTCCAAATTGAATAGGAACATGCAAAAGAGAAAAATAACGCTAGCCCTTATTACATTATCATTATACTTAAATTTTAGAGTAAACATATTATAAGATATTGTGCAATCATACTTGCATGTAACTTTTGTGATGTATTATGTTAAACCTTCATAAAAATTTATAGATTTATGCCATAATGGAACCATCAGCTAAATAATTTTTTTCTAACTTCAAATTGAATAGGAACATGCAAAAGAGAAAAATAATGCCAGCCCTTATTACATTATCATTATACTTAAATTTTAGAGTAAACATATTATAAGATATTGTGAAATCAGACTTACATTTCATTATATATATATATATATATATATATATATATATATATATATATATATATATAGATATATATATATATATATATATATATATATATATCTTCACCTTCTTTATTTTTTATGCAGTAAAAGAGATAAGTGTAAATTTAAATAAAGGAAATAGAAACAAGTGTGGATGAAAAAGAAAATAAGGGGACTAAATGTTGCATTGACTTAAATATTTGTATATATTTCTAAAAATGAAAAATAAAATGTAATTAAATTTAAACAAAAGAGGTTGAATGTAAAAAGGTAAGTTATTTATTAAATATTTTAAATGGAAATAGATTCTCTTTTTTCCCTTTAAGGAAAAAGATGGTGGATTTCAAAGAAAAATAAATGCAAAATTCTTTTGTTTGTAATTGTAGATTTAACTAAAAAAAAGCAATAAATCCTAGAGTAAAAACTCTCTTTTTTTTCCTCCAAAAATGATAGAAAAATGATGAAAGAAAAAAAGAGATGATCTATATCTATAAAATATAGTTTTAGTATTTGTGAATAAAAATCAAAATAAAATGCAAAAGGATAATATTATAAAAATTTATTTAAAATGGTCTAAATCTCTTAAAAATCATATGGCAATCCTAGTATCATTTTAATCTAATTATGTGATTATAAGTGTTAAATTTCTTATTAATATTCTCCTTTTTGGCAAACAATTCATTGGTTAACATAAGTAATGAATAAACCAATAATATCCTTGTCTTCTTTTTTTATTTTAGTAGTTTCTAAACCAATTAATCCTAATTGTATAACTGCATGTAGATGTTATTGTTAACTGGATATTGCATGTGAAAAATAGAAGACCTTAAAATTAAGTTATCATATTATTTACATGATTAGTATAAACCAAACAAAATGCATAATATTATAATTTAAAATTAATAACTAATATTTTTTCCCATTTTCATCATTAGAAGATTGAAGGTAATGGTCATCTTTTATTTAATAGTAGGAAAAGTAAGCAACTTAACACATACGCAAATCGTGATTTTAAATCTATGACAATAAAACCTTTTACAAGGAAATTAAAATTCCCACAAATGTCCTAGCATACTAGTAACAAAAAGATAGAAATAGTAGAATATTTATTATTAACATTGAGGTAACATAAGTTGGATGGTATTGTAAAATCAGTTTAGATTAACAAAGGTTCAAGTTTATATTCAAATTTTTATATGGTATAACTTATAGATTTTCTCATTAATCCTTTTAGTCATTTAGATTTTTATAGCTTCACATTTACTTGAGCTATTTTTTGCATTTAAAAGGCTATTGCAAGCATTGGGAAGAATTCAAGCCATGTTAAGAATTGAACTGCTATTGTCAATAAAAAAGTTGTTAAGAATTCTTACACCTAAAAAACAACAAATGCAAATTCAATTCTGCAAAATGTAATAAAAAATAATGAAACAATAATTTTATCAAGATTTTAAAGAAAAAATTCAAGAAAATGAACTCCAATTCTAGTGGAAATTATTGAAAGGACTATATTATAAAAGATATTTTTGGATTAATACATCTAAATTGGCATAGTCAATATATTGCAAATAAGGATTAAACCATAATGCTTCCTAACCTTAATTGGTTCCTTTTCAATAATTTTACATTTCTTAAAGATGCTCTTTTCTCACAACTGTAACCATTAAGCTATTCTCACTTACCACTTTTAATAAATTATTACACATAATCTTGGATTTAGAGGAAACAATTTCCAATCAAAGCAAAGTAAAATTTAATGGCTAAAATTACTAGGAAAAGAAAAAATTACATTTTACTCCCTTCAGCTATAGGGTCATGGGATTTTATCCTATTGAATTATAGAAACTTGGATTTTACTTCCACTATTATCAACTTAATGAAATTTGTTAGAAAAATCGTCACTATCATATTTTACTTAATAGTAGTTAAAAACCACTATTATATTCATTAATTTTTGAAAAAAATTTCACTTACTAGCAGTTATGAACCATCGCTAAGGATGATAGCATTAATTTCTAGCCGCCGATAAGTGTTACAAAAATTGCTACTAAGTGTTCTAGTTGTTAACTTAGTAATAATGGAATTAAAATCTAATCTTTATAAAATTTAAGTTTCCATAGTTTAAAGGATAAAATTCCATGACTCCATAGTTGAAGGGGTAAAATAGTTTTCCTAAATTACTAACATCAAGCCACTTTTGTAATATACTAGATGTTATATGTTGAAACATAAAATCATAATACGTTCCCTATAAAGTAAAGAGCTCACTATACCACGTTATAGAATCTAAATATTCAACTATAAGGTAAATGATGAGATATAATAGCTACTAGTACTTATTAGGATAATATTTCTTTCTCTTTTGTTTTTGGGTATATGAGTTTATGCTTTCTTTATTTAACCTAATAGAGTTTGTTCTATATCACACAATCTTTTTTCCTTTTTTTTCCTTTATATCTGAGGCATTATGAAGGAAAGGAAAAAATATGCACAATTTATTAAATTAATCAAGCATATATGCCACAAATAATCTAACTTATTAACTTGAAATGAAAGTTAGAATGCATTTTTGGTCAAATGAAATGAGAATGTGAAAGGAAATAAATAAAAAGTTTGTTTAGTATAGACTATGGAATGATAACATCCATTTATTAGGAAATAACCATTCTTTCAAATAATGGAATGCCTACTCTATAGCAAAAATGATAGAATGAACCATTTCATTGTTCATGGAATGACTTTTTTACATATATATCCTTTATATTTTTCATATATTCTAACATTACTCCTTTATTAATATGTAATAAAAACTATTAGTTTTTGGATATTTCTTTATTAAAATATTTTATAATTATATTTTTAATAATAAAATTTAAAATATGATATTTTTATATTTTATGAAAAGAAAATATTTAATATAAAAATTGAATAAATTAGATTTTTTATGCTTTTATTATAAAAGGTTTTTTATTAATTATAATTTTAATGATGAAATTTAAATTGTGGCAATTTTTATTATTGATCACAACATATATTTTAATTTTATAATATTAAATTGTTTAGTAGGATATTTTTATTTTTTAAATAAGAATATTATTATTACTATCATCATCATCATCATCATTGACTACACTTTTCCATCTTATTCCTACATTATTTTGTTATACTAAATATAAAAATATAATGAAATACCATTCTATTTCTTACCATACCAAATATAATTATAGAATGGTCATTCTATTTCTACCTCTATTCCCATTTTTATTCTCATTCCATTATATCATACCAAATACAACATTAAGAGATACATAGCTAGAGGCCTTCAAAATATTATTGTTCATTTAATCCACAAAGGAGCTTGGAAATTAAAGTTAATATAATAACTATGTCCACTAGCAAAAATTATAAAAAAATTGATCTTAATAAAGAACATTACTTCATAATTTTGTTGATACAATAATTGCCATCACAACCTAATTTTGAGATATACAAGGAGCATTCCCTAAGCAATTTATGGATTTATGTAAGTACTTAGATTCATATTTAGAGATTGGATTTCATTTGCAAAATATGTCAACATAAGGATATATTAATCACTATCCAAGGATCCCTCTTGATGGTGTATAAACATCGATATGATAAATATTAATTCAAATGCTAATTTTCTTTCTCCAAAGATATAGTAACAAAAAAGGTAAACCCACACATGCAAAGTGGATGTCGGTTTTTCACACCTTTAATAGAGGGTGTGGGACCAAAGTGAGGTGTAATTTTTTATTTTTTATTTTTTTTGAAAGGGTATGGGTAAGATTAGGAATAAGAACATGGAAAGTAGCATTGTTGCATAAATAAGCATATCACAATAATGGAATTGTATTATGAAATCATCTTTTGAGAAAAAATTATCAATTTGATATTAAAAGATGAAGGTATAAGAACACTTATGGTCTTGTTCTTCTACAAACACCTCATAGAAAGGATTACTTTGGAGTAAAATTTGGTAACTCTCATCATTAAATAACTCCTTTAAAAATTAAACCAAGGTTAGAATTTGCACTATATTGACATGTAACCATTATTGTGCTATGATAAGTGTATAAAAATTAGGAAATAACCTTTTCTGCAAGACCTATAGTAAAATTGAGGATACTATTGATAGATAAAGAAATTTTACTCACTTTCAAATGGACATCCTTGCAAAAAAATCTCAAATATGTTATTTGTCCAAAACAACAACAATAGGTGCATTATTATAGCCACATAACCAAATCTAAGTATAACCACACATTCTGTTATTAGTAGATGGGATAAGTATAAAGTTAGTGGAAATAGAAAAACAAAAGCAAGAAAAACATATTGTAGTTTGTACTACTACATATTTCCTCATACTAGTAAATTCATTTAAATCCTTCTTTCAAAATGTTTCAAATTAATCATTCATTCCCTCATTATACATGATTGTTAGTTTTTATTTATAATTTATTGTCATTTGAGCAAGAAATAGCAATAATTTTAGTGTTGACAATATATTATCCTATCTTTAAATAAATTAGTAGAAAACTAGTAAAAAAAAGTTACCAAATCCAAATAAGGATTATATATGAATTCAAAAATAGACCTAGGGGAACTATATTATAATTGTAGGAAAAATAGCATCAAACTAAACCTACCTAAAATTAAGAGGTTAGTAAAGAATATATATATATATATATATATATATATATATATATATATATATATATTATCATTAAATTATAAGATAAAGAAAAGTCTATGTTCTTATCATAATAAAAATAAGAATCTAAATTAGATTAATAAGCATTGTTCCTAATATTTAGCAGTGTCAAAGCAAAAAAATCCCATCACAATTGGGCAATCACCAAGTGTTGCTTTGGCACCACACTTTTTGGCTTCATCATGTGCCATAAAAAACTCAAATTCTTACCCTATAAGGGAAAAAAACATAGCACAATACAAGTATATATATGATTCTTAATTCTTAACAAATAATAAAAAATAAATAGATTAAAAATGTTTTAGTAACATTACAAATGCATTGAAAATTGATAAATGTAGACTATTGTTTTAAAAAAAATATAATGAACATTGATTATGAATTTGTTCCAAAAAATGTTCTTAATCATGATTTAGAATATAAAAACAAACAGGTGAAGAGCAAAACTTATGGATAATCCAAGTCAGATAAAGAGTGGCAGAGCTAAGTACATTTTTGTGTGGGTGTGTGTCCTAATTAACCTTCCTTATATCTTTTGTTATATCATATATAGCATCTCAAATGCCTCCACTAAATTTCAATTTTTATTGGCACTAAAATATTGAAATATGCATCTATTGTTTCTTTAATTATTGAACTCCAAAGTCAAGCCAAAAGTCATAAGGCTTCAATATTTTTAGAAAAATTTGGCCATATTTTTTAAGCTACTTTATCTTGTTATCATCATTGAATAAATACAACCTAAAATAAGAAATATAATAAATATGTTCAAAACTAATAATACAAGTAGATTAATAGTGTGAGATTTCATTCTTTCCAAATAAAAATCAAGAAGTCTTAATGACTATGTAACTTTAATACAACACGTGGCAATAATAATTTTGGAAAAAAGGTTGTGATGTATCAATTATGTTACAAAATAGGAAATGTAGAGATGATTGCCTCCTTAGTTACATACACTTAAAAAGATAACTTTGACATGGTTAATGATGAATTGATTTTACGACTATTACAAAATAAAAAACCACATCAATGATAATTGTATAATGTAATTATATTTTTTAAAATATGATAATTACTTTTTGACATAGTATTATTTAAAATTATATATTAATTATAATAGTAAAATAATATGTTATAATATTTATTTTTTTATTATGTATTTTAGAGCTCCCACTAACCTCTGGAAACTAGGGTGAGCACAATAGGAAATCCTAACATGATTGGTCCAATTCTACAACTTACAGTAAATTAAAGCTAGTATATGTCAAAATAAATCCACAAATTAATGGCTAGTGAGAGATTGCACCAATAGAACATTACTTGTGGTTTCAACAAATCAATGACTTTTAGAACAAGTTTGCATGATCCCTACAGCTAAATAAGATAAAGATGGATTCTCATGTATTGATTATAACATAAAGCCTATTAAATGGATTTATAAATCATCCAATAACCAAATTATAAGGGAAATAATAAAGAATTACTTGATAACCATATAGTGTCCCAACCAAATACACTTTACAAGCCCTATTAGTAGGGTGGATTCATAGGTTAGAACCTTAACTTGTTTTTTAGGACTCTCAGGAAGTTCATTAGAATCAAAATCACCCTTGGTAGTAGTTTTAGTGTTTCTTAAGAACTCTTTAGAAAAGGCATGGTAAGTGACAACAATTTAGTACTTAATGATGGGGTTTGGAGTTATCTAAGCTAAAGCTAAAACTGAATAATTTGAGTGAAGGATGGTGGTATTGTAGATATGATGGACTAAGTTTGAGTTACTATTTATGGATAGGTTTGGTGATTGGTGATGCCATAGTTGAATCAAGGACATGACTAGTCCTAATTGAAAATGAGTCAAACTCACCAAATGAGTCATAATTAAATAGCTAAAAATAGGTTTGGATTAAAGAAAGCTCAAACATAGTAGTCAACCTACTCTTACTTATGTTTATGCTTCTACTGAAAATAGAATAATAAAGCAACATCAAGACATATATTTGATTCCAAAGTCATTACAAAATTACGCTCTAAATTTAAATACAAGATATTTGTATGAATACAACAAGTGCATATAATGAAAGTACTAATCTTAATTACATTACTTTCAAAATATCATAAATTCATAATGTTGCTTAAAGTTCACTTTGCCTTCCTTCACATCCTAAGTTCCATCCTAAGATTTTGGATATATAAATCTAGTGATTTAACCACTCATAAAAGTACAAGAAAAAAATATAAATTCACATCCAAATTGGTTATAAAATGATATAGCAAAAGGCTTGAGAATCTATTGGCAAATATTTCATTTCCAATGCAAATGAATTCAATAATTACATTATCTAATAAAAGATGAACCTAAAATAGATGAAATGTAACATGTGTCAAGACATCTAGCTCAAACAAACCTTAGCTTATTTTCCTCATAAATCCACAATATTCCATTATACTCATAATGCCATGCCAAGTGAATTTAAGAAAGAAATGAGGCAAAAAATGAAGCTAAAAAAATAAAAAAAACATATTATTGAATACAACTTGGAAAACAAGTAGCAAGCTAGATGCAAAACAACAATAAGTCTAAAGAAGGAAGAAAAAAAAAAAAATCAAATGATAATAGTATTTTATATTATGCCATTTGCACTTACATCATATAGATTTAGAACCACAAGAATAAATAGGATCCAAATAAAAAATATATCATTCAAAACTAAAAAATAAAGATCAATCTAAGAATTTAGGTTCTAAGTAAAAATTCTAATTACATAATAAAAATTAAACTAAGGAAAAAATATAGGTATTCTCTTTTTTATTTTGATTATGTTCTAGTCAAATTGAGGAAACAAAATTTTTATGTCTAATAGGACTAGAATTACTTTCTAAATAAGATCCACTTTTAACTTTGAGTCCATCTCTCCATAATGTAACACAGAAATGAATATAACGTAGAAACAAGGAGGAAGGGTAAAAAAAGATGGCCCAAATCCAATTTTAGTGCTTAAAACATATTATTAACATCCTTTACTATAAAAAATCAACATGGGGTTATCCTTGATTTGCATAATACTAGATACATTTGTAATAAACCTCACCTTTTCACTATATAAAGTAGTAATAAGTTGACTAAGCTAATTCTAACACCTAACTTACAATTCAAGCTAAATAATGATAGAAATATATGATCAAGTATGTCAAAATCAAGACAAGCTTCACTTTCAAGATTCACGATTCAAATAGTAAACTAACAAGATGATATATTGCAATAAAAATCTTAGTAAACCAAACCTGCACTCGACTTATGTGGTGATGATCAGAGAAAGGAAAGAGCTTATCACACGAGACTGAACTCCATTTCAGTGATCAATGTGCTAACCAAAGGGAGAGCAACAACATATGCAACATTGATTCAATCCAACAATGTCATTGCTCACCTTAGCATGATAAGCTATATTTTAAGTAAAATTGGGTTTGATATCTTATGAATTGAATTAAATTGTTATTGCCCTTTATTTAGTAGTTAAATCATTCAATTATATTTTCTTATTGCTTGAGGAATAAGAACGGATCAAATAAAACGAGTCAAGAAAATTTCTCATTTAATCAATTCTAAAATAAAATATCTATTTTTAACCATTTGATTATCTAATCCACCTTTTAACTATAAATATTATTTTTTTGTGATTAAGAACAATTATCCACGGATAGTTATTTTTATAAAAAAAATTTACATTAAAATTTTAAAAAAATAAAGCCAAAATTTTATGCTAAAATAATTATTTTTTGCTAAATTTATTTTTGATCTAATAATTTAATAGGATAACAAAATTTTTATGAGAATTATCTATACTAATATAAATGGGATTGAAAATTTTAGACCCCATTTTTTCTCAAAAAATCAAATATAAGTCACTTCTAATTTAAATTTAAGGGAGTTAGGATGTAATTTTAAAATAAGCAAAAATCAATATAAGACTAAAATAATCCAATTTTTAACAAAATTAAAAAATAGATTTATATTATATTTTTTGACATCTATATCTATAATATAATAATAGTATTTATATCTTGTTTGCACTAATTAAGTGGGCTATTGCAAATCCATAGACCAAAGTAACATTATAAAATATTTGTAAATATTTTTTTCCTAAACAAAATTATTTACGATAGATATTTATTCAGATTTTTACTATATACTCAATAATATATAATAATAATAATAATAATAATAATAATAATTTAAGTCTTTATTTGTTAGAATGATATTATTTTTATTATTAATGCAATAATATTTATAGTTTACAATAATACTAACGTTTTCAATTTTTTTAAAAAGAAGTTGGTAAGAATGTTATGATTTCATTTTTTTCTGAATTAAATTTTTATGAGTTAATCCTATGAAAAAATAGTTAAAAATTTCCTAGTTTTAATTGAAACTGAAGTCTTGATAATAGTCAATTTTGAGATTCTATGGATTTTAGCTTTTTTTAAATTATTATTAACAATTAATTTTTAATAAATTTCTTATAATACATAGATAATAATTTCCTTTCTAAGAGTCATTTTATAAATTGTTCAAATTGTTTTAAAGGAAATATAAGCTTTAGCAATAACTAATTTTCGAAATTAAAGGAATTTCTTAATAATTTCCACTATTAGTAACTAATTGGTTTGGTTCATGATAAAGCCATTATCTTTAATTTGATAAGTACAAATAAAATTCTGTTTATTCAAATTTAAATAAACTTGGCAAAAGTTATAAAGTTTACTTCATAAATTTTAGAGGTTCTTCAATTAAGATTTGAAATTTCTATAAGCCTATGTACTTGTGTGTATATGTAGAAAGTGAGAGGAATATTTTTATGTGAAAAATGGGAATAGTGGATTATAATCATTAAATCTTATATTAATGATTAGATTAAAACATAATAAAAGGCTTATTGACCACTATATATATTTATTTATATATGGATGTATTGAATGAAAAGAGTATTTTTATGTGAGAAATGAGAGAAATGAGTTGTGAGAATTAAATTTTGCATTGATGGATAGGGTTAAAATATAATTAAAGGTCATGTAACATCTTAAAAAAGACATGATCACTTAAGAAATGTCATATAACTTTATATTTTAATCCTAACCCGCCAATTTTAAGAAGTTATTTGGTTTGCACAAAAAATAATTTTTTATTAAAAATTGAACCTTCTAGGAAGTGACTTCTTATTTGAACTTTCTAATAAATGTTTAAAGTTGTTTGAATGACATTGCAAAAATAATGCTTTCTAGGAAGTAACTTTTTATATTTTGTTTAATTCAACTTTAAATTTTCTAAAAAGAGTTAATAAAATAACTATTATATCTTTAATAATATTATAATATAAATTAATAAATTTTAGTTGTCATTAATTAAATTTAATAAGAATAATTTTATTTTTCTATTCAAAAATAATATAGAAAGTAGAACTTACTTAAGGAAAGGTGGGTAAGTAATTTGTCATACTCTATGAAAAGTAGAACTTCTTGAAAAATTTTATTTTCCCTAGTTTCTATTAAATAATAACCAACCAAAGAACTTACTTTTTTTATTTCTTGAAAAATAGAATATCTTATGCTATTATTGTGCATTAAATGACTTTTAAATTTGATGGCTATAATTCACTATCTCATTTGATATACTCTCCCCCCACACACAATTACTACATGAATACGTTGAAGTTTTTGAAATTTAATTTATGAAGATATTTGGGCAATTTTACTATATCATTGGTTTAAATTTTATTTTATATCTAAATTCCTTCATTCATTTCTGGCTTTGATAATATGTACTTTTTATATAATATAATTTTTTAATGAGTTTATTTACTATAACAGTACTCTTTATTTATTCCATTTTCTCTATTTACTTTTTATTTAAATAAAATTATTATATAAATATATTTAATTAATTTTATATTTTTAAGAAAATATTAAATATCATGATAATAATCAGTCGTTTCATTCTTCTAATAAATTCTCTTGGAGATTTTTATATTGAAGATTTAGAATTTAGTACTCTATTTAGATGGAAATGAAAGATATGCAGCATGTATTGGAGCATAAAACAAATAAGCTTAGTAACTTCTACTTTATTATACATAGTAGTCTTCTAAAACAAACTACCCTTGCGCCTATTTTACAATTTTAACTATATTTCCACATAGAGTATTATTCAGGTAGTTGCAACTATTAACAAAATTTTACAAAAAATATTGTTTCATAAATGATAACTGACCTTTTCCTAAATCGTAACTCCAAAAATCAATTCTATGGTATGAAATATATGTATTAGCCCTTATTCACATGACACAAAAGAATCTGACATTTGTGATTTCCAAAACTTAAAATGCACCCATCCTAATCGATTTACAATAATATGTACATATATAAATTGGGACTAACTATAGCAAGAATCCCTTAAATGAGATAAATAATTATTGGACTTTGATATGAATCAATTTTTGGAAATTAACAATGGCTACAAATTTTAGTTTGAGAAAATAAATATAATTTTGATAGAAGAACAAATATCTTAAGCACCAAGTCAAAGTATAAACCTTGTGTTAAAATTGAATTAAGTTACTTGAGTTGAATTTGTCTATAGAAGTCTAACTCTGGGGCTTATGTAGGCAAGGTTTGTTTAAAAAACACGGCCATTGGCATGGATAACTGCTATTATTCCCAAACTAATGCTTTCCCAAATCATTAAATATAAGTGCTAGAAACCATATTGAACTGTTAGAAAAACGGAGATAAAAATAACAATTAGAGGGATAGAATTAATACCAAAATTTGAGTAGATTGAGCCAATAATAAAATGACAACTCATTTATGTATTTTCTCTCACATACAATACAAAGTTGTTCTTTAATGATGGCTTAATCTACTCAACTTGTATAGATTGGACCTAATCAAGAATCTTTGGTAATGCATACGTAGTTCACTATTGAAGGATTCCAGAAAAAAGACAAAATTCTTACACTTGGACTTTTAAGGTCTTGATTATCTCAATACTCCTTCTTTTTATTCTAATGTGTATATTTATACACAAAATGTTTATAAGTACCAATTGAGTTTCAAGGGTTTCCACATAAGGTACACTAGCAATTTTTAAGCTAAACTGACAGCTAAATTAAGAGAAAGACTACAAAGATGAATTAAGTTATGTTAAAGTTAGGAGTAAAAGCAAGGAACTCAGGATCATGTTCACTGAAATTCAAAAACAATGAGTTAATTTTTGCCCATTCTATGAGCTAGGAAAATAAAAAAAATTAGTTGGTTGTCAATCAAACCTTCAACCACCATGCATTCAATATCAGTCACCATATGCTCAATAACAATTTTCTTTAATACTACATAAATATGCAAATTAAAAAAACACTTCTTAATTAGTTTTGGAGTTTCAACTACAAAAATCATATTTCCTAAAATTGATAGTTACTAGAACTACTCAAGAAACCACTGCAATTTCTAAAACACACTATTTCTTTAGTGTTAACGTGAAAAAAAAAAGTGCAGGGTATTGAATACAGAGAAACATTTATTGAATCATGCAGCTTCTAGCAAGTGATAAATTCAAGTATTTCTGTTAAATTTTTAATTAGAGTTTTACAATTCCACCCACACTCTAGCCCAAAGATTCCCTCATGGATTGAGCAGTGTTAATAAATTAAAGCAAGTAGAACAAAATAAAACTGCCAGCACCTGTAATATGGGGAAAAAATGAAGAAGAACAAGAACAAGAACAAGAACAAGAAAAATACAACAGCCAAACCAAATAGAAAGTGTAAGCCACATTCTATATAACCAGATATTTTTCCTTACTTTCAATTAGTCTGGGTAACATGGATCTTTATTCACTAATTATTCTATTTTTTTTTAACAATGTTGCAAAAGTTTTAGTAATAATGCAGATGGATATAAAAATAATGTGACACATAATTAAGATTAGTTAATGAACAATCATACAGAAAAATAATTGAGGTCAGATTTTTACCTTGAAATCCACTAACCAATGCCAATTACATATAAAGTTTGTTAAAAAGGAATTAAATGCACCTAATGCTAGAAGTCATCCCTGAATATGAAAAGTTCATTGATGATTAAATGAAATTAAAACGAAGAAATAGACTAAAATTCCCCACTAGTAGTACACAGAGAATATTAGCAATTAGAATTTTATAACATTACAATGATGAAATAAAGATGAAATTTTAGAAATTTCAAATCAAAGCCGAGAACCTAACTGTCTCTGTTGGAATAGGCAGAAAACAACAATTTTAATGTATATTTGCACCAGGTTCGCCATTGTTTAGTAGTCTTTTGATCTGTACATTCCTTCAACATCATCTTGCAAGGATCTTTCCTGCTCATATTTGATTTGGCATCACTCATTTCCAATCTTGATAGGAAGGATTGGCAGATGATGCTTCAGGGTAGTATCTCTTCTTGTGAGGTGAAGATAAAAGATAAAAGCTTTCAATAAAATCAAAAGACAAAAGATAAAATTACTTTCAAATAGCGGAATCAAATAATAATAATAATCATAAAATCAAAGAAGAACATAAAATCAAAAAACATAAAACAAAAAAATCAAAACAACCTAGTTAAAGAAAAGATGAAAAACATTACCTTCCTAATCCAAAGCTCTTGTGCAATGTAGCAAAAATTGTAGGTCAAATTCAGAGAGAGGCATTGCTTCAATGGAGAAATAATACAACAAGAGAGAGAGAGAGAGAGAGAGAGACTAAACAAAAACAACACAATAAGGACAATCTGCAAATTTAACAAAGTTATGAGAGAGAGTACATCTTAAAAAAAATGAAAAGCATTTCCAAATTCAATAACTCAGAAGGATTTGAGGGGTAAGGAGAGGATTAAGAAATGTCCTATCCTACTAAAGATTTTTCAAAATTTTTTAAATCTTCAATTGTAAAAGACAGAAATAGGGAAGAAGAGAAGAAAGCAGTGCGAAATTTTTAGGTAAGAAAAAAAATGGATCACTGTAGCAGCAAAATTCTCAGAAGCATTATAGCACAAATGAAAGGGATTAAGTGGGAAAATGAAATTAATATTTGCTAAGCTACTGATCCATCAAGAAAAAAATTAAAAAAAGAAAAGAAAAGAAAGCTGAAACCTCCTTCTTTTAATTGTATAAAACGGGATAAATAATAATCTCTAACTAAAGATAAATCAACTTAACATTCTGACAAATTTGATATGGCTAAATAATAAACTATGGAGGATTCTTATGCGAACAATTTTTATACCACTCTACTCCACGGTACTTTTGAACACGCTACTCTACCCTACAATAATTTTGAACAAATGACCACAAAATTAACGAGACATAACAAGTTGGATTCAGCTTATTTGACAAATTCTTTGCTGATTGATCATTTTAACCAAGTTTTTTTATTTTACGTTTTTCTCTTTTCGTCTTTTCTCATATTCTCGCTCTCTAATTTAATTAATTTTATTAGTTCATGAGTAAATGTATCATTTATTTTTAGGATTTAAATTTAACCTATATTATTAATATAAATTAATTTTATACTGTTACTTATCATATATTATTATATAAAAAATGATTAAAAAATTTGTGTTAAAATTAAATTCTTAATTATTATTTTTTAATATATATCTTCTTTTCTTTTATTTATTGATAGTATAAAATATTTTATACTAATTACTATTGAATTAAATTTAAATTTTATTTACTTTAAAAGTTTTTATGTATCTTTTTATATTAATATTCTAATTTAAAAATAATAATAAATAAAAATTTTATCAAATAAAAGGGTTGAATCTAAAAAAAATGGAAAAAAGTGGTAGGACCTGAACTGTGGATTGTCATGAATGTCATTATATTGTTATTACAACCGTAACTAATTTTATAAATTAATGCTTGCTTAGTTAGTTTCTTTCATGTCACAATTAATGAACATGATAAAAAAAATTTGTGTACGTAGAATCCTCCATAAATTATAGTACCTTCAGGTAATAATGGCATTTGCAACTAAAATGGTAAAATATCAATAAATGGCCACATGGAAAGCTAACAAACAATTCAAAAGCATGTTTAGTGAGGAATAAATTCACTACATACCTTAAAATTAAGGGACCTTGAATAATATCTAATTCATCAAGTAATAGCCACAAATAACATTGAAATGACATTAGGTAATTCTGGTATAGTTGAAAGCCACTGTTTATGAGGTTGGTCAATAATAATGCTCCCATTTAAACGGAAATGCTTATGATATCTTGTATAAAAAAAATTATATAATTGCCAAAGATAACATATATATCCTGGGTTACATGGCATGCAAATAAATGATTGAAAGTTAGGATAAATAATGGCATAATTAAAGGATTGATTTCTTATGTATACGGATTAACAGCACCAGCAAAACCTAATTATAGAAGTGAAACATTTTAGACTAACTTATATTAAATGAAGTACCTAAATGGGAGATTGTAAATGTTTACTATCTATCTAATCTAATCTAAATAGCAATAAAAATCATTAGAAACTCATAATTAGCAATTTTGATATAAAAAGGTCTTTTATAAGGAATGTCTACATTAGGGATCAAATTTTGAAGAATAATTTTATAATATGTTTGAATTTATATGTTAGCATTTAGGCTTTATCAATTTTAGGAATTTTTATGTAATTAGCTAAAATCCTGCTCGGCAATTAGTAAAAATATGATAATTTTGACACCTGTAGCCACATAGTTTGAACCAAATGACAAACATTGAGGGAAAAAAAAGGGCAAACTTTTTGAATTGAATGAAATATTTGGAAAGAGACATTCTCATGATTCACCATTAACATAATTCTATCATACACACAACATATGGTTCAAAAAAGAAGCTGATGCACATTACAAGTAAAGCCTAAAAAATAGACTGTACATGAAATTTTTCGGTCATTAAAAAATGTAGGTGCTACAAAACGCAGGAAAAAAAGAAAAAATCCTATTTTTAAACTCAAATCATAGATATATATATGTACCAAGATATATCATTATTGTCATAATTACTTCTTCTAATTAATTAATTAATATTCTATTCTTGACATGTCAAAATTAAGTTGAACTCTTGGCAAAAAGCTAGGGTCTCCAAAAGTACATTACCTTAAAAAGCAATAATAGATTTCCTAATCAATGGAAATGTCCTAAAAATACCCCTGGTTTGAGCTCCCAATTCCAATAGTTTGATGTATTCAAGCATCTCATATAACACCATTATAAATCAAATTTGTCTCTGAGGAGCATGTGATTTCCAAGTTCATCCCTTCTAAGAATTCTATTTCATAAAAGGAGCTAAATGATAGCTATAATGTTACATAAGTTTCTACTTGAACTACCATATCAAAATAAGAATCATGTACATAACCCAAATTCTAAGATCAAAGCACCACATTATAGATTATAAATATTTATAATTTATAATATAATTTTATACAAAGAATAAAGAGCTAAGAAACAATACGACCTTTTTTGTTGCAAACAAATAAACAATACTAGGGCCAAGATTAGCTTCCACTACAATTAAGGAAGTGACATCCTAAATTAATTAACTTCGAATAATCTATACATTAGAAGTAAGTATTATACAAAAGAGGTAATCAAGTCATAAAAGAATTTAAAAAAAAATTCAAAACCATATGAGACATGAAATAATAATCTTATATAAATAAGACACACATAAGCAATTTAAAACAAACTAAATATTTCATCATTACGACCTAATTTGATCATAACTAGTGTGAAGCCCATTTCTTGGTTTCCCCTGATCTTAATGACTAACAATGTGAACTCTAGCATAATAAGAATATCTTAATTCCTATGTGCATTGGAATGCAATATAAATCTCAAAATAAAAGAATAGAGTTTCCCTTTTTCTTGGATACTCAAGAAGGTTACTTTCTTTGAAGATGTAAACCTACGACTTGACTAACATATACTATAAAACTTATATGAAAATAAGTAACATTTTATATACAATGCTTATAACCACATAATCTACAACTGGTACTTTCCCTAACTATCAAGTTCTTCTACTAAATGCCTTTAACCTCTATGATAGCATCTCAACTTATTAATGCACGTTGATCCTAAAAGTGTTAAAGACAAGTAAAAGAATAAGTTATATAAATTTTAGTAAATATATATCTACTTAAAACCAATGGTCAATTTAGCTAAAAAAACCTAATTTAGATAATCAAGTTGATTAGTAAAATGAACAATCATACTAGGTTCCATACCTAAACTTTTTAACTTAAAATGCTTTAACTAATATATTCCTTTAATCATGTATCGATATTTTCACAAATAAAAGAATACTGGAACCTAAGGGGATTCCATGACCTATTAACCAAAATTCTATTCTAAAAAATAAAGGAAAATAATGAAACATTAAGAAGGTTGTAACCTTTTTAAAATACCCATATGAGGAATATTAAATAACAAAATCCTCACATTCATTTATATTGCTTAATGATCCATAAAAGTATATTCACAATTCCATTGTCACACATTCAACTTACAAAATAGAAATATAAATGATGAAAAGAAAGTAATTAAATCTCCATATGCCTTTCAATTAACTTTATCTCTTTATAAGCTCATCATTGTCCTTCCATGGTCTGTCTTATTGCCTTACAAGCATTTTTTCCCAATTCTAGTACTAATCATATATTATATTCACCCTATTACATCTTAACAATTATGCTAATGGCATTGATTTCATAACACAACATAATTCATAATTTATTCTGATGGAAAATTTTTCAATATAATTATCACTATATAATCAAACAACAATTCCATGCCGCTCTTGCATGACCACAGAATTTGTATTCAACAAAGATCAATAAATTTACATAAGCATTATTATAATATATTAGAATTCATCAATGACAATGCTATACCTTTATTGTATAACCTCAAAGATGTAATTAATGATATATTACAAGTGAAATATAATTCAATTCACAAAATATACCATGACATACCATTGTAAGTTAAATAATAATAGATAATCAAAATTATAGTTCTTTATGTATGAACATATGAAGATTTATAGCTCCATCAAATAAACTAAGTATAAGATAAAAATATGCTTTTCATATAAATATTAAGAGGAAATATAAAGATTAGATAAAATCTTAATTTGTGGTAAGATATATGCTTACCTTAAGGCACTAATTTCTTCCAATAATTCTAGAGTATACATACTTATCTTCATTTTTCTCTTTTTTTTTTCCTTATATTTACCAATTTTATAAGATAAACATAAGTATCTTATTACTAACTATTTTCTCCTAAAAATTCCTATTATATGCTTTAATCACACTACTATAATATTCCAAATCATCAATTTCTTATTTTTCAAAGGTTAACTTAAGAAATTAGAATTATGCTATTATATAAGAGACCCTAAGTAAAATGTACACAAGTTGAAATATTAAGATTTAAAGCTTAGGGAAGTTTACCTCTACCCAAGGAAGTTACTAGCAGCAAAGGTGTGGGAAATGCTAACAAAGAAAAGAACGAAAGACTCATTATTTTCATTATGGAGTAGTCACACTCTAGCTGGTTTCTTTCATCTCCTATGCTAGCTAATGGCTAAAAGATGGTTAGAAGGTGGAAATGCAACTATCTAGTGCTCAAATGAATGGAGAAAAAAAATAAAGGAATGAAGAGGAAGGGCTAAAAACTAGAAAGGAAGAAAAGAAAGAGTAATCATCGACTAAGGAGAGAGAAAATTAATAGGAAAATTAAAAAGTAGCCTAATGTTGTTATAATGTGCTATGAGTTTATAGGAAGTCTATTCTCTTTTAAATCTTAACCCTTCATCCAAAAGACTTTTAAAGAAAATTTCAAAGGGAAGGACATGATAAAATAGAAAGTATAGTGACCAACAAATAAAATCAATCTTAGCTAATCCCTACTTACACTAATTCTCTTTTATTAAATCGAAACCATTTGATATTAACTTTCACTATCTCCAATTTCCTAATAATTCTTATAATAACTTAATAAATTTAACAATTTCAAAAGTAAATATCCTAAAATTTTATAAACTTTTATGAAAATCATTTATTAAAACATATAGCTATATTTCATAAATCATCATATTGTTAGAAAATCATCATAAAATTTATTTAAATTAATTTTAAAGTAATGTCTTAACCAAATAGATACAATTATAATATTACAAGAAAAATATTAAATTCTTGAGTTTTATAGTAAGGTAAAATAAATAAAATTTAGACACTAAAATATACAAATAGTTAATTTATTTATTTCAAAATTGGTTTAAATGGAAAAATTTTAAATAATATAATCAATTAAGATAAATACTTTAAAACTTAAAAATATAGAATTTTAAATAAAAAGAATTTAAATATTAATTCGGATATTATAATTTCTTCCTCCTTAAAAGAATTCATTCTTGAATTCCAAAGGTACTATGCTAATAAAGAAGTCAACAAGGCACTATCTTGATAGGAATATACTATTTATATTCGAGCAAGAGTGTTTCTAGTGAGTTAACCTCACCATACCATTAATCTGCCAGTAAAGTAACTTAAACATTTCATCCCACCTTACCATCATTTGTGTTTAATTCATTTCATCCATCCTAGTTTCTTAAGATTTACTCCAATATGGTTTTTACATCGATTGTTTCTAATTTGTTATTGTCTTACTTAAAAAATCCACCATCACATCCTTGCTATTTCCTAAACCAAATTCTATCTTCTATCAATTTAAATTAAGTATCCATCCTATTATAGGTTTTTATTTGGTCATATGTAGTTACCATTCATTCTTATGGATTGTGTATATCTTCAAATAGAGAAGTAAATTGGTAAAAGTAAACAAATTATAGGAATAAAATGTACACACACACACACACACACACACACACACACACATAAATATACACACATATATTGGCTTATATGACTAAAATAGCATTGTTTGATATTCAATAAAGTTAATGTATTGACCTCTACTTCTTTCATAACTAGCAATCCTAATATTCAAATCCATCATTACCAGTAGGTAATGATACTCATTTATACAAAAATAAAATATTAGAATAATCCATGAAGTATTATAGAAACAAGCTAATTTAATCTAACATAACAGGATTAAGCTTAATGAGCTTCCATCAAGGATTCAAGCAAAGTAAACAAGTAAATCTACTACATAATTCCATTAATGAAATAATATTTAGAACATCATATCTCTGATTAAAAATAATACTTCATTCATTTATCCATATTTAGTTCATCATTTTTATTATCCATTTCTCATCATAGTTTCATCTAAATTAAGATTTCATCATCAAACTCATAAAAAATAACATTTATATGTTTAATATATAAGCATTAGGGTCATATATACATAAGTTACCTTAAAACACCATAAAATAAATAAAGCAGGTATGATAGGGAAATATTAAAGTACATACATGATTATTGGGAAGCAAAAGCGAAATTTAATCCTTGTAATCAAGTATATAGTTGATTATTCAAGTATATACATGATTATTGGGAGCAAAAGTGAAATTTGATCCTTATAATCAAGTATATAGTTGATTATGGGCAATCCAAGAGCAACTCTAGATGCCACAATATATACTCCATTATGTGCATCTAGAGAGTACCTATTTGGGGATATTTGAGTACATACTTAATTATAAGCATCTAAAGGGCAACTTTTGAAGTCATAATCACTCATACACTCGATCATTATCTCCAATTTTATAGAAAATGTGACAAATTTACTTTTTATATGGTCATTCTTTATCAATTACATCATACACATCCTCTAACCCAGAATCTCTCAATAATTAAGCATTCTTACAAATATATAAACCATCAACCACCAATCACTCACATCATAACTTTAAATGACACATCAATCATCCAAATTCTAATATTTAAAGTAGTAATATAAACAATATATCATTATTCTACTTTTAAATTTTACAAATACACAAAAGTGGAAAAAAAGTGATACAAAAACAAATCTAGAAACCATATTTAACTATAAACCTTAACCATCTTTCAATCCAAAGCATCACTCATCCCTCAACTAATTCATACCAAAACTTGAATACACTTTCACATCTATCCATGTCATCATTATATCAATCAAGCTTCACATATTAATCCCTCAACTAATTTAAAGTATCACCCATACCTCAAGCAATTCATACCAAAAACTTGAATACACCCTTACATCCATCCATGTCATCATTATCTTAATCAAGCTTCATATATCAATATATTTTTTTTATCATTTACTTATTTACAAAAAAGCTTAGAATATTTATTTTAAATTAAACAAATTTTCAAATCCCTTAATAATTAAAACCAAAGTATTGTCTTATGAAAGTTTAACTCACAATCCTATATTGTTAACCAAAAATAGAATTTTTAAAAAAGGATCATCCACTTTTCTTTCTAAAAAAAGCTTAATTTAACTTTTGATTTAATTTTACAAATATAAAGCTCTACTAAACCTTAATCTTCCTAATTTATGTTACTAACTTCCTACCTCTTTCAATCATATACAAATTCTCTCTTAATCTATTAAACATCATTCTCCATTTAAACTTAACCAACTTAATTAACATAATTTATCTAGATCCTTGATTTGAAGTAAATAAACTATTGATTTTAGATCCAAAAACCAATGATACTAAACCATCATTATACAACACATTCCTAAAATTTTCCTTCTAAGCTAATATTTGATAATTCCTTTCACATTATTTTTAGCTTAGTTTAATTACAATGGTCCTTTCCTAAAATAAAATATGTAATCCTTATTAAGGACTTACGTTCTGATAAACTTTCATCTTTGTAGAAATTATTGTTAATCATCAAAGGAAACCATATATGAATATTTGTAAGTTATCCTAAATTAAGGAATTTTAAAACATACAACAAATGAGTTGTAAATTCAACATATTTTACAACTAATAACTTATAGATTTATAGCTTATATTCATAACTTGAAATTTCTAAAACTTATTACTTAAATGTAAGAAATAATGTCATTTATGATTGACAATCTATCTACTTATCCAAGGTTGCATAAGTTATACTTAAATATATCTAACTATTAAAACCTAATAACAATATCCTCCCTTGACAATCACATAATATAAATAACATCTTTATTACATCATTATTCACCTAGTTCATATTGACACCAAATGTTTATTGTAAGACATAACTGGCTACCAATACATAAACTATAACCTCATAATTAGTAACATATACATATATTTAGTCCTTTTAAAACAAATGATTTTATCTATTTCCTATTCTAAGCTAATAGGATAACTTTTAAAAATTCTTTATTAAGTCATTCAACACCATTATTTATTGCTTAAACATAAGATTGCTCATCAAAGAATATTAAAGTTACCTTATTAATATCTCATAACTTTTCAACTTCAGTGTAGATTAATCTATTTATCTAAAAAACTATAAGGCTTTCACACCTAACCTATATTAGCAAGGCTAAAAGCATAAAGAATATTTCAGTTTATCTATAATTGTTCACATATGCACATGGAAGTTTATAACTAGCAACTTACATACACTAACCTCTTAAATCACCTTATAAAGGTTTATCATATGATAAATTCTATTCATGAAATAGTAAGATTGAAAAACCACAAGTCCAAAACAAAGTTTGGATTTTATAAGGGATATGTAGTATCTTGAATACAATCATCTAACCTAAACACCTAACAATTCAAATGCAAGTATGTATACAGTATAAAGGAATTATCTCATTTGTTCAAATTGATAGCACTAAAAAAACTATGTAATAACATACAAATTCATTTACTAGCACAATAACCTATCAACTATTCTCAATTGTATTCCTATTTAAGTATAAAGTGGATTTATAACCATTTTCCAATCTCTAAGTAATAATCTATCTCAAAAGATAAATTATGAGTGAATTCAATATAGAATAACATATAAAGAAGTAACTTATATTATAGAGATTTATGGAAGTCTAAAGGCATATCTCAAAAATGAATTTCATCATGCTCATGTTCATGATTGCCAGTTGCACAATCGTGAATCTAATATATCTATTCAAATTTGACAATTAAAGATTCCCTGCTCATACACACTTAAAGCCTAAACCCTGCTCTAATATTAAATTTATCACAACCCAACTTGATTGAGATCAAGCACTACAACAAATTAACACTTGTGCCACGAAAATTTAAAAATTGTGAAAATTTTACCATTTGTCATGGGAATAAAAAAAATTCAAATAAATGTCCAAAAAATTGAAAATTTATGCCATGAAAAAATTTTACCTATGGCAAAATATCACTTGTGCCACGAACAAAGTTACGAGAACACAATCTCCATGGCAAAGATCACTTATGCTATGAAAAAACTTTATCCATG
Source organism: Sindora glabra (assembly GCA_020226215.1). Lineage (NCBI taxonomy): Eukaryota > Viridiplantae > Streptophyta > Magnoliopsida > Fabales > Fabaceae > Sindora > Sindora glabra. The sequence continues at coordinate 13,516,772 of CM035230.1, read as the reverse complement.
GCAAAATATCACTTATACCACAAAATTAAGCTATAGGAACACATTCTTCATAGCAAAGTATTACTTGTGCTATGAAAAAATTTTACTCGTGGTAAAATATCACTTGTGTCACAAATTAAGTTATGAGAATATATTTTGCATGACAAAGTATTACTTGTACTATAAATTAAGTTATAAATATGTATTTCTTGTGACAAAATATCACTTATTTTATCATATAAGTAAGAAAAATTTATCTATAACAAAGTATTACTTATGTCATAAATTAATTCTATGAATAAAATCAAAGTTAAATATATCATTTTTGGTAGTTATATATATAAAAAATATTATTTATATTAAGCACAATATGCTACAATATGATAGATAATAAAAAAAATAAATATTTATATATTATGGATGTTTAGCAAATACCTAATTCATCAATTGATCAACTGATTATCCTATCAATCAAAATAAAAAAGTTATATAACTTAATATTTTCAATTAGCTGATTCATAAAATATATGTAAAAAGATAGTATTACCTATAAATTATATAGCTATGTACTTTTATTATTTTTCTTAAAATAATTGAAATAAGAGTTGAATCCCAAACCTTAAGATATGTAAGAAAAAATTCAATTGTTAAGCTCCTAAGCATTTTTATTTATATATGTATCAAATTTAATATTTATTAGAATGTAACTATTTTTCTTAAATAATAAATAATTATTTAACTTTACATTAATTAAATTCATATAATAAAATTAATATACATCAATGAAATAAATATTATAATATATTAAATATTTTATTAAATAATTATTCAATGAATTTAAATTCTATACATATTAAAATTAAAAATTAATAGGATTTACATTTACATATATATAATACATACATATATAACAATTTTTTCAATTCGTTATTCAATCCAATTTTTAAAATATCAATTAAACAAAAAAAATCATTCAAGGTATATAATATTATAAAATTTATTTTTTATCACATCACAATATTTTTAAAAAATGTGTTAACAAAAAAAATATATATTATGAAAATATTAAAATTATTATATTATATATAAATAGTATAATTTATGAGATAAGTTATAATAAGTTTTATTATAGAAATATGTAATAATAAATTTTACATTCATTACTGTAATATTAACAAAATTTTTATTAAAAAATTAGAAAAAATAGTTATGTAAAATTATCTATAATTTAATAATAATAAAATTATTATATTAAAAAAATTTAAGTAAATTATATTTAAGGTAGTGATATATATAAAATAGTTTAAATTTTCATTTTCATCCTTTATTAATTCCAATTGTATTAATTTTATTTCTCATATATATTTTGTAATAATTTCTTTCCTACTAAATAATAATTTAATTAATTTAGTCTATTAATTTATAATTTTATTGGTAGGTTAATGACTTTATAAATGGAAGAATAAAAATAAAATATAAATAACATATGAGAGAAGAAATTAATATAAAAAATTTATGAAGTTTTAAATGATTTAACTTAAATTTGTGAATAACAAAAATATGTATTATTAATAAAAATTAAAATTCAATAATTTATAATAATTTTAATTTTAATTTATAATTAAAATTTAAATATACATAATAGTCCAAAGTTATGATTTGTATGGATATTTGTTTCATATAATTTAACCTTTATTGAAGAAGTTTTAGAAAATTAAGAAAATTGCTTCAAAGATGTAAAATTTTTACTTTTATTTTGTAATAACTTAATCAATAATATTTAAAAAAATATTAAAAAAATATAAAATTAACTAATTAATTATTTATGAGAGATAAATTTGATATAAGATATTTACGAAAGATAAATTTGATATAAGCAAAATTACGAAATAAATAAAAATTTAGTTTATAAAAATTTAATTTTTAAAATAAAATCATAAAATATTTTTAGCATTAGTGTATTTTCATTATATGTATTTATTTAATATTTTATTATATAATTAGTGTCACATAAGTATAATTTTATTTTTGAAGTCAATTAGTCAATTAAAACTTTAGCATTATTATATGTATTTATGTAATATTTTATTATTAAAAATATATTGTATTATACTACTAAAGAAGTAAACTAGCGTAATGGTAAGGCATGATATTCATCAGCTTAGACATTCAGGTTCAATTCCCGATAAATGCAATTTGTAATTTTTAAATAGATGGAGTTTTAATAATTTATCCTAACTAGATATGAGTTAAAATATAAAATATATTGTATTATACTACTAAAGAAGCAAACTAGCGCAATGGTAAGGCATGACATTCATTAGTTTAGAGATTTAGGTTCGATTTTCGATAAATGCAATTTGTAATTTCTAAATAGATAGAGTTTCAACAATTTATCTTAACTAGATATGAGTTAGAAGCATTAACAAATTTCAATAGATGTACAAAAAAAATGATAGGATAACACCTAATTAAATTAGTTAAATAATTAATTTAATTTAAATATATAAAAATTATTTTAACTAATTATATTAATTTTTATAATTATTTTATTTTATTTTATTTTATTGTCAAGATTTTATTCATGGCAATATGAGTTACTAGCCAGGAATGTGCCTTTCTTGCCACATTTGCACTCGTGGCTAAAAAAAATTTATTAGCCACAACTGAATTCGTGGTAAAAAAAATTATTTATACCATAAGACCTTTTTTCCCGTGGCAATTTCTTTGCCACGCTCACTTGTGCCACGGGACCATTCAACCAGTATTTCCATAGCTAAATAGCATAGATATTGAAATTTTGATCTTGTGCCATGATTTTAATCGTAGCACAAGTGTTAATTTGTTGTAGTGAAACTTGTTACTAGATTTCCACTAGTCTTAATAACTAATAATGTAGACTTTGACATGATAAAAACACCTTAATTCCTATATGGAATGGAATGTAAAGTAAATTTCAAAATAAAAAAATAGAATTTTTCCTATTTTTAGACACTAAAAAAGGTTGCTTTCCTTGAAGATGTAAACTTGTAACTCTATTAATATATACTAGGAACCTTATATGAAAATGAATAACACTTTTTATACAATGGATATCATTATATAAACTACAACTAGTACTTTCCTCAATTGTTAATTTCTTCTACCAAATGGCTTGGACTTCATGAAAGCATCTCAACTTATTAATGCAAGTTGATATTAAGAATGTTAAAGAGAAATAAAAGAATGAGTTTTATAAATTAATAAGCATATGCCTATCTAAAAATAATGTTCAAATTTAGTTAAGAAAATTAATTCAAATAATTACATTGATTAGTAAAATGAAAAATCATATCAAGTTATATACCTGAACTTTTAACTTACAAATAGTTTAACTAACATGTTCCTTTACTCATACATCAATATTTTGATAAACAAAAGAATAATGGAACCTAAAGGGGTTCCATAACCTATCAACAAAAATTCTATTCTCAAAAGTAAAGCAAAACAATGTAATATTTAGAATATTGTAACTTCTCGAAAATAACCATGTAGGGAACATTAAATAACAAAACTCTCACATTCATTTATGCCTCTTAGTTATCCACAAATCATAATTCCACTACCACACATTTAACTTATAAAATATAAATATAAATGATGAAACTAAAGCAATTAAATCTCCTTATACTTCCTTATCTATATTATCCCTTCACAAACCAAAGGTGACTTGTATAAGTTATTGGTTTGAGGTACATTAGCAAAAATAAATAGAGTTGTTTAGGTGTAAAAGTAAGAAAAGATATAATAGTAATAATAGGATCAAGGTTATTTAGTACTAATCAATAAGTTTATATCTAAATGATATGGTTGTTAAGAAACCTTTGGATGCTAATTGATAACTAAAAATAAATTATAAATTATATTTTAAATGTTTAATTAAGGGGTCATGCTAAGACATATGGCTAGTATACCATATTAGTAGGGATATTTGGGTATTAATCCTAAAATCACAAATTATGTTTGTAGCCTTCATTATAAAATAGAAATTATTGTGCCTACTATAATTAACTTATAATGCAAAAAAAGGGATACCAATGCTATTAGCTTTGTGTGCTCCTTTTCTAGGCTTATGATAATCCTTCTCTGATGTGGCCTATTGTTATGATTGCGCTTTTAATAGGCTACTTAGGTATCTTATCTTATATCCAATAATAGGCAAGTTTGATGCAAGCTATTAATGGTCTATATAAGTTCTAGTTGTACTTATTATGAAAATGAATTTTTTTATAGCTAACATAAAGTTTAATAATGCGGTTAATGTTAGCTAATTCTAGAATCCTTTTAAGATTACATGTTATTTCAATTACATTGTAACTGAATGTTTTTTTATTACATGTTATAGATGAGTTACATTAGATTATAAGAATATTATGCAATGTTTATTATTCATAATTTTTGTATGAAGATACATGTATAAAAGGTTTCAATACTTAAAGGAAAAATGTGTGAACTTATATATACTAATAGACTATTAGATTACAAGTATGCTTACAATGGGTTTAGATTGTAAATATATGATCTATTGGTGTGTTTGCTTTAAGAGAATGTCTTTTAGCTTACTCACTCATATTGTTATATATCCATATGCACTTGAGGCTATAATGCTATGCTTTATCCAATAAATATGAAAGTAAAGTCTTAAGCACAAATGTTTGCTCTTATTGAAAATGCTTGTAATAATTGTGGTAGCTAGATGTGGTTACAACTTAGAACTATATGTATAGGGTAAATTATGTTGCATTTGATACTCAACTATTGGTAGCAATATCTTTAGTTAATTAGCAATATAAGAATTTAGATTAAAGGTTTAGGTAGATGACTAACCAGATAAAGAGAACACCGATACACCTTTATTTAACTACAATTTTAAAACTCTTAATTAAAACCTATATCATCCTTATCATCCCCTACCATTAGTATTCTACTTTACCTTCACCACTAAGCCCTAGATCTTGCTTGAAGAATATAAAGACAAGTGAGCTTGTAATGCTTTCCTTTATTCTAATTAAATTTTCATAAGTTAATCTTGTGAGAACATAATTAAAATTTTCTTGGTTTTAATTGAAACTAAGATTTTGATAATAATCAATTTTGAGATTTGATAAACTTTAACATTTTTTAAAAATTATTTTATTATTAAGAATAAATTTTATTATTGCATATGATGATTTAGTTACAACCCTTAAACCAAAAGAAATTCTATGGAAGCAAAAATCTATATATGAATAGCTTGATTAAGAAGATAGGAATACTAAATACTACCATACCAAGATAATCGCAAGAAGAAACAAAAATAGAATTACAATGTTGAGAAGTGCATATAGAAATTAGTATAAAGACTAATCAAGTTATTATTATGATTAGAGATTTCTATTGTTGTTTATTCCACTAAGAAGTAATGACTTATCCAATCGTTATCACTAAAATATGGTTCCAACCATAAGAGAAGATCAAAATGCCAAGCTTACTACTTGGATTTCTTGCAATGAAATAAAGTATGCTATTTTCTCTATAGGGAGCAATAAGGTTTAGAGGGAAGATAGGTATTTTCCTTTATTTTATCAAATTAATTGGAATATGGTTAGAGATAACATTTGTAAGTTTATTCAAGAGATTTTTCAAGGGCATGATATTAACTATATTAATAAAACTCTTATATGTCGAATTCCTAAGGTTGTTAAACTTGAGTTTATCAATAAGTTCAAACCTATTTTGCCATATAACATATTATATAAAAAGGTTATAAAAATTGATTACAAATAGGCTGGAGCCATTATTTCATAATTTAATTTCCCTTTTTTAGATGAATCTTGTCCCGAGCAAATGGATTGAAGATTATATTATTATTTCTCAAGAAATGATACATTTTATAAGAAAAATGAGAAGTAAGAGGTTTTTTTTTTCTATTAAAGTAGATCTTGAGAATGCCTATGATTGTTTAAATTAGGCACTTATTAAATAAATGTAGTTAGAGATTAATTTGCACACCTAATTTTTAGACCTCATTATATGGTATGTGGTATCAACTTCATTCAATATATCATGTAATGGCAGCAAAGTAGAATATTTTCAACCTTCTTAGAAAGTTAGATAAAGGGATCCTTTACCCTTATATTTTTGTTCTATGTATGCATAGATTATCTCTTATCATCTATGATTTTATTGAAAGGAAAGAATAGACTTTTATAAGAATTGGTGTGAATAGCCTTTTTTTATTTAAGGAAGCCTCATATATTCAAATTAATACATTTCTACAATGCTTATATGTTTCCTACCAGATTTTAGTTTATAAAATAAATCATATGAAAACTAATATTTTCTTCTTATGAAATATGAAAGTTAAGACTTAGCATAAAATTGTATCTAGAAATGGATTTACTCCGTTAATAAATCTTGGTATGCATCTAGGAGTGCTTCTTATTCACATATGGTCATTTGTTTCAAAATGTTCAAAAAAGTTTGATAGGGTGGAAATCTTCTTATCTCTTAATGACAGGGAGATCAATTTTTGGTAAAATCAATTATCTAGGCACTTCTATTTTATACAATACAGGTAGCTCTCTTTCCTTCCTCTATTCCTTTATAAATTAAGTAATATGAAAGAACACTCATTTAAGGTCATCAATTAAATGAGAGAAAAACTTATATGATTTCCTGCTCAAGATATGTCAATAGAAAAATTTTAATGGTTTAGGGCTTTAAAAGGTTGAAGGAAATGAATGAAACATATCTTTTAAAATCAATATGGAAATTATACAATGATTATAAGGACTTGTGGATTATTGTGTTGATGTATAAGTATGTAAAGACTGATAATTGCCTAACTAAATAAAGATTCTTTACTATAATAATATTTTTGTCAACCATAGTAATTTCGCAAGGCAAAGATAGATTAGAGAATTGAGGTTAGTAAGTCAGTATTGTTTTAGGAAGATGTATGGTTCAACAACTATAAGCTTAAGGAATTTGCAGTTAGCCCTATATCCAATGGTGAAAACTTCTCTATTGCTGAGGTTAGGAATTCTAGAAGGAATGGAATTTAAAGTTACTTAAAGAACTATTACCTTACAATATAATGTCATCACTTTACATTGTTATGCCACTTGATGGTAGTAAAAATTCAAATGTCATGGTTTAACGATGGGATAAGGATAGTGTTTTCTTAATAAGAAATGAATATGCAATTTTATTAAGGTAATTAAAGCTAAAATACAATGGCATATGAAAGGATGTTTGGCACTAGCTTAGGCCTAAAAAAATTTGATTCTTTATATAGAGAGCGAGCAATAATGGGTTTTTAACAAATAAGGAATGTAGCAAGTGCAATTTGAGCAATCCTCATTACTAACATTATAGTGGACTTGTGAAGGATTTGATGCGTGCCATTTGTGATTGCTCAACATCTAAACAATTATGGTTAAATTTAGTTAAAAGATAAGAGTGGGTTAATTTTTTTAGTTGTTAGTTTGGGGCAATGGGTTCTGCTAAATATGTTTGGAAAGGTAAGGAATTCTTATAGAAGTGATTAGTCTATTATATGGGCATTATGTCTTCCATATTATGGAAGTGGAGGAACGAATAACTATTTAACCTAAATTTTATCTTCCTTACTTATCCTTTGTAGTTGATGTTTAACAACATGACAAATATCAAGTTTTTGACCCATATAATGTATGTTTAACAAAAGAAACCTACTATTAGAAATATTGACATGGGATCCATGCCTAGATACTAATTAAGTGGAGTTGAATAGCAATGGTGTTGTAAGTAAGAATCTTACAAGAGCAAGATGTGGTCATATTCTATGTAATATTAAAAAGGAGTGGCTTATAGGCTTTTCAAAAATTTGGAATTTTATGATGCTTTCATGGTAAAAGTTTAAGGCCATTATAAAAAGCTTGAACTTGGTATAGGAGTTGGGTATTGTTATACTATTTTGGTATTAGATTTTAAAGCTTTGGTTAAGATATTGATAATGGTAAGATGGGTTTCATCAAGCCTACAAGGAATATACAAAAATACTACCAACTCTTAATAAGAGTTGAGTGGTTAATATTAAGCATATATACAGATAAGGCAATAAATATGCAGACTAATTGGTGTTTAAAAACAATGCAAGAGATCCAAGTTTGATTATTTTACAAAGGGCTCCTCCAAAGCATTAATTCCTTCTGTTAGCTTATGTTTATGGTGTTCTTACCCCTGGAGTTACTTTTAACTAATTTTCTTTTTTTTTTTTAGTTTATGTCCTTTTTAATTGCTAAAAAAAATTAAAAATTTAAATGATAACTTTTTTAAAATTTTTAAAAAGTAAAATACCTTGCCTTCCTTTGTAATTTACAAAAATTACATGGACCTCTCTTTTAATTTCAAAACCTATACATTAGTTTATTTAATAGAGAAATGTTAAGAATATTCCTTTTTTATTCCTTTATACCTTTTAATTAAAATTTATTTTAGAAATTAACTATAAAATGATTATGTTACTTGTTTCTTAACTAGTGCTTATAGAAGCTTCAAGCTTTTTCCTAGAACTTTCAAACCTTTTCATCCTTTATCTTTAACTTCAAATAGGAATTCCACTAATTGTCAAACCTATTCCAATCTCCATATTGTTGCTGTTGTATATCAATGACTTTTCTTCATCATTATAGTTATCATACCCTTCTTCATCATCATTTCTCTACCAAAGTTTCTACATTTTAGATCCTACTATGAAGTAAACTTCTTAATCCCATAAAGACTTAATTTTTTACCTAAAAAAGATACATAAGTTTCCAATTAAAGATACTAGAAGAATTCTAAAGCTTAGAAGCCAAATTAATAAGAAGAAAAGGTTGAATGCAAAATCAGGTGTTGCTTTAATAGTAACAACTATAGCTTATAGATCTATTCCGATGTCTCTTATGACATCAATTAAATCGAGGAGAGTAGTGAGTTAACTTTACTTAAAGGCATCAAGAAGTGAAGAGAAGGAGAAAGAAAGAGTAGTGAGAATGCTCCCAATGAATATAACATAAAGTATCTACAATTGCTCATATAGAAGAAATTTCCAAAGATATTAAGAACCTCAAGGATAAGAGAGAAAAATGAGAATGCTCCTAAAGATTTTAGAGATGAAGTGGAAATTAAAAGTCAAGTGAATAATTCAAAGGCTAGCAACATTACACAATTAATCTTTGATTGTTTTAATTTGAAATATTGTTGCTCTTTTATTTGTTTTTGAGAATTTGATTTCTTTGAAAATTAGATTGTATTCTTAGATTACTTTAGAAAACAATTCATGGGAATGAAATGAAAATGGATTTTTTTCCCATTCCTTTGAAAAAAAACTAACAAAATGGTTAACCAAATGGAAATTAGTACCATCAATTAAAAAAAGATTTATGTGTAATTTATTTTTAATTTTAAGGGAGGTTAGTATATGTTTTAAATCTAAAGAGAAAGTTTGTATAATTAAGGTAAACAAGAAGGAAGGGTAATGCATTTTACCCATTTTTATATTTTGTAACCTTCTCATTAAATATTATATATCAAAATGAGAAAATTTTTTATGCTATTATAGTTAATGGAATTAAAGTTTTTTTAATACCTGTTACAAACTAAATTTGTGTTTCAAATCTTGTGAAAAGTTGTAGAATTTTTTATAAAAAGCTACCATTTTTATATTAAACTTTCACGTGAATTTTTTAATACATACCAAAACATTACTTTTAATTTAATTAAAACATGTATAATAATTCTACACATGTTCAAAAATTTTCATCTATTAAGATGCTTAGATTAATTTGTACTTACTAGCCTCTTCACACTCACTCTTGCATTTATCGAGAAGCTTTAAAAAAATTGTATATTCATGAACAAATGCAAATGCATTCATGAGTGATCTTAGAATTTTTTTTATTTAGAGAAATTATAAAATTTTAAAAATATTAGGAATTTGATAATGAGCGAATTCAAGTATGTTATTCTATTCTTAAAATTGGATTGAAAGGAATTTGTTTCTATATTAAATTAAAGAACATGAAAATGCATAATAGTGCACTAATTATATTAAGATTATAATCACTTTAGCTACAATAGCACCAAAAGAGAAAATGGAGTTGTATGAATGATTTTGCTTAGTATAACATATTATCATAATTGTTGTGAACTTGGCATATTGTATAGCCTTTATAAATTGAAAACATATGTAATGGAATCAAAATAAGTTAATTTAGTGAGTATATATAAACTATATATTTTCTAAAAAAGTTTTCAAAATAATTTTTTATGTTTCTCTTCCACTATTATTTTGCAAAGGTTCTATAAAATAAGGGCAAGTGTTCATATTTACATAATGACATGAATAATATATACATTATGCTTTTGGAATGACTTGTTAGAATGATATATCTAATACATACCAAAATTATTGAATGCATAATTTGATGCAACTATAGGCAAATAACATTTAGTCTATAAATTTTCACCTCATAAATTATAATTAATTGGGAAAAGACTATTTATTAACATTTAAAATTCCATGTAAAAACTAAGTTGGCCTATAAAAATCTCTTAGGTGAAAAATTAGATTACGCCACATGTGCATGATGACATTGGGTGACTAAGTAAAATAAGCTTATGTATTAATTATGTCAATTGATGAATAAAAACTTATCATTTGTCATGGTAAATCATCCCGACTAATAAAATAATTACCTTTTAATAAATTTAAAGATGATAAATACTAAAAATTAAGATACTTATCTCTAAGCACCTACTAGTAGCTTTATGAATAAAGAGATCCTTAATGTTATTCACAATAATAAGTTATTAAAAAAAGAAATGTGAAGCTCTTCCAAATTTTAAACTATGAAAAATCAAATCATTTAAAGTCTCATTATTTTTAGTTGAAGATTTCAACCACATTTATATTAAGTTCATGGATCTTTTTAAGTGCAAAGCCATTGTGAAGATTCAATTTTTGATTAGAGATTAAGTTTCTTTAAGTTTTCAGTTAAAGTTAATTATTTAACTTTCAAGTCGAGATCAAACTTTTCCAATCTCTTGTTCAAAGCCAGAATTCAATCATTTAATTTAAGATCAACCTTTCTAAAGCTCTTGGTTAAAAGTCAACCTAAAGAGAAGAATCAAAGAATTTCCTTCTTTGTCAAGAATTAAATTAGGGGTTGTACTTATTTTATCAAATCAATAAATTATTTATTTTTCACAAATTTTTTATTAAGAAAATTTATGTATATGAATTTCTACACATTCAGGGAGATAATCTTTACTTGTCATCACTTATCTTTAAGATCAAATTCACCTAAACAAGTTCAAACCAAACTAAAAAAGCAAGTCTTTAGCAACCTAATATTTATTACGTTTGGAATGAATTGTCTTATCAACTTAGTGAGATTTGACTCTCAAGGTCTTATAATTCGAAGCAAAATAAGAGGCCTTCCATATTTATATGCTCAAATAATTGCAATATTGTATTTGACTCTTATTTTCATAAGTTCATTGTCATGAAAATCACCTTCATCTATAAATATGGCAATAACAAAATCAAAGGTACTTGATATTCTTAGTGATGTTTTAGCTTAACTTGCTTTATCTAAAAATTTTGCATCAATATCAAAGATCAGTGGAGGGAGCTAGTAAGGTTAATAATATCTTTTCTATTTTAAAAACTCCAATATCCAAACTGAAGACACTTTCTTCAAAAGATTTCTCTTTTGACTCTTTTCGATCCTTAAGTTTAGTTATATTGCCATTCATAGTGATAAATGTAACTTCTTTAGGGGGAGCAAGTCTCAAATATAGCAAAGACACTTGAAGTGATGATGAAATCCATCCAAGACAGAGAAACTATGAAAGATAAAAAGACCTCTAACATTTTGCAAAATGTTAATGGCTTTCCAAAGACATATGATGATTTAAGAAGTGTATCTAATAGTGAGTCATACCAAAATGAACAATATGAAACTACAAAGGAATAAAATGGCTCTAAGAACAAATAGTCTTATCTAGAGGATTTTTTTTCTTCTAACAAGCTAAAGGAATCCATTAAAGAAGCTATTAGAGATCAAGCGGAAAAGGGATATACTTCCTTTTTCTATGTTAAACCATAAGTCAAAGGATTAATTTATTGAAGATACCTTAGAATTATTAACCATATAAGTTTAGTAGTTTAATGGCAAAGAAAATTATAAGTAGCACATTATTTACTTTATCGAAACTTGTAACAATGCTACAACTGATAAGGACCTTAAAGTAAAGTAGTTTATGCATTCTTTTAAAGGAAATGCCTTTAACTAGTACATTAACTAAGTGCTTAGATCGATTAATAGTTAAAAGCAGTTTGAGTATGAGTTCTTAAATTACTTATATGGCATCTATTGTAATAATAACATACTAGAACTCACTATTAATCACTAATGGAAAGAAAAGCTTGTAGTTGATTACATTCAATGATAAAGGAATTTGAGCCATAACTACAAGGATTAGTTATTTGAATAATTAGCAATAGTAATGTGCATTTAGAGGATGGACTAGATCCTAAGTTATAACATTTAAGCCATTAGGCCATGAACATTTGAAAAACTAGCTATAAAAGTACACAATATGGAACTTAGCATTATTATTAGCACAAGTCAAAGGTTTCTTATTCATGATAAGAAAAAAAAAAGAGTAGGGGTTTCAAAAGAATAACAAGTTTTTATCCTCCAAACTTGACACTAAGTAATCCATGGCTATAACTTCTTCATCAATCAAGCTTAACACTAACACAAACAAGAAAGACAATAAAGCCACTAATGCTTCCAATAAAGGAAGAAAGTTTTCCTTGAAAGAAAGATAGAACACCATTTCTTTGTTTTGATATGGCATTGATGTTAGAATCATTATTTAAAGCTAATTTGATTAATTAGCTAGAAATAAAGCATTTTAAGGAAGTAATCAAGGTTGTTGATCCAAACTTCTACAAATATCATCGTTAGGTTAGCCACTTAATAGAGAAATACTTTATGTTAAAAGATAAAATCATAGACTTGGCTAAATAAGGCAAGATCATATTTAATAATGATAATGTAACAAGTAGCTTGAAAATGACTATTCCATCTTCTTTAAGAAGTTATCTTTCTCCTTAAATGATTCAATTTGATGTATTTAAGCTGACTATACTAGGAATGCTAACCAAGTTTCCAATGATTATTGCAACATCTGATGTCACTGAAGCTAAGTCTAATGATGATTCCATCTTGGATAATAAAGAAGGATAGACCTTAATCATATACAAGAAAAGTAAGAATAAAAATCATTATATATCCTTGAAAGTAAGCCTAAAAAGGTTTAGAACAATGAACAAACTAGAATAGGCACTTATCCAAAAAAGAATGATGTTAAAAGGGAAGCAAATGTCCTGGAAAACAAAAAGGTTCAGAAAAACATCACATTGCTTGATTTCATGTCATAACAATTTTATGATTTGAAAGTATGCCACGTGCCACCAAGTAAGTGATAAAAAAGGCATTAATGATAAAAAAAAACATAAAGTTAAGCAAGAAGTAAGTAACATATGGATAAATATGTCAACATTCAGAGATGTTGACTTGCTTTTCAATTCTAACTACCATAATCATCCCTTTCTTGTCATTAATTTCACATATGAGCAAAAGGTAAATCGTATTCTGATAAATGATGCTTTAGTTGTTAATATCTTGCCCTTCAAAATAATAAGAGACCTTGGATCCCTATGGATAAACTATCACATAACCAATTAATGATTTGAGTTTTTAACTAAGATGGATAATAAGTAATCAAAAAAATATAACTTAGCAATCAAATGAATAAGATGAAGTTAAATGCTTTGTGTCATATCACCAATGCTAGAATAACTTACAACTTGTTGCTTAGAAGACTATGGCTACATGAATATGGCTTTGTTCTTTCAACATATCACCAATGTTTTAGGTATTATCATAACAAAATGGTAAGGAAGGTAGATGCTAATGATAAAACTCTTATAGAAGTTAAGCCTTACTTTGCTAATGCTAAGTTCTACTTGGGGAATAATACAATAGATGAAAAGCATCTTCCTACACCAAAAACTTCTCTTCCTTAAAAATTGGCAAGAAAGATTTAAAGGATGAAACACCAATCATCAAAAGGAAAGAAATTACAAGTTTTCATAAAGAGTGTGAAAACAAGATAAAAAGTACTACGGTGCTTCATTTAGTCCTACTCTCTAGAAGAAAAGTGGGCTAATATGCCTTTTTAGGGAATGAAAATACTCATTTAGAAGAATTACAAGATTTGACTATTCCAATTCAAAAGCTTGAAACACTTTGTGTAACCTATCTTTTACTCAAAGGATTTTTAAGTCCAAAATAACGTTTTATCTAGGAATTTCATTATTATCTATATAATTCTTTAGTTGTGTTAAAGCAAACTAAAGAAGGGTTTAATCCAAATGCTTACCAATTGATGGCTAAGGTAAGCTACAATAGTTGAAATCTAGATGTAATGGGAAAAACTTCCTTTTGGAATGATAGAAGATAAAAGCCTCATAAGTATTTAAAAGAAATTAGTGAAACAAGGTTATGTTAAAAAAATTGAAAGTTGATTAGACTATAAACAATCAAATTTATTATATATCTCGACAAAAAAAATGGAAAGCTAACATATCATAATTAAAGAAGAAGGAAACATATTGATAAAACTCTATCTCTTCTTACTATCTTTGACTCCCTTAGTGAACAAACTCCTTAAAATATTAATTTTTTATAAGCTTAGAGAACAAAGAATTGATGAGGTTGCTCTCTAAAAAGAAATAATAGTGACTATAATTGAAACTTTTGATGAATTTGAAAGTGACTTCAGTTAATCATATAACAATAGTTAATATGAATGATAAAGAACCTTTGATTAAAAAAGAAACTGCTCTATCATCATTAAAGGAAAGTGTTTGATGTGTAAGATTATTTCTATATTATATTCTCCTATGTTATGCATTTTAGTGTGTTATATATGCTTAATTTTATAGAATTGGCATTATTATGTAATTTAGGATTAGTTTTACAATGATTTGAAATTATTCAATTAGTTGAATTTTTACACTATTTCAAATTTTTAACTATATATTGAGTTTTAGATATTAGGTTTAGGTGATCTTTATATCATTGGAAAGCTTAAAGGAAGCTCTACGCTTTCAAGTTTTTACATCTAGAAGGTTTAATTTAGCTAAGAATTTGAAGCTTTATTTCTATCTAAGCTAAGTTAATTTTGGTTTTGGACCATATGTGGAGCTCTAAAGGTCCAATCAAGGTGAAACCAACACCCAAAGCTCTCCAATTTTTATGTTTAAGTTTAGCAAAATTATATAGTTTTAGTGGTCTTACATTGGATAAAAGCCAAGCTTAAGAGGTTTTATTGTAGTAACTCTTATAGTGCATTATTTTGTAAATTAGGTTTTAGGCTTCTAAAATTACCAAGGCCTTAATCTTTATAACTGTAAGAGGCATATGATTCAGGTCAATGAGGTTTTAGAGTATACTAAAGTAGATATAAGGTTATGCCTCCAAAGGCAAAAACATTTCTTCTATAATTCAGCAAAAACACTAAGTAGTTTTTCTCTTTTTTTTCAAGTTATTTCATCTTGAACCATGGAAGTCTAAATTTCTAGTTATTTCAAGGATTTTAATGCTAATGTATTCAACCTTGCAACTTGTGATTTTTAGCTATTTTTATGTTGAATTATGCTTAGTTAATCATTATTTTTCATGTGGAAATCAAGGGTTGAAAGATTAAATTAGAGGCCTCTAGTTTAATCTTTCAATTCAACTAAATTTTATTTGTAAATTAATTTCAATCTAGCTTTATAGATTATAGCAATTGCTTAATCCTGTTGATTAAATTTTAAATGATTATCTAGTGTAAGAATCATAAATTATTGTAGGGGTTCTAGATAATTTAAGATTAAAAATTAATTGAAATTATTAAATATATTTAATCTATGATTAATCCACATAAGAGCTCTCAAACCTTAGATTAATTATTTCACTATATTAATTTTTTATTTCCTTATTTTTTTCTACATTCTATTTTGTTTAATTTCAAATCAAATCCCCCTAATTTGGTTCTATTTGCATTCATTCTATTTTGTTTTATTTTTTATATATTGCATTCTTTCATTTTTACATTCTATTTTATTTCATTTCTATTTGTATTTCTACCTTCTATTTTTAGTGCATGAAAAGCTTAAAAAATTTGATAATCATAGCTAATAAATCATTGAGAAAGGATATATGAAGTGGATCACTAGGGGTTAACTTGATTTGTCATCTTTTACTATAAAACTTTTATCAAACTAGTGATATTTAATTTTGGTGTGTTATGATGCGTAATTAAAGGAAGTTAACCTTTGCACTAAAGGTAATCCTTATCCAATTTTCTTGAATGCAAATATTAAATTAGAAAAGGAAAATGTATGTAATTTTATTGTAAGAGTTCTAAGATGTCTTCATTTGGTTATACAAAGAAATGCCTAGGTTAAACCACAAAATTTCAATTCATCATTCATTAACAAGGCTTAGTGTTTAGCTAATAAAGAAGTCATAGCATCATTTTGCCCTCATCTCATCTTTCAAATTAAAAATAAAATCAATAATCTAATTGATGTTGACTTCATTCAAAAGGTTAAGTCTCCAACCTAGATCTTTAACATTGTTCTCATAAAAACAAACAGTTATGCATTTATGTTGACTTCTGAGATTTGAGTAAGGCATGCCTTAAAGATTATTTTCCTCTTTTAATTATCAACCTTACTCTTGATGTTACTACTAGCCATGAGATTCTCTTATTCACAGATGGATTTTCTAGTTACAATCATATTCTTATAGCACTAATAGATTAAGGGCTCATAGTTTTTTGCATTTCAAAATGAATATACTATTATAAAGTTATTTCATTTAGATTGAAAAACATGGAAACCATTTTTTGAAGAGCAATGTAAAATATCTTCAATGACATACTTCACAAAAATGTCAAATGATATGTTGATGACTTAGCAATGAAATTAAAAAAAAGTCTTAACACTAATAATATGTTAGAATAATGTTTAGATGTTTTTATCAATACAAGTTAAAAATGAATTCTCTTAAATGTGCATTTTCTATCTCATTTAGAAAATTCCTACGCTTTATTTTGCAACATTATGGGATTAAGATTGATGAATCAAAGATTAATGCTATCATCAAGATGCTATAAGCAAGGGAAATCCATGAGTTAAAAATCCTTAAAAAGAATTTCACTTACGTACATAAGTTCATCTCAAATCTAGCAAGAAGATGTTAATCCTTCAATTAATTTATGAAAAAGAATGCTCCATTTGAATAGGACAAGGGTTAGCAAAATGCATTAGAAAATATTAAATCTGATCTAGTTAAATTGCTAACTTACAATCACCTATGCTTAGATAATCGATTATCCTTTATGTTGTTGTATAGGAATGCTTATTTAGAGTTTTACTTACTCAGGAAAATGATTAAGTAAAAGAGAATGCCTTATACTATCTTAGTAGGGCTTTCAATGGTGCCAAGTTAAATTATACTTTAATAAAAAAAACATGTTTAGCTTTGATGTTTATAATCCAAAACTTCAGATATTATCTGTAAGCTCATATAATTAGGCTAGTATCTTAAGCTAATCTTTTGAATCACATCATATCTCAACTTATGTTGTCTAGAAGTTAGCTAAGTAGGTATTATTACTTCAAGAATTTAACATTGTATATATTTCTCAAAAAGCAATGAAAGGCTAAGTAATGGCAGAATTTTTAGCCAGTCATCCTATCTTTGATAATCAGGAATTATCTAATGAATTCCTAGATGAAGATGTAATGCTTAATGAGCTTCCACAATTATAGATAACATTCTTTGATGATTTAGTAAAAATTAAATGAGCATGTGTTAGGGTTACTTTCATAAGCCTAAAAGGAGATATTCTGCTATATGCCTTCAACTTGACCAAATAATGCTTAAACATTGTGGTTGAATACTAGTCTTTGATTACAAGCTTCAAGGTGCATCAAGAGATCAAGAGATGAAGATTTCAAAGGAAAAGGTGTTTGGAGATTCGAATTTGATAACTAATTTTATCTACTTATGAAATGAAAAAGCCTAATCTTTTACCATATTGAAAACATGCCATGCAACATCTTAAATAATTCAATCATAACGAAATAACCTATATACCTCAAAGAAGAAAGAAGTAAGCTGATGCCTTAGCTTATTTGGCTTTAACATTAGCTTATATGAATGTTGAACTAAAAGTGCCTAAATGCTAAAGATGGGTGGTCATTCCTACTTTTTAAAATGAGGCTAAAGATTATGAGGAAAGTATAAATCATGTGTCTATCTTTGAAATTGAGAAAAACAACTGGCATGAGCCTTTAATCAATTACCTTAAACAAGACAAGTTAATAGATAATCCAAAGCCTAGAATTGAAATTTACCATCAAGTCTTTCAATTCATATAGTACAAAAATATTCTCTTTTAGTAGTCATGAAAATGTATTTCTAGGATGTCTTTAAGAAGATAAAGTGAAAAGTTCATTAAAAGAAGCTCACTTCAAAGTTTATAGTGCTTACTAGTTTAGAACAAAGTTGCATCTTTGAATAAAAAGAATAGGTTATTGTTGACCCACCATGGTAAAAGATTGTATATATTTCACCAAAAGGTGTGAAACTTGTCAATCCTATGTAAACTTCATTTACCATTCACCAAAACCATTACATAAACAATTGCTTCATGGCCTTTTAATGATAGGGTTTCAATGTAGCTGGTTCAACTATACCAAAATCTTCTGGCAGCTACTTATATATTCAGTCTGTAATTGATTACTTCTCAAAGTGGGCTAAGGAAAAGTATTTAGAGAAGAAAGAGATCATTGTAAACTTCATTCATAAAAATATTATGTCCTAATATGGAATATTGAAGCATATAACTACTGATAATGGGAATAAGTTCTACAACAAAGCTATAGATAAACTTTATAAGAAGCTTGGCTTCAAGTGATATAATTCATCAATGTATAATGCACCTACTAATAAGTTAGCTAAAACTTTTAATAAAACTATCTACAATCTATTCAAGAAAGTTATGGAAAAATTAAAAAGAGTTTGGCATGAAAGATTTAGAGAAAAATTATGGGCATGCCGAATCATATATAGAGCACCTACTTAGGTAACACTATATTCATTCATCTATAATGTTAAAGCAATATTGTCACTTAAGAAGTAAATTTCATCACTAAGAATAGCAATTTAAGAAGTCTCTGAAGTGAAGGGAATACACTTTTAAGGCTTAAAGAGTTAAAAGCACTTAATGAAAAAAGACATAAAGCACAACCATGCTTAGATTGTTATTAAGCTTATTTCTCGAAAACATTCAATAAAAAGGTAAGGCCACACTCTTTTCAAATTGGAGATTTTGTGTTAGCTATTAGAAGACCCTTCATCACTTATAGAATTGATATCAAGTTCCTATCAAACTAGGATGGCCCATATGTGATTCAAAAAGTTTATGCTAATGGTGCATGTAAGTTTATTCATCAAGATGGATTAAGGATTGGTCCATGCAATGGTAAAGTTTTGAAGCACTTTTATGCATGAAAACAACTACATCATCCTCCTAACTATATGAGGATAAACTACATGATACTTTTAACTTATAAGATGTGTACAATTTCTAAAAAAAAAATCATGTAAGAATCCACACCTATGTGAATATAAACTATGAACGGTTAAATCAAGTTAAAATAAAAATTAAATTATATATGACTCAATCCTTTATTAGGTATGTAAGCAACTTAACAAATTACTAAGTGTAGTCAAATAAATAAACAAATAAAAATATCTTTGTAAAATGATTATTAAATATGAAATTACAAACAAGATTTCATATTCAAAATTCAATACACTCACAAGTTTGATAAGTTATATATTTTTCTTTCATTACTAAGATTTAATGTGTTTGCCTATTGTAAAGTTTTCCCTATGTCTCTAATATGAATGCATGTTCAAGAATGAAAACTTCTAGTTGATGTTATGGATAATGATACTCTTGTTCACACTTAGTAATATATATATATATATATATATATATATATATATATATATATATATATATATATATATATATATATATATATATATATATATATATATATATATTAGTTTCTTGGTAAAAGGCATGGCTTATAACAAATTTGATGATATGCAAAACATGCAAGGAAAACATGTGGATTTATATGTCACTAATAGTGAAAACTTTAAATAGGATGAAAGACGCCAAATTTGAAGCTTTCCTGGCACATATTTGAATGTTTCTAGGAGTGAGATCATGAATATCTTCAAATGTGAAGTGCTAAATGTAATGTCCTGAATTTTTAATCCTATTATTTGAATCTCTAAATTCTGAGGCTGTAGAAATGAAGAGCATGTTTAAGTTAGCTTGGTGGGTGAATCTCAAGTTAAAAGGAATTAAGTGTAGGGTAAACAAAATTTTGAAGGAAAAGGATAGTAGAAAAAGAATTAACTTTCCTAAACAGTATGGATGATCAGAGGAGGTGAGAAAACCCTAAAAAGGGGAGTTGTTTAAGTCTGACAGCGTAAGGAATTTTAAACAGACAGAAACCCTATGGACTAATTTGCAAAAATGTAAAATCGAGTGTGGTTAAAGTGTAAATAATTAAGGATTTGGGATTTAATATAAATAACTAAGAATTTGGGGTGCAATATGTGATTTTAATTAGTGTGACCAATAGACTCATGATAAGTGTCATTATTAGAAAAATAATGGCAAGAATAGCCTTACTAATTGGTGAAAAGGGACTAAAATACCCTTGAAAATATCAAAAAGGACCAAAATGCCCCTAGAAGCTTCATGAAAACTCTACCTTCTTCTCCATTTCTCCAAAAGCTGCAGAAATTTCCATGAGAGCAAGCTTGGACGTGTGAGAGAGAGAAGGAAGAGAGAGAAAGTTTCTATTAACTTTTTCACCCAAAAATACTAAGATTTAAGCTAAGGTTTAGAAGAGAAAGTTGCTCTTTTCATCAAGCTCTATCCATTGGTGTGCTTAGATTGAAGAAAAGCTCAAGTTTGATTAAGTTTAGGGAGCTCCAAGTGAGGATTTTCAAGTTGCACCAAGAGGTAAAAATGTTCTCCTCTAAGAACTCTTTAATGTACTCTTTGTAGTTTCTTGAAATCTTGAGGTTGGTGTGATCAAGGGTGATTGAACATGGAGTTTAGGATGATTTGAATATGTCTAATGGTGTTTTAGATGTTGTTATGTTGATTTATGATTTTGGTTTGGTGTGAAAACAACAAGAAAACATGATGTACACACTTGGGTTTTAGAGGCATAATGGTGCATATGTGGTATTGGCATGATATGTTTGGAACTTGGCTAAATTGATGAAGTTAGAATATTTTTTATGAATTATGAAGCCTATGGAAGATGAAATTTTGAATTATGAAAGTGTTTGTGTGCATTTTCCCTTTTGAGAAGCCAAAACCATGAATATGGAAAAGAAGGAAGGAAGGAGTTTTAGTTATTTAATGTGTTTTCGAAGGATCAGTAATGTACACGGGGTAGAATACGGCCCGTGTTGTTCCCCGTGTTCTTCGTCGAAGGCTGATCAGTGTGCTACACGGGGTGCAACACTCCCCGTGTTTACTTCAGAACTGAAGGACAGTAAGGTACACGGGGTAGAACACGTCCCGTGTTCACCCCCGTGTTCTTCTCTGAATAATCCAGTGAAGCCTCAAAGCCATCCAGTAAGAAACACGGTCCTGAACACAGGGTATGGGACCCCCGTGTTCTTTGTCAAGTGAACATTTTGGCTTTGATTCTTCAGGATTTGCATGGTTTTGCCTTTGGATGCTTTTCTAATGCTCATATATATCATTTCAAAGCTTGAAAACAAAGTATAGAGCATCTAAGTATGCATGTGTGCATCTATTAATGTGGAGGAAGTAAAGCATATATGAGATTTAAAGAAAATGATAATGTTCTAATAAGAACTATGATATGTATTTATGTAGACTAAAGAGTGACAATTGGAAAGGCAAGGGGAGTTATAAAGGAATTTTTAGTAAGGGCAAAGGAAACATCACATTGAAAGCTTGTAAAAGGTAGCTAGCTTTATCCTTAAGCTGTTTTCTATTTATATGATTTTCTGTATTTTATGCCATTATATGGAATGTGTATGAAATTGTTGTGCACTCATTCCGGGAAGACAGTAGAATATTGTGTTTGGCCTATGGCTCAAGTTCCCCAGAATGATAATGTAATTGTTGTGGCACAACCCGGGAAGACAGTAGAATACTGTGTTTGGCCTATGGCTCGAGATCCTCGGGGATAATAGTGCAATTGCTGTGTGCGGTACCTATGGCCAGACGCCTCGAGAAGACAGTGTGATACTGTGTTAGGCCTTTGGCTCAAGTACCCCAGGAAGACAATGAATTGCTGTATGAGGCCTAGGTACGATTATCTGTGATGACCATCTAGATATTGATATAAGTCCTTGAATGGGCTTGATGATTGCTGTGTGCAGTGCATATTTCTTATAATGGTATGGTATTGAATATGATGATAAATGATTAATTGATTTCAAAACGTATGTTTTATTTGCTTAAGGATCTGGAATGGCTTGATATATATTTTATGGCAATAGCTAGCTACTGGGAAACTTTGTTTCTTATGTTTTTCTGTATTGTTACTAACCATTCCAAGTGATGCTTCCAAAGGCTCTCATGATAAAGGACAATGATGTTTTGAAGTTGTAAAAAAAAAATGTGTTTATATAGTTGGGGATATTGTATATGACGGATGTATATTTTTGTAACTTGAACTTTTGTATAATTACATGACCCTTGCCTATATTATATGAGATCCAGATATTTAATGTATTAGGAGTTGGCCTAGAGTAGAAGGCAAATGAGTATGCAATAATCACCTATTAATGAGGAATAAGGCGTTATTAAGTAAGGGAGTTTACACTAAACATTTCCAAATACAATGCCCCAAATGTATTTAAAGGTCAAATCATGAATTACATCAAATGGGAATTGCTGAATGTCTCTAGAAGTCAAATCCTAAATGTGTTCAAATGTAAAGCCCTAAACATCTTCAAATGTGATGTTCTAAACATCTTCAAAGGCGAGATCATGAATGTCTTTAGATGCAAAGTCCTGAACATTTTCAAACACAATGTCTTGAACATCTTCAAAGGTCAAATCATGAATGTCTTTAAATGCAAAAATATTGAATATTGCCTAGGGCAATCTTTATATGCGAAGTATAAAACATCTCTAAAGGCAAGATCATGAATGTTTTTAGATGTGAAGTGCTGAATGTCTTCAGAGGCGATGTTTGGAATATATTCATAACACATAAAGGATTGCCTTTGAATGTAAGCTTTTCATGATAGAAGGGCAAACTTTAATCGAATGAATGTTGTTGGATTGACAATTTTCATGGAATAAGAATTAACTCTTGCTTACACTAAGTATAAAATATATGTTCTTTGCTAAAAGTATGATCCATAAATTAATTAAACACTTTCAAAAGTTAGTTTTTCATTTTAAGTGGCATTCATGTTAAAGGTAGTCATAAAATTTTCCTCTACAAACGTAATTCTAAAGTTAGTCTTAATATGCATAATAACGAAAATTTGTCATGATCAACATAGTAAGGAAAGGAAACCTTAATGAGCAAAGTGATAGGGGTTTGTCATGATTGGCAAAATAATGAAAGTGAATCTTGATAAGGCAATGTGATAGAAGTTGGTCTTGGTATACATAATCACAAAAGTCTATCATAATTGACAAAGTGATGCAAATGGATCTCTATGAGGCAAAATAATGAAAGCTCGTCTTTACTATTGCTACTAGTTATTATCTCACCTTGAATCTTGAAACTTGGACTATTGATTGAACTCTGAGATTACTTAATATAAATATCTTATAGTAATCATATACTCTTTGGCAATATTTGTAGAAAATAAGGAATAAATCTTTGTAGCTACCATAATAGAGGGGCTTATGCTACAAGCACTAAGATATGCATAATATTTGTTGCACTAACATATATAAAAGAGCTCATGCTATGAATGCTCTAGAGCTTAGTAATAGTAAGGATGATTCCGTCATAAAAATAACTAAAAATAGGCAAGCCACCAATTATCTTCAAGTCTTAAAGAAAAATGGAAAATTTACTTCTAAATGTAAAAAGTTTATTTGTAGAAGACTCTAAAATTTGCACCAAGCTTGAAGAGTAAACAAATGGCAGTGATAAATGAATAAAGTATCATATATTATAGCTTTAACAAGGATGTCTTTGTTATGGCTCAAAATATCTTGAAGCCATTCCCAATGACTATCAATGTTGAGAAGTTTGTTGAATAATTAAGGTGAATTCCCTTAAGCAACTTCTTTAAGAATGTTCTCATAATGGCCTATATTTAAATGAAAAGAAGATTGAAGTAGGACCACCTTTGAATGAGAAAATTATGTTGGATCAAGAATTCAAAGGTAATAAAAAGATGAAATACTTTAACGAGTGAAACTCAGCATAAACACAAGATCCATGGAAAGAAAACCATAAAGATCAATAACTAGCTGATACATAGGCAACATTATCCTTTTTTCCATAGAATCATATGGATGAGTAATGATTTTCATACATAGCTTCTTAAAGTGTGAGGAAACATCTTTAAAAATAAACCATCTTTAAATTGTTAAGAAGGCCTTAAAAGTAAGGCTTGTAGCTACCATTATATTTTTTATACAGGATTACATTAGAAATAGAATTAGTGATTGACTCTTAAAAAAAAGGAAAAAATAACATCTTATGCTATTATAATATACCAACTTTGTGTCCCATGATTTGTAAACTCCTATATGCATTCGAAAGGAACACAAAGAAATTTTAGCAACTTACTTGGTATTTGGAAGTTGAGTAAAAGCAAAGTTAACCTAAACTCTTATAAGGTAGCATATGATAGAAACAAGCTATTAGTCATTTATAATGATGCTCGTTGTAAATTTTGGACAATGTTTCATAAAAAAAAAGAGTATCATTATAATTTATAAAATTCAAAGCATAAAATCACAAAATTAGAAAAACACATATGTAAATGGAAAAGTAACTAGCGAGTTTATTTGATAGCTCAACTTACATAGTTTCAAGATATAATAAATTACTAGAAAGTTTTTCAAAATATACAAAAGTGAAAGAAAAAGACAACATGTCCATTAATGTTAGATGTTTAAAGATACATAAAGAGAATATAAGTTAAAAGGGAAAGGAAAAAGAAGCCATGCTCACTTGACAAAAGAAGGACGTCATCCTAGAAGCCATTAAGATAAAGTGTCAAACCATAAAGAAACCTTACCCAAAATCTATCATTATTGCCTATGCCATCTTGGGAGTTATAAAGAAGTAAATTAAAAATTCATAAGTATGAGATGCTACTTGTAAAGCCACTTTTCATGAAATCAAAGAAGCTAAATTTCATAAAAGCAACATGAAAAGATAATAAAGTCAAATACTAAAGCTTTGATCTTAACAAATCTTAGCACTATCAAAAATAAGAAGAGTGAAAGATTAGAATCTACATCAAATTTCAAGGTTCTTATGATGTGAAGCTTTATTTATAGTGATGGTATGAAGCTTTTAAAGTTTTAAACAAACTCAAAATTCAAAACTCTAAATTCTATTCCAATTTTCATAAGAACAATTTTATTTTTCAGCAATTTTAGTTATATGAAGGTATTGATGGAGATATTGAATTCTACTTAATAATAATAATAATAATAACAACAACAACAACAACAACAATATTATAACACAGGCTAACACATTGTTTTTAAAGATGGGAAATAAAGATGCAAACTTAGATGCTTTTGGATACATGGACATTATAAGAATAATTTAAATCAAATTCAGCAATTTCAAGTAAATTATTAAAAAGAAAGAGGAAAGCGTGATGTGTTTGACTCAAAGATAAAATCCAAAGACATGACAACTAAGGAAGTGGGAATTGGATAAAGTCACCACAAAGTTCACTAATATTTATCCTATTCATGGGTTTGATGTCATGCATGTTATTTCATATTCGAATAGAGAATTAGTAAAAAGCTATCTCAAACAAATCTAATGGAATTAGTTAAGTGATATAAATAAAAATAAGATATATTTTCAAAACTTAATCATTCACAAGAAATTATGTTCAAGTTTATGAATAAGTTTTGAAAGGGTATTGGAAGGTAAATAAAATGTATTCTATAAATTCCCACTTTATAAATTATAACCAGTTAGAAGAAGGTTATTTATTAAAGTTCAAAATTCTATGTGGAAAATTAGCAGGCTTGTAAAAATCTCTTAAGTGACAAATCAAAATTACACATGTGCACAATGACATAGGTCAACTAATTAAAATAAGCTTATGTATTAATGATGCTAGCTAACAAATAAAAAGTTATCATATATCATGGTGCATCATCTCAAACAATAAAAAAGTTATCTTTTAATAAATTTAAAGGGGATAAATACTAAAAATTAATATGCTTGTCTATAGGTATCTCTTGGCAACTCTAATAGCTTTGTAAATAGGAAGCTCATTGATACCATTCACAACAATTCATCAAAGCAAGAAATGTGAAGCACTCCTAAAGCTCTACCAGTAAAAGATCAAATCATTTGAAGTCTCCAACTAAAACCAAGCATGAGCATTCTAAGTTGAAGATTTCAATTACATTCATTTTCAAGTTTATGGATTCTTCAAGTATGAAGCCTCTATGATGATTCAACCTTTGATTAGAAATTAACCTTCTTCAAGCCCTAGTTCAAAGATAAAATTTAACCATTCAATTTGAAAACAAGCTTCCTAAAGCTCTTGGTCCAAATCAACTTCAAGAGAAGAATCAAATGATTTTATTTTATTTTTGGTCAAGAATTAAATTAACGATTATACTCACTTTATCAAATTAATAAAATTATTTACTCTATTTAAATTTATTTATTTTAAAATTTTGTGTGTATAGTCACATGTTCAAGTCCAAGTTGATTAAGTGAAATAGAAAATTAGTGACACATAATTAGAACTAACTTTTATTTATGTTCAATTCAAATTTAAATTATGAGTTATTTTGTTTTAATTTTAATGTTAAGATGTTTATCTAACATAAAATTCAAATAACTATTTGAAATAAGTTTGGTAATATAAACTTGCAAATATTTCCTAATTTTAATACATTGATCTTTATCTAATTACCTTTCAACCAAATAATAAAAATTTTAAAAAATTGATTAAAAAGATTTTACTTGCATTATTTTTATCTAAATTTTAAAAATAAACTTTTCAAAGTGCATTAAACTATAATATTCAATATTTTATCAAAACAAAAAGAAAACCTTAATTGGATGACACAATCCTCTACCTTCTTCATTTATCTTTTGCTCTATCTTCACTTTTCTAAATGTTAAGTTAAAAAAAGGATAAATATGAAAAATTAATATTATATATATATATATATATATATATATATATATATATATATATATATATATATTTAATAGAAAAAAAATTATGAAGACATGATAATCAACTCTATACAGGAACATTTTGGATGAAATTGGATCACAAAATAAAAGAAATAAAACTAATGTATTTCAAAATGAATAAAAAACAAAAACATAACATTAATTTTTCAAATAAAGTAGTAAAAAAATTAATTAAAAAATTCTTAAATTATGAAGTTCACACCTTTTTGCCATTAGTAATAAAACAAATTTCAATATAAAGCAATAGAAAGAGATAGAGGAGAAAATTAAAAGTAAAAGCATGCTATCTTTTTTTAAAACCACTTTTTCAAAGTTATTGATATGGTCATGGGTTAGTTCCATTACACAAGAAAAAAAAACTAAAATGAGGCATAAGTAATAAGCAAAAGTTTAATTCTTAAAATAAGATAATAAAAAGTTTCAGTTAAAAAATAATGTAAACAATAAAGTTCATGCCTTTTCACTATTTGTATTAAGCAAAATTTCAATATAAAGAGATAGAGAAGAAAAACAAAATTGAAAGTGTCTCATGACTTGATATTATAGTTTTTTGAAACTAAATGATATATGGTTAATGGGGAGCTTCCTTATATAACAAAAAGCTTCTAAAATGAGGTTTGAAATTGATTAAACAAAAAGAATGGAAAAGTGTATGTAGATATAAATAATGTGAAAAAAGGAGATAGAAACTAATAGATAATGAAGAAGGAGCTATATGAAGTTTTAGGATCTCAAACTTTTTCAAATTTGTTTAAAAATTCAGAGATAAAGAGAGTTTTAATTGTAAGTAAATGTATTTATACATAATAATCCTTAATCATATTAAATTTGTAAAATTTGATAAATGTAATTTTGGAAATATAAAAGCGGAGCCCAAACTTTCCAATCAATTTTTTTATTAGTATAGATATTATGAGTGATTAAATGTGACCTAACCTAATTTTTAACCTAAAACCAAGCTTTAAAAATAAGCTTGAACTATTGAGTTTTAGATTTGAACAAAAATTAGATCAAAATTTTAAAAAGCAAACTTTTGAATAATTAAAATTTGGTTTGATCTTATTTTATATCATGTATTAAATATTTTGACACATATATTTCACATAACATGAATCTTGTAAAAATTAAATTTTCTTATTTGTAATATATATAAGACATATCAACTAAAAGAACTATTTTAATGTGAAAATGAGGAGAACGAATTGTAGTTTCTATGTTACCATTTCAATTATAGGTATTGGATTGATTTACTACTCTCATATATATATATATATATATATATATATATATATATATATATATATATATATATATATATATATATATATATATATATATATATATATATATATATAAGTTTTAATCATAATTTTCAAAACTAGATCATTCTAACTCATGAACGAGCTAGGTAACTAGTTCAATTAAGGGGCATTGGATTAAAATTGCAGCTAAACCACCTTAAACTTGTGTGAACCAATAGTTAAATCAAGAATTAGTGTGAACTGATGATTTGAATTGTATTAAACTAACTCATTTATTGATACAAAATAGAAGCATGAACATAGAAATTAGATAATGACTTAGAATCCATTTGGAGAGTAAATCTCAAATGCACCAAAAAGGAAGGACAAACTACTTAATATTATTAAAATAAGAAAATATAAGGTATTTCATTTTTGACATATATTGATACCTTATTTATAAGAGTGATAAGACTCCTTTAACAAATAGATATCCTACTAGGACTTTAATTCTAAAATATTTATCCTAAAACTACTTTAAATAACTAAATAAAATCTTTAAAGATAATAACTATGAAAATTATAAGATAATTATGAAAATTCAAACAAATTTGAGATTGACCTATCTTTTTTGTCTTACACTAAACTCTCTACTTTAAAAAAAAATCATCCTTAAGTTTATAGGTTGACTTAATGTCTCCATTTAGAATGAAATGATATTTTTAATATTTAGGACTTTTAAAAGTCTTTACAACTTGCTTTTCATGATTTCTGAAATTTTAACCAAAATTTTTTGCATCTTTATCTAGTTTGCTTAAATAATTAAATGTTGAATAAATTTCTAAAGATCTTCCTTAAAGAAATTTGTTAGGATTTCTTTAATCTCCATGTCTTGAGCTCAAACTTCTTTTAATAGATGAATTGTCTCTTGGTTAACAAGTTAGGTTCTAATAATGATCAAAATATCTGACTAGATTAGACCTAATTGAACAAGGACATTGTGGCTCCATTTATGTGTAAACACATGCCATACTACAACAAAAGAGCCTTATTTAGCCATAAAATTTAATCAACATAGTCAACATTAACTTATAACTTGATCCATTCAACAAAAAAATTGCTCAAATAATAGCTATCAGCATAAACATAGGCTAAAAGCCCTCCATCGTGTCTAAAGATCACCTCTAGTAAAGAAAACTCTAAATTTATTGAATCTCCTACATATTTATAAAGGCCCATAATCTTATAAATTAGCCTTAGGTACACATTCAAAAACTAGAATACAATTCCATATACAACTTTACTTATATTCTTATCGACTCGGGTATCAGAATATGCTCAGTAAACCACTCTCTACCATGTACACCTCACCTTTCATTCTTTGTGTAGGTAACCCAGACTGACCGAGCCATATTAGATATTCAATATTTTTGTGTAGGTCAAATCACAAGCTTATTATAAGAGCTCTCCTAGAATGGATTCACTAACTTTAACTCCCTAGGGGGTTTAAGATGTCAAAATTTACCACTTTTTCTAGAAAAAATTACTAATCAATTATTAAGCACATTACCAAATTTACACATGAACATAATGAATTGGCCTCAAATGAGTTATCAAAACTAAAATATTTTCCTCTATCCTTGACAATGATAATGTTTTCCTAGCATTTGGGACTACTTCTAAACTTGATATGCATATGCAATCATATGGTACAAATGTTCCATGACTAGCTTTATAAATGAGAGATAAAAGTAAGATTGACTAATTTGTTCAATGTAAAGAAGAAACCAATAAAGTTAGCTAAATAATGCCTATTCAGGTTTTCAACAAGTGAGAAGTAAACACTTTGCACAAGTTAGTGAAAATGAGATTGTAAAACTAGCAATGGTAGGATTTGATTACACCATTCACAAGATACTAGTTAATTAGAACATTATTAACATGGCATAATCAGCCAAAAAAGTTTAGCAAATTAACTAAGCCACTTTCTCCAATATAAGCCATCTTTGCCTTTCAAAAAAGTTTGGCTAAGTAACTAACTTACCTCTAAAAAATAAAAAAATAGGAAGTTGTGCTTGATAATGAAATTCATATGAACTTAAACTTAGCCCTTAGTATATGTGCTCTTTATTAAAGCATGTCAATAGAAAAGATAAAATGGATTAAATTAGTAAAAAAATTATATATGTTTTACATTAATAAGGTGGATCAAATATTTGAACTACTTTTAAAGGATAAATAAATAAAGTTA
The DNA here is from genome assembly GCA_020226215.1 of Sindora glabra. Lineage (NCBI taxonomy): Eukaryota > Viridiplantae > Streptophyta > Magnoliopsida > Fabales > Fabaceae > Sindora > Sindora glabra. The sequence goes on along the minus strand of CM035230.1, from coordinate 13,485,646 downwards.
TTCAAGGGCCATAAAATTTTGCCTAAAAATGAGATAAAAGATAGAAAATATTGTAAACATTATAATATGTTTGATCATGATATTAATGAATATGTTCATTTCAAAGAAATTATTGAGAAGGCCATTAAGGAAGGAAGGTTAAAGTTTTCAAACAAGGGCAAGCAAAAAGATATGCTAATCATTAGATGATTTTGGTTTATTCAACATAAACATGAATGTGGTGGCCTGCTATAACTATAACAATCCATTAGATGTTCCTTTTTTCTCAATAGCATATCCTTTAAAGGGAAAATCAAATACAAATTTTATAAAGAGGTTTGATGTGAAAAAGGGACCCTTAAAATGTGCATGGTAAGAAAGTATTGTGATAACTAAATATAATAATGTATAGAAAGTGATTGAAAGGTTAAATTAACCCAGCAGTTTGAAAGCTGGCCGATAAAAGGAAAGAGGTAAAGAAAAGGGTCAAAGAGTTTGAGAAAAATAAAGGGAATGATAATTTTATTTTTAATAGATTGAATTATTGTTAGCCTAAAAGAGAAACAAGAATAATCTTTGGCATGAGAAAGTTAAAAGGTGACCACTATAAAGAGTAATAGGACAAGAATAAACCATATCATGATAGAGGGAAACGAGTTTAGAGGGAAAATTCCTTAAAAAGGAAAGGCTAGAGATATGATTCTCAATATGATAGACCTTTATCAATTAAGACATAAAAAAGGAAAATATAGAGGTAGGTCATGTATAAAAGGAAGGAAAAGGAAGACTGCCAATCCAAAGTGTCATCTAGCCTAGGCAAGTCAAATAGTACAAAGAAACAAGAAGAAAAGAAAGAATCCATCTTCTAATACTTGAAAATCTAAGGAGAAAGATAGATTTTGACACTTATGTAGTAATTATTAGACCACAATCCTTTGTTACAATCAAAATAAAAAAGATTGAAAAGGACTTTGATGATGATACACTTACTATAATTATGATAGTAAGGATGCAATCAAAGAGTTTGTAGTTGATTAGACAAATGAAAAATCATTTAAGGCCTCTACAAGTTAAGGCTCATGTAGATAGTTAACTATTAAGTAGAGTTCTAATTAAAATAGGGGCCACAGTTAACTTAATATCGGATCTGCATTTGTTTGGTTAAGGAAGTAGCTAAAAGATTTAATGCCTTCTACTGTCATCATTATACATTTTAATGATAGAATGTCAAATTTTGAAGGGATAATACTTGTTGATCTAAGAGTTAACTCAGTGGCCAAACTCATGTTGTCTACCACTTCCTCTTATAATAAGCATTGTGATTCTTTATCTTTCCTGAAGGACTCTTCGATATCAATGATGGTATCACATATATGTTAATAATCATGAATAACATTATAATACCTCCCAAAAGCAAGTATTTCATCATAATGCATACCTACAATCTTTTAGAAGACATTGATTATCTGCACATTAATAACATATGTTAACTTTTTTGTAATAGGCAAATTAAAATATACTTGAGTGTAGGTGATTCATCATTCCTAAAAGATGTTGGTATAGGCATAACTAAGGGAAAAGTTGAAAAGAATGAAAATGTTAAATAAAATCTAGTTAAATGCCTCAATTGTGGGGATATTATGAGCTATCAAGGTTTGCCCTTAATAATGAGGGTCTAGTGGGATTAAAGGATAACCTTAGATAAGTTTGAATTATTTGGCCATGGTGTTTGATAGATGCTACTCAACTAATAAAGTCTTTTCTTATGATAAGTTAATGCAAAGATATTATGGACATAGAAGCTTAGCCTAAACTTGGATGTTTTACAAGTTATTTTAGTTAAGTGTCGAAGGTGAACTAAGAAAGGTCATTGCACAAAAAAGTAAAAAAAGATAGCTTATATACTAAATGCTTAACTATGCAAGTATAAAAAGATTTGATATATAAATGAAAGAAATTAGTAAGTGAAAATTTTCTGTGAGAAGGTTGTGGAGTAACTTGAATAAATTTAAACCTAGAAACAACATCAACTATCAATCTTTCATAGTTTTCTAGAAGTGAAAAATGTTCCCATAAACTAGCCAAAAAATGTATTTGGCAAATCCAAAAAGGACATGCCAAGTTTCAAAAATTTTGTCAATCGCTTATATGAATGTCAACAATGTTAATGTTTTTAAAAAGATAGGCTAAGACAAGTTAGCTTAAAGCCACTTGGCAACCATCACTTAAAATAACAATGAAGAGAAGGTAAAAAAAAAAATGAAACTTGTTTTACATATCCAATAAAGTACAAAGGTTGTGTACTCAATGTCAGAAACATGAGTTTTCTATTCTTTAATGTTCACTTTTAAAAAAGCTAAGTAAGTAAAAGTTTTTACATCAAGCATAAAAAATATTTATATTTTATATTTTTATTTTTTTAGTAATAAGAATGGTAATGTGGTCACTAACAATTAGCAAGCTTGTTAAAGTTGAAAGATCAAAAAGCAACAAAGCCATCATACTTCAAGGAAAATAAAGATTATTAGTTAAGGAAAATTAAAAGTTCAATGCAAAGTCCAAAAGTAATAAGTTACCCTTGGGAGAGTAACGAGATAGTTAGATGATTTCAAAAATTCTCAAAGTTTTCCAAAGTGCTTCTCTTTAAAATTGAACGTAATCTGGCCATAATAGATACTTCTTAATAAAGTGGGGGAAATTTCTAGAAACCTTATATCCTTTGTTAACTTAAGGAAGATGGGCACAATAGTGGAAGTAAAACCCAATTTTTAGGTAAAAGCAAAAGAAGGAGACAATACTTGAATTTTCAACATAGAATACTCTATCAAAGTGGGACCAACGATCCTTATCTAGCCCAAAGCTTGAGTTGCTGAACTATAAGCTGATGGAGAACTAGTTACCATTGTTGAGTGAAAAAAAAAAGAAGAGCAAAAAGAAAATTTTGAGAAAGAAATTGCAAAGAAAGCAAAATGATCATAAAGAAAGTGAAAGAGAGTAGTAGAGAAGGAAAAAGCACTATTTAAAGAGATAAATTACGAATAAGTTTTAATAAGCCTTTATGGCGATTGTCCACTCCCATCAAAAGTGGCCTAAGAAAGATGCACAATGAGTATGATACAAGTACTCCTCCTGATGATACATTTCAAGCCCTACAAAGATCATAGAATGGCAACCCTAGTTGAATATCTATCTTTTAGCAAATCTTAAAAGATTTAAGATTTGCCTATTTTGGAAGCATATAAAGAGTTCATCCATCAAGATGACATCATTGTGGGACTTTCAAAAATTTAGAGAACCCCTCAATTTTTGAAAGAATAAGTGGTTGAAGCAATTAGATCGAGAAAGGCAATAAGCAACAGTTAGTCACCTTTTTCAAATCTTTCAATATGCTCCAAAGTTGAGATATTCCTTTTATAGTCCTCAAGTTAAAAAGATTCAAAATAATTTGTTTTCACTTTCTTTCAGACTTCCAATATAAAATCAAAACTAAGGGGCCTTTGTTATGTCTTTTACAAAACCTTAATGGCTTGATAAGGTCGTTGTTTCAACCAAAAGCATGGTAAGCTGAGATTTATGGTAAGACAAGGCATGCTGAGATTTTGATAGAGTCAAAGAACTAACCAAAGACCCTAGTCCAATGGCATTATAGCCAAAATAATTGTTAGGCAAAGCATGGCAAAGATGTGCCATAAAAGTAAGGATCATAAACAATTATTTGTTAGGTAGCTCCATTCTTATGAAATAGCCAGTTATTAGAGAGGTCATCTTTTCTTGCCCACTAAAAAATATGGTAATTGCCCATCTAAGAAATCAAAGCCTATGAACTCAACATGCTTATCAACTAGGGGTGGAATAAATGGGCCAAATTATCCCTATCCAATTACCTAAATCCAAATTTGGACAAATCAAGTTAGTTATTTATGGTGAATCGAGCAGGTCGGGTGGAGAACCTAAGTAAATTTTTTAAATTTAGGTGGTTATGGGTGGGGGATAGCTAACTATCTATAACTGCAAATTGGACTTAACTTCATTTAGCTAACTCTTTACCACATCCCTCCCTCTAATTCACTATTCCCCAAATCTTGTTAGCCTCACTAAGCAAACTTCCTTCACTTGTCCTACAATAACCACCAAAGCAAGATATATACACACATAAATTTTTTACAATAATATAGTACAGAAAACTGTACACTTGAGCTTTAGGTGGCCACAATGTTCAAACTCTATGATTCTTGCAAATTTGCTACCACCACTATCTAATCAACTTCTAAAGTTCTAAAATGGGTCTTTGATATACAAATTTATGCTTCTAAATTATACAAACCATGACATAAACCAAATTAAAATGGATTGGAATTACTTTACTATTTTTGTAGGCTCTCACTCTTCTATTCTCTTCCTATCTATTCTCAAATTAAGAAATGAAAAGAGACTTTTTCTTTCCTTTTATCTTTCTCTTCATGACTCCACCTTCCTCTACGTAAGTAGCTACTCAAAGGTGTATGCTATAAACAAGCTCACTTCTCGTCACCATCATGTTCGGGTCTACAAAATTTGCAAGCAAGTGCCACTCTTTGCATCACATACAACTATGACATCCATTCCACCGATCCATTCACTCTTCACCATGAGCACATCCCTAACCCCCCCTTCTACGACCCTATCAAATCCACTACCATTAACTTCCTTGATAACTATTACTTCTTTGATGTTACAAATGGCAACGATGTTAATGTTAGTAAGGAAGAGGCAAAAGTTGCTTTATAGTTGCTCTTGAATCCATCATCAAACCTGATGGAAATCATCCTGCACTCAACTTTATCGATTAAGGTCAATTTCCAATTATTGGTTGGCCAGTTACAAGTAAGGTTTTGGTTAGCATTGATTAATAGCACATTAGTGAAAAAAAGGCCCTTAACAGGTCCTAACCATCTGACTTCCATCCCTATTGTCAACAAAAGGTTACATTTTGCCAATTTGACTACACAAAGTAATTTTTATGCATTCTGCATCCTTCATTTCTAGCATTTTGCTAGCCCTATCATTTGTAGCTATCTTTGCTTCATCTTTGAGCAATTTTGTGACAAAATTCCTTCCAACACTTTTTGCAAGCAAAGTAGGATCCTGAAGTTTCCAACCTAGATTGAAGTACTCCCATTTTTGAGAAAGTTCAACTTGATGATAGTGTAGGTTTATCCTAGGATTGCTCCCACTTTGTATGTAATTTTATGTGATCTTTGTATGTTTGCATTTTGTAACATTTCTACTCAACATTGCAAAATTATTTGTGTTAGAGCTCCGTTTGCATACTGTGTACATAAACCTTGATTTCACTTACTATAGTTAAAGTTGCTTTTGTTCATTTTTGTTGTAATTTTAACGAGTAAAACAATCAGTTTTCATAATTTCTCTTGTTGATTCCTTACTCGTGAACTTTCAAATAACCCTGTAATTCATCCATTGTCATTCTGGCAAAAATTTTCGATTTTGCAATCAATAATATTGTAATCAAACCTTGCTGTTAAGGTTTTGTGGATTTTATCTATAATAGTTAAATCTTCAATCTTATTTCTGTTGGTCTTCATCTGTTTTGTTAAAGTCCGATCCTTTGTGCAGCATTCATTGATGCTTTCTTGATTGCTAGCCCCTCTAGAATTGTCAATGGATGTACATGTTCTCTTACATTTATAATTCAATCTTACTGTGAAATTTACTGCGTTAATAAGAAAAAAAATTGCATAAAATCTACACTCAAAAAATAAATAGTATTTTTGTGAAGAGAAAGTGGAAAGTCCATCTTTGATTCCGGAGGGATCAAATGCTTACTAGTTACATCACCCAATAATCAACGTTAACTACTAACATTAAGAATAGGCAATCTTAAACAAATCAAATCGTGATGTATTTATTTTCTCCTGTCCTTATTTTCGTAGAAGAAAACACATCGTGGCAAAGTTGGACAGAATTTAGCATATTCCTTTGAATTGGGACCAATAGATTATTAAAATCAAGTTGAAGTTAAATTAAGAAAATAAAGAATTCGACGCTGATTAACTGTGCAAATGATACAGAAGGTGTTTCGAAAGTGAGATGGAATGGAAAATATCAAGGATTATTGTTGGCGCCTAGACTTTATCTCAATAAATTAATATAAATAAGTTCTGTTTGAGCAGGACTTGTAAAAAAGATATGGAATTTAAGTTTTTATCGTTAATTTTATGTCATTAATAAATTAGAATATATCACGTTATTAAAAAATTAAAAATGATTAAGAAATATTACTAATTATAAAAAATTTTAATATTTTTTCAAATAATATGATAATATATGAATGAAGGACAATTTAAAATTAATTTACACTAACAATAAATGAAATTTAAATTCCGTATAAAAGATATTTTTTTCTTATAAAATTTACAAGTTTTTACGTAAAATTTGCAATCATAACAAGTCAAAAATATTTAGAATATATATCGCAACTTTTTTCCATAAATTTTGTATTTTCTTTTATAAAATCACATAACTTTTCATGGAAAACAGCAATTCCATCTGCTACACATATGACATAGAAAATACTTGAAACTTTATATAAAGTATTTAAATTTAATTCACTAAGTGAAAATTAAATTTACATGATTACTCAATTATATAATATCATGTCAAAATTGTTAAAAAAATTTATTATTATTAAAAATTCTTAATTACTATTACTTTTTAATGATATATCTTTTTCTTATTTACTAATAATTTAAAATATTTTACACTAATAATAAATTAAATTTAAATCTTTATTTAAAAGATATAAATTTTTATATGATTTTATAATTTTTTTATAAAAATTAATGATTCAAATAGTTGTATTTATAATATAAAAATATTGGGAACCTTATAAAAAGGGTGTAAATTTTTCTGTGAGGATAATAAAAACTAATTTACTAAAAATATATAAAATTTGAAATTGAATTGAAATACAAAAGAAAATAAAACTTTTCAAAAATATATAATATAAATATTTTAAATACTTTGAAAAAAGTTACAAATTTTTAGATGAAAGACTACATCTTTTAATAAAAACATCGTATAAAAAATCAATGAGAATTATTAACTTTGTATTTGAAATTGTAAGATACTGATAAAATAATCCCAAATTTTATTAAATAACTAATTTCCTCTTAAATAATAGTTCATATAAATATTTTCAGTTCTTTGTATAAATATTCATAAATAAAATTAGTTATACGAATTTATATAATAAAATAAAATTATTTATATAAACTATTATTTAAAGATAAAATTAATCATTTAACATAATTTATAAATCATTTTTCAGTAGTTATTCTATCATTATTTTATAATTTTACAGATAAAATTAATAATTATATTTAAAAGTGAATATTAACTACTTCCAATAGTATCAAAACATGAGCCAACAAATAAAGAATTTGTCAGAGAAAGATGCGCTTTGTACGTCTAATCTAAGCGTAGGAATTTTAAACTCGAATCGTATGTGGACAGAGTCAAATCCATGTATTTATCTCTGCATTACGCGGTTCTTGTCCTCAAGCTCTACCATGGGAATTATACTATCATTATTAGTTAACTGACTGCAGTTAAGTCTCTTCCCTGTAATTACCCACGGTGCCCTCCAATTTTTAAATAAGAAACTCCTGCCTCATCTTAATAAGGAGCGGCGCCGCAGGCATTCCCTAACCTTCACACGGGGTGAATTTGTACTTTGCTGTTCTAAAGAAAATGCATTCAAAATATTTTCTAAGAAATGTCTGCACTGTAAAAATATGGTAAAAATGATATAACTTCACCGCAAAAATATGGTAAAATTTGCATGCTTATTTTAAACGTGTATGATGAACATCTAAGTATATTAATAATATTTTTTTAAGATCGATGATATCGTATATAACATTTTATGGTTCATCTCTGTTTTGCGTATATTTAGACGATTTATTGATTTTTATATAGGTTTGTATTGTGGTCATAAATACTATTTAAGTGATATGATTTATTCAATTTGATTTATTCAATTTCACTTAACTTTATTAAGTTTAATTTATTTATATTAATATATTTTATTATCTAAAAATTATTAAAATAGTGAATCTCAATAAAAAAATTATGAATTTTAAAATGAAAAGTATATTTTTATCATCTAAAATTAAAAAAATTCATCGGTAAAAAATTGAGAATGAAGATTCAAATAACCATTAACTAATTACATTTGACCAATTAAAATATTAATTGTTTAAATAAAAATATTTAGTAAAATTAGTAATTTATTATTAAATATTTATATGTAAAATGACATATAAAGATATAAATATATTCTTTTACTTTACTCATATTTTAAATTTTATATATTATTTATTAAATTAAAACTCATTCTAAAAAATATATTATTATAATTTATTATTTTTTAAATTATTATTCAAAAAAATAATATAATTTACTATATTTGTTAAAATTTTCTTTTAAAAATAAATATATTTAGGTGTTCATATTTTATTATATATCAATTTATATAAATCATAATAATTGTACTATATTCATATTTTATATATATGTTCTTCGTCATCATTTTTTTAATAAAAATGTAAATTGATAAAAAATAATTATACTATTTATATGTTTTGTATGTTAAATGATCTTTTATTATTTAAGCAGTAATTTAAATAGTGGATCGAACAATTAATTAAAAAAAGGTTATATATGTATGTATTATATAAATGTATACATTATTAGTTTTTACTTCATAGTTTAAGTTTATTAAATAATTATATAATATAATAATATTTATATTTCTTAATATGTATTAATTTTATTATTTCAATTTAATTAATAAAAGTTAAATAATTATTTATACATAAAGAACTATTATATTATATTATAATATATATTAAATTTATACATATAAAATTAAAAGTGATCTATGGTTTGATGGTTAAACTCTTATTTGTATGTCCTTTCACATTTAAAGATAACTTTATTTTTTCTTTTTATCCATCTTTTATAAATTAAAAGTGGTCTATGGTTTGATGGTTAAACTCTTATTTGTATATCCTTTCACATTTAAAGATAACTTTGTTTTTTCTTTTTATCCATCTTTTATAAATTGATTAATTGAAAATATTGTATTCTCAAACATTTTTAAAATAACTGATTGAAGGCAATCAGTTAATTCAAATAATTATTAATTAAATATTTAAAATAAATGTTTAACTTAATAAATTAATAAACAACCAAAAACTAATCAAAATAAGTGTTTGACAAACTGGCCAAGACCGCAAAAATTTACCAGCATTATTGATGCATATAAACAAGGGTGTTTGCGAAATATCACATTCAAAGGTAATTTTATTTATCCATCTTTTACGAGTTAGTTAATTAAAAATACTGAATTTTCCAGCATTTTTAAGAGAGGTGATTAGAGGCAATCAATTAATTTAAATAATCATTTATTAAATATTTAAAATAAATGTTTAACTTAATAAATCAGTAAACAGCCAAAAATTAATCAAAATATGTGATTTACAAATACCCTTCTGAGCACAGTCAAGACCGCAAGCAAGCAACTGTACTAATGCACATAAGCAACGGCATTTTCGGAAATTCACATCCCAATTATGTTCTTGATGGGGCCCACAAATTCCTTTATGTAACCATCATGTCCCCTATATAAGTCACCCCTCCATACACTGATGACGGGCACCCTCTCTGGCAGTCTCTCCCCAAAGCCCTCTTTTGAGTTTTTGAAACTCAACCAAACCTTTTTGAAACATTTTATAAGAAATTGCTTGAAGGCATGGTGGATTATCTGAAGAATCTGGGAGTTGAAAATCAGTTAAGATTATACCAAAATTCCCACAGAATTATCAAATTCCTTCTTTTAGCTTCTCTATTCTCTGTTTTGTTCTTCTCACTTCCCCTGCTTCTCCATTCCCTCAATGCATTTCTGATGAATATCTGTGGCTATTCCATTTTGAAAAACTATATGTTCCTTCTCTGCAATGGGCTTTTGGTTTTTATAGTCAAGAATTCCGGCCTAATTAATGGCTCTTCTTCACCAACTACTTACCAAACCCAAGAAATTGCCAAGAACAATGCTGGAGGAACCGGGAAGTCAGGATCAAAGGAACCGGAAATCACAGAACCAGTTGCAGGGGGAAATGGGGAGGAAATTGAATTCCCAGTAGACGAAGAAGAAGAAAAGAGCTTGATAACAGCAGAACAGAAAGGTGAGACTTCGAATTCTGAGCAAAAAGTTGAAGAAGCGAGAAAGGAAATTGGGATCTTTGATGAAGATTTGCATGAAGTGGAAGAAACAGAGGAGTTGAACAAGAAATGTGAAGATTTTATCAGAAAGATGAAAGCAGCTTTCTGTTCAGAGCCAAGAACATGTAATTATAGTTAAGAGTTTGATCATCAGAGAGCAATAGTGCCCGTCTAGGGGAAGTGAAATTTTAGTAATTTTCCGTCTCTTCGTTTTCTTTTCTTCATTTTATTTTCCCTCTCTCTCCCCTGTTATGTCTTTGATTATATGTTTAACTTTACTGGGGTTTTGAGTTGTGAAAGTTTGTTTTTAAGACCTCCCAGCAGATTTTTAATACCTGCTTAAATTATAAAGGAAAATAGGAATAGGAAAACCACGCAGCGTTTCTCTTCATATAATTGTACTGCTTCTTAGCTGACATTTTATGCATCGGAAAATGTTGAACAAGTAGTTATATCTCAGAGGACCAATTATAAATTGGGAATCATTACACAGAATATTTTTTATCTTAAAAAAATATATAATTTAATATAAATTATTAAATTTTATATGCTAAATAAAACCCAATGCTCAAGACAACACACTTTCCCCATATTCATCTTGAGTTCAAATTTTACGGGACTACAATTAATTTATAATTAAAATTAATTTGTTAAATTTGATGGGAAAAAAAAAAAGGACCACCTAGCTAGATATCTCTTGGAGGCAATTCCTCTGTGTGTGTGTGTGTATAAATATTTCAATAATAGAAGACTGCAAATACGATAACCCCTAGTTTGTAATGATAAAAAAAAATTCAATTTATTTGAACTTGAATTAATATACAAAATTTTAGGATCATATTTAAAATTTGAAATTGTACAGACTATAAAGATAACAATTCCTAAAAATTATGTAAGAACCACATCACTTTTCATCCCTCCAGAGAGGGATTCCCCTTTGAAGCTTCTTCTGAAGAGGAGCTTCGACTTACAGCTGTTTAAAGACTATATGAAACATGTCACAATTTCCTTACACAAAATCAGACTAATTTTGAGAACACAAGTCATATAATACTTATATATAGTGTTTTAGTTCTAATTCAAACCGCTAAAAGAGAAAAAAATAAACATAACATTGAATAACAATGATAGAGTTAGAAATTAGAGAGTAAGAGGAAATAAATGTACTTCAATAAAAAAAATTACTAGAGGGGATATACGAATGTGTTTTTTTATTGAATTTAAATTTAATATACAATCAATGAACTGTAAGCTGACATGTTATTAAAAAAAGAATAACTAATTAAGAGTTGGATTTAAATTTGATATATAATCAATGTAAATTAACTTTGTATTATAACCCACCCATGATAATAAAAATTATTAAAGTTCATTTACTATAATTAAATTTTTTAATTATTATTACTTTTTAATGACATTTTTATTCAATAATAATGCAAAATTTTTTGAATCAATAGTGAATTAAATTTAAAATTTTAAAAGTTTTGAGTAAGACAATTTTAAAAATATTTATTAATGTGGGAACATATGAGTGAATATTACAGAAGGATTGATTTTTATTGATAGTAAATTAAATTTCAATATTTTTATATTTTAGTAAAAAAATTAAAAATTATTAGAAACATTTTAAATTATAAGTACATAATTATATGTGAAATTAAAAAAAATCAATAAAAATACACCCTAGAATAAAATATAGACAGAGTCACTTTTAAATAACAATACATCACAAATAACAATCAAAAGAAAATTAATCCTCACTAATTTACTTACCTTTACTCTTATCTTTTGTTAGAATCCATCAAATATAATTTAATCTAATACAAAGAAGCAAAAACAGCCCATCACCGATGGATGAAGTGTCATGGGGTGGCAAAATGTGTGTGTAGTTCAGAACCGCAGTGCTATATGTCCCGAAGCACAGCTTCGAATTTGTGTGTCAAAAAAATCTAATTCATTTAATTAAATGCAAGTGGGGCCCACTTCAATCATCCAAAGGGAGACAAACTCACTTTTTCCGTCGGGCACAAATTCGTCTCTTAATTTCGTGTCCCATATCATTTTTCAGTGCCGAATAGTTGAAATCGATTCGAGTCCACGAATAAATCTACAAATCTACAAATCCGCAAGATCATGTAAACAAAGATTTGTAAAAAGCAAATTTGATTAAATGCGAGTTTAAAGTGGTCCGATCTGCTATGTTTGCAATTCATGTGAAATGGATCGAATGATTCATAAATAGGTTCATAATATTTTTCTTTTTTTATATATTTTTATTTTCAAATTATATCAATACATTATACTAACCTTCACACATTCAATTTAATACTCTCCTCCAAAATACTTTTTTATCTTTGAATCTAACCCAACCAGAATAAATTATTTCTTAATTAATACTTTTATTGTTAAATTAATAATTTTAAAATCAACTAATTTTTATTATAATTTATTTATTCTTAAATTATTAATTTGGATAAAAAATGTATTAAAAATATAATTTTTTCAATTTAAAAATTTTATTTTAAGTTTAAAATTGTTTTAAAAATTTTAAGTTATTTTTTAAATGCAAAAAAAAAACAAAAGCTTGCGGACTTGGTTTGCAAATTTGTGGTCCACAAACATTATGTCTCAAACTCCTAACTTGAAGGTCCGAAATTTTTATGAACCTATCTGATTCAATTCAGCTGTGGCTAGTCCACAAACAAATAGAACAAGTCCATTTAACAAGTGCATGTATGTGTCTATCCAACTATACTATGTACAAGTCCATAGTTATATTTACCAATTATGTAGAGGAGTAAAATATTTATCTATTAACAATAACTTATTAAAGATTGCTATTTATTATTCATATATTTTAATATTTTTTATTTTACAATTAAAACATACATGTAGGGAAAGTTTATTAAAAATGCTTTCAAAATGGTTAATAATGACTTATCCATTAATGTTTTTATCCAAATCCAAATATATTCAAATCATTCACCTACTATTCTTATTTGACTTATTTATTAAAGACGTGGTTCTGAACTTTACCACTTTAATTTTGTACATGTACTTCACATCAATTCACCTCCTAATTTTAGGAGGACCAACTAAATCCTATATTAGATTTCTCAATTGCTTTCAACATACTACTCTAAAACTATCCTTTAACGTCAATTGTTTACCACATTTAATGTTGATTTTTACCCTATGTATTTATGAACATCATTGTATATTAGACAATTTTGCATCAATTTTTAAATGACATAGAAAAGTAAAATAATATCGGCTTCTATATGTATAAAACTATTATAGTTTCTTCATAAGAATACAACATGAAGAATTTTTATTATAAAATAATATCGATTTTATAAACAATTGATATTGTATTTTATATACCACTTTGATTGATAAAAATAATCACTATGGTATACCATTCCCTTTAACCTTCACCTTAAACCTTAATAAACCCAAGCCTGTTGTCATCCTTCCTATTCCTTATATTTCCTACACTATAACTAGACCAAAATCTCCATTTTAATTTTAATAATTTAAAGTAAAAAAATTTAAAAATAGTAAAAGTTATCTTAATCAGAGATGGGTGCCTTGCTTAATACATGAGGTTAATATTCCCTAAGAAAGCACATTTAATACCTACAAATACAAGGAAAAAAATTCATTAAGATGAGATTAAGTTTCTTACCTATATAAACCTGTAAATGTTGTATCAAAATTAAAAGTAACAAAATATGATCAATTATGAAACTAAAAACTAAATTGCAAGAATAAGTAACAAAATATGATCAATTATGAAACTAAAAACTAAATTGCAAGAATAAACACAAATTATAAAACAAATCCTTATATTCTTTGTTTTTTTGTTGAATGCTAAACCTTACATATTTAGCACCAAGCTAATAGAGCTTCAGTCTTGCATAATTATTAGTGAATTCAAACATAAAATTGAAGAAAATTACCTTGAGGTTGAAAGTAAATTATACCTCATTAGAAGGAGAATCATTTTAGGATTGGAAAAACATCGCAATGAAATTTACAAATAGTATCATGACTTTAGTCTTTTTATTTTCATCCTACACCCTTGTTTTCATAGTGTTTTAAGTTTACACGTTTGTTAGTATAAAAAAAACCAAAGTACATAATAGAATAACATCATTCAACCATATAATTTTAAATGTTAGTTATTAAATAAAAATTGATGTCATAAACCTAATTTTTTTTGTTTTCCATTATATTTTGAGTAAAATTTTTATAATTTTACAAGTCAATAATATTCAATTTATTTTTTTACAATAGATTGAACTTTCTAAAAAATAAGAAACTATAATTTATAATGAATGAAAAGTTTTAATTAAGGTTAATGAGAAACTAAAAAATAATTAGAAATTATAAACTATAAATTTTTACTTAAAAAATTATTGTATAAAAAAGGTGTAAAGTGGGAAACCCTTTTTCATAATTCTTTTATATTACTTGAGAGCCTCTAGGTTGGAGGTTCATTTTACAAGTCAATAACATTCAATTTATATTTTACAATAGATTGAACTTTCTAAAAAAATAAGAAACTATAATTTATAATGAATAAAAAGTTTTAATTAAGGTTAATGAGAAACTAATAAATGATTAGAAATTATAAACTATAAATTTTTACTTAGAAAATTATTGTATAAAAAAAGGTGTAAAGTGGGAAACTTTTTTCATAATTCCTTTATATTACTCGGGAGCCTCTAAGTTAGAGAATATAAATGGAATCTAATGATAAATTATAGTGAAAAGAAGTAAAATAACTATTTTCATAATAAATTCAACCTCCGTACGCAAAAATGGTCATTTTATTTCTTCTCATTATAATTTTTCATCAATTTTCTTGTCTTTACATTTTTTTTCCTAATTATGCTTCTTCAGATAGAACATGAATAATAAAGATTAATTGAAATTGATGTATTATATATATTTTACTTCATAAAGGTTAGCTATTAATATACCTTAAAACATCATTTTTTTCTAACAATTTCCTAATACAAGTTACTAGTAAATGCTTAGTATTTATAATCCATGCTTTTATCTCCTAATACAATGCACCTCATAAATGTCATCGATAGTTTACTAGTAAATATTTATTACATGTTAGTAATATTTATTACAAGTTACTTAGTCATATGTATACCTTTAGATGTCAGTTATGATAAAAGATTGGTATAATATTTGCTTTAATTTTTCCAAACGAGGTTAGTTTTAATAAATAACAACATTATTTAGCTTTTTTAAAAAAATACAACTTCTATATTATGACATTTTTCTAACCAAAAACTACACCAAATAATCAACACACCCATCAATATTACACATTCTAATCTTGAAGAATAAACATTTTATCATTGACACTTAGAGAGACATAATATTTATAACCTTAACTACTTTGAATACTTATTGAAGAAAAGTAATAATGATTTTCATCATGGAAAAGGATAGAAAAATGGTTCCTTACTTTCATGTCTATTATAACTAGTTTTATCCTTATGGCTATTATCAGGAAACTTTTGTAGAAATACTTACTTTTTATTACTATCAATACTGTCATATTCACTCCATTGAGTTAGCAATATAGAAAAGAATAAGGTTGTCTTTATATATTTTAAAATGGTAACTTGATAAAGATTATGTCACACCTTGAATAATTATTTTAGAATTAATTTTAATTGTTTATTCAGTAAATTTATACACATATTCATAATTAGGGAAAAAGTTGTTGATATATTTAAGATGAGTAATTAATTATGGAAAATGAAATTATGTTATGAAATTAGGTGGAATTAAGTTAAACAAGAGTTAATGTATAATTAGAATTGATTAAGC
Source organism: Sindora glabra (assembly GCA_020226215.1). Classification (NCBI taxonomy): domain Eukaryota; kingdom Viridiplantae; phylum Streptophyta; class Magnoliopsida; order Fabales; family Fabaceae; genus Sindora; species Sindora glabra. Next base: position 13,469,521 of record CM035230.1, on the reverse strand, counting down.
TTACTTAGAAGTCCTTTTTCCTATTTTGCCTTTAAAAATAACTCTATTACCTAAAATGCCTTTAAAATATTCAAACTTCTTTTAACTCCCTAAATCATCTTTAGCATCCTATTTTTTTCAAGCTAATCAACTAGCTCCTTCTTCCCATTCTCGTCAATTTTTTTTCTTTTCAACTTGCAACAAGAATCAAACTAATATTTTCAAGTGATCATCCATAACCTTCCAAGAAAACAAAGGTAAAAATTAGTCACAATTCTACTCTCCTTCTAACTATCTCTATACATACATAAGTAGATAATCTACTTAAGATGCTTGATTTCATCTTTACCTTGCTTGATTGAATGTTATATTATTTCATAAAAAGTTAAGGATTTTACATTGAAAAATTATGTTATAGCATGATTTATTATTGTTGATAGTTGTAATATGAGTGTAAATTTAAGTTGGTTTTTAACTCTATTGACATGTACAGGCTTGGGTTTAGAGAAAAATAACCATTTATACAATGTTTCATAGCTATCCTATAAAATATGGGCTTTCACTTAAGTATATGAGTAAGCATGGCTCCAAAAATTGCTTTTGGATGCCTATACTTGAGTATAAGAATATGGGTGCACTCTGAAAGGTCTGAGTTTTAAGCACAAAAATTACTTTTTGGTTAACTATACTTGAGTATGCTTAACAACATTTTTACATCAATTTTAAAAAGTTATATCTTACTTATTTTCCATACAAATCACACATTGTTAGAAGAAAATTTGAGTCTACTTTCTAATAGAATTGGTTTTACATTAAAATCAAATGTATAATTTAAAATATCACTAAATTAGTAAGCAAAGGTAAAAAATATTAATTAACAAAAAATAAAAAATTTTGGATTAATGTGTATAAATCATAATTGTTTCATACTTTATCCATTCTTTAGTAAATTACCATTATATAGTCTAGTTTCATATAGAAAAAATTGCATGTCCAATATATTTGTAACATATTAATTAATGGTAGAATACTATTAAAGGTCAAAATTATGAAAATGGATAGTTTACTTAATAAGTAAAAGAGGTGAGTTTAAGTTATTGACAAAGTAACTAGTAGATTAGCAAGTTATTTGATTAGTTGAAACTTGAATCTTGTTATTAAGGTAAATCTTTGTTATTTTTAATCAAGAATACTAGTAAGGGAAAGCTTATATAGTTGTCGTTAAGCTACAATGATGTTTAAGTGAGAATGAAAAGTAGGATATATAGGTTCTGCATTTTACATGTGAAGTTTTGGAATTTTCTAAAGCTATATTCAATTATAGTATTTGATCATGGAACTGGGACTTGTTCCTAAATTATTATAGTCAAATATTATATTCAAATATCAAACTTCAAATTACCTTTTGGTTATGTATGATCGAATAAGGCATTCAAGTATAATTTTTAGAGTTAAATTTTTTAAACCATACTTGAATGTCATATTCAAGTATAAAAATTTTAATTGACCTATGTTTTTTTATATACTATTATGATGTCAAAATACCACACTATTACTCAAGGTAAATTTGTAAATTACTATATGAAACTAATTTAAGGGATTTAGATAAAAAAATTATTAATTTATGGCTAATAATTTCATTATGACATGCTTGATAATGGGATTAAATTGATGATAAATAGAATGGTTTGGATATTTTTAGAAATTTGAAACCAAGAGGACTATTAAATTTAGAGGGACAAGGTTGGGGAAGGTATGATATTGTAAAATATGGCAAAAGGTAGGTTATTTATTTATTTGAATCATTATAAACTGGAAAGATTGTTAAATCTAGAACGATAAAGTTAGGGAGGTACTGTATTGTAGAAAAAGGCATGACATGGGTTATTTATTTATTTGAATCATTATAAACTAGAAGGACTGTCAAATCTAGAAGGACAAGATTAGGGAAAGACTGTATTGTAAAGAGAGGCATAAAGTGGATTAAATGTATGTGTTACATTTTATTCTGCATTAATCAATGTGAAATTTTGTAAGGATATGATGTTGTTATAGAGTGAGTTTATATAATACTTTATGCTAAATGTGTGAATTATTTTGGTTAAGTAGATTATCTGCTTGTTAAGAAATAAGTCTCACTATTTTTATTTTTGATATCTTATAAATGTTTAAGTTAAAGCTACCCATCCACCATTAAATGTTTAAAAGTAGTGTTCTTCTTAATAAAGTGTATAAGCAGCCATAATTGTGAATGGGTGGGACTAAAGATAGTTTTTAGATCTTGGAAATTAATTTAAATGTACTTTTGTTATATATATGTGTGTGTGTATGTGTGTGTGTGTGTGTGTGTGTGTGTGTGTGTGCATGTGCATGTGCGTGTGCGTGTAATTATAAAAATATTAATCTAATTATTTTGAAAATATTTATAAATTAAGTCTATGTTAAAATCACTTTGTTATGATACTGACATCAATTTCCATTTTGGGCTTGTCACAATAGTGAAACTAATTCCATTCTAGTTATGGCTTGGCAGTTTGTAACAAAGTTAGTATCAAATTATAGTCTAAGATTGAAATAGGAATAGAATGCCTTAAGATAAGATAGATAGGATGTGATTAGAGCAGCTTATTTAAGCATTGGTCGAAATTGCAATGGTAGTATGTGCATCCCAAGAAACACATATCACTAGTACCCTTTAAATAAACCTTAAGTTGTTGGAAGGTTGTAGTGGAGCTTCTTTATTAAGATAGTTATTGCTGCCTGTGATTATAGTTAAATGTTTGAAATTCTTGTGAATTAGGAAGGTGATTAATTTTGATAGACATTGAGCTAGTGATCCTAGTGAAAGATAATCAACTAGGAGCTCTCAAGCTTGATGTGGGTGGTGTAAAGGAAATGCTAATTAAGATATCCTTTCGTAAACTGCTATTTTTAAGCAACAAATTCTTATAGATGTAGTTTAAGTCCTTTCTCAAGAAAAAGAGTAAGAATAGTATAAGGATCGAGACTAAGAAACTTCTAGCCATAAAAAAGAAAAGGAGAAAAACTAAACTCCACCTTAAGAAAACCTAACTGATAAGCTATAAATTATCTAAAAGTTCAACAAACTTAAATCACTCCATTTTAAAAGCACTAACATATATATTAATACTCATTAGTTTCTTGCCTAAATCAAGAGATATGGAAAGATGCTTTCATGTTCAAACCAAATGTTTATTGAGCTAGTAGGTTACAAATTAGATTACCTTACCTATTTCTAGTTACCAATGCCATAGAAATCGAGACACTACTTTGCCTCCTTTGACTTGGGCTACATTCTAGGAAATGGTCTTAAATTATTTTTTACCATCTAATGTTTGGGAAGCCAAAATTAGGGAATTTAAGTATTTAAAGAAAGAAACCATGTCCATTAGTAAGTATACCACAGAGTTCTTTCATCTATCTTGCTATATGGTATATCTTATCCTAAACGAAAGAATCAAAGTCCAAAGATTTGTTTGCAATTTTCATAACAATTTTTTTATGTTACTTATGTTACCTAAAAAACTACATTTCTAGATATTATGAATCAAGCTCTCGAGGTAGAATACAAAATTAAGGAAAAAGAAGAAGCAAAAACACATTCAATGAGATTGAAAGATAATAGGTTATAAGCATCCAATTTTTTAGTGAGTTCAAGAGAAATGCCTCTGCTTAATGTTTCTCAGAGCAAAGGAAGTCAAATAGATTCTAGCTTTGAAAATTCTAGCAACATTTTTTAAGAATTTTTAGAAGAGAAAGCTTAAGGAAACCAATAACTTTGTTATAATATTCAGTCTAGCATTAGGAGAGGATAACAACACCTAGGAAAAGGTGGATATCAAAAAGCATGGGCACCACCTAAATGTTTACAATAGGGGAATAGACATTTAGGGCAATGTAATCTAAGAAATGTCATGAGTTACCAACATGGATAGTTAGAACATAAAAGAAAGGATTGCTTAGGAAACCTTTGTACCTATAATGTGAATCACTTGATACCCTAACAAAGAACACCAGTAATGTGATAAGCAACCCTAGTAAGACCATAAGCAACTTTTAGGCTAGATAATAGTAGAAACAATCAAGAATATAACACAATAAAAATTTGAGCAAGGGCTTTTATAATAATTGGACAAGAAACATGAGATTTCCTATACCAACCCTGTTAGTTTTAGAATTAAGATATAAATGTGAGTATATATATGTATGTTGTATAGGTAATTAGAATTCTAATAAATTTAGGGATGAAGTCTTTGTAAAGGAAGTATTATTACACCTAGAATAAATTTTTTAGAACTAATTTTAATTGTTTATTCTGTAAATTTATGTACATATCAAAAATTAGGAAAAAGTAGATATGGATAGGTTTAGGTTGAGTAATTAATTATAGAAAGTGAAATTTTATTATGAAATTATGTTAAATTAAGTTAAATAAGAGTTAATGTATAGTTAGAATCAAGTAAATATATATAGAGGAGATTTAGAAATCCTTTTCCTTGTTTTGCCCTTAAGAATAACTCAAATGCTTAAAAATGCCCTTAAAATATCCAACTCCTTTCAATTGCCCTAAATCATCTTTAGCATCCCATTTTCTAAAGCCAATCAACTGACTTTTTCTTCTCGATCTCCTTAATTTTTTCTTAGTAACATATAACAAGAACTAACCTATTATTTTTCAAAGGTTAACTAAAACTTCCAAGAAACTAAGGGCAAAAATTAATAACCATTCCATTCTCTTTCTATCCTCCTACATACTTAGGTAAGTAAACAATCTACTTAAGGTTCTTGATTTCATCTTCATTTTGTTTATTTAAATGTTAGTGTGAAAAAAAGTTAAGGATTTTATGTTTAAAGATTATGTTATAGCATGATTTATTATTGTTGATAGTTGTAAAATGAGTGTAGATGGTAGATTTGAGTTGGTTTTTAACTTTATTGATGTGTATAGGTTAGGTTTAGAGAAAATGACCATTTATATAGTGTTTTAAAGCTATCCTACAAAATCTAGGCTTCATAGTCAAGTATATAAGCAAGTATGGCTCTAAAAATTGCTTTTTAGTTATCTATACTTAAGTATGACAATATGGGTGCACATTGGAAGGTAATAATTAAGCATATACTTAAGTTCACACACAAAAATTGCTCTCTAGTTGCCTATACTTAAGTATATACTTGAATATGCTTAATAGCATTTTTGCATCAACTTTAAAAAGTAATATCTCACCTTGTTTTTACATCTATTTTTGATAAACCACATATCATTGGAAAGGAAATTAAGTTGACTTTCCAATTGAATTAGTTTTACATTAAAATCTTGTGTATATACTGAGATATCACTAAATAATAAACAAAGGATAAAAACTTTAACTAATTAAAAATGAAATTTTTGGGATTAACTTATATAAATTGTAATTATTTTATATTTTATCTATTCTTTAGTAAATAACTATTTTATGGAGAGTTATTTAACTCTAGTTTCATATAGAATAAATTACATGTTCAATATAATCGTAACCTATTAATTAATGGTAGAATACCATTCAAGGTCAAAATCAGGAAAGTGGATAATTTATTTAATAAGTAAGAGAGGTGAGTTTAAGTTATTGATGGAATAGCTTGTAGATTAGTTGGTTATTTGATGAGTTGGAACTTGAATCTTGTTGTTAAGGTAAATCTTTGTTATTTTTAGTTAAAAATACTAGGTAGGGAAAACTTATATAGTTATCGTTGAACTAGATGATGTTTAAGTGAGAATGAAAAGTAGGGTACATAGGCTCTACATTTTGCATATGAAGTTTTGGAATTTTTTAGAACTATATTTAAATATAGTATTTGATCATGGAATTGGGATTCATCCTTAAATAGCTATTTTTGGATTAGCCTTTAGTTATGTATAACTAAATAAGGTATTTGAGTATAATTTCTAGACTTGAACTTTTGAAGCCATACTTGAATATTATATTCAATTATAAAAAGCTTAATTAGCTTTTGTTTGATTATATTCAGTTATGGTGTTTGAATACCACCCTATTCCTTAAGTAAATTCATATATTACTATATGAAATTGATTTAAAGCATTGAAGTAGAATAAATGATTGATTTATGGTTAATAATCTCATCATGTGACATGTTTGATGATAGGGTTGAATTAATGATGAGTAAAATGGTATGGATATGTTTGGAAATTTGAAATCAAAATGATTATTAAATTTGGAAGGACAAGTTCAAGTAAGGATTGTTATTGTAAAGGGAGACATAAGGTGGGTTATTTATTTGGATCGTTATAAACTAGAGGGATTATTGATTCTGGAGGGACAAGGTTAGGGAAAAAGTGTATTGTACAAGGGGGCATAAGATGGATTAAATGTGTGTTATGTTTTATTCTACATTAATTACTGTGAAATTCTATAAGGATATGATGTTATTATAAAGTGAGTTTATATAATACTTAATGTTAAATGTGTGAACATTATATTCTGGTTAAGTAAATAATTTGCTTATTGAAACATAAGTCATACTATTTTTGTTTTATTTAAATATTTTATATAGATGTTTAGGTTGGAGCCATCCATCCACCACCAAATATTCAAAAGTAGTTTTCTTCTTGATAAAGTGTATAAGTAGTCATAATTGTTAAGAAACGGGATTAGAGATAGTTTGGATCTTATAAATTAGTCTGAATGTACTTTCTTACACACACACACACACACACACACACACAGAGATACACATACACACATATACACATATGTAATTATAAAATAGTAATATAATTATTTTGAAAATGTTTATAAAGTAAGTTTATGTTAAGATCACTTTGTTTTAACACTGACATTAATTTCCATTTTAGGCTTGTGGCAACCAAGAAACTGAGTAGGTCGTGACAAATTGTAGGCAAGAAAGGATGATAGCCTAAGAGCAATAACTTACATCTCAAAAGTTGATATCAAGCATAACAATAATGTATTATCTCTTATGCTACCTAAATAAAAAATAAAGTGAAAAAGAAACTATAGAATGAAAGCCTAAATGAAACATTTAAGTGAAAGAAAAAGGAAACCATAGAGGCAAAGAAATTGTGAAGTGAAAATATAAATGAAAAATGGCATGAAAGAGAAAGGAAACTATAAAGGAAATTTGTAGATAATATAGAACATTTTACATCAGTTATTAATGGATAGCCAATGTCTTAATTTTGTTGACATAAATTTTAGATGGTTGTTATTTGAAAAACTAACATTGTATTCTTCACCTCATGAATGTCATTGTGCATTTAAAGTAAACCATTAAAATTGGAATAATCTTTATAGTTTCTAGTAACAACATAAATATAAACATTAATTAATTGTATATAACATTTAGAAGTCAGTTTTCAAATGCAAGTGACATCTATAACACTAATATTCTTTATAATTTTAACTAAAATCATAAATACAAATACTAATTAATTATCAACATTCCTTTAAATGTTAGTTTAATGTACAACTATCATTTTAAGGTTCTCTATATCAGATGATCCATCTTCTATTGGAAAATAATATTCTATAACATCAGCTTATTATTATAATTGATATAGCGAGGTGCATTTATTTTCAAAAATACCATTACATCATTTTGGACATTTGTTTTTACTTTAACTAATGTAAATGGGCAATGTTAAAGGGCAAATTAATAGTAGTAACACTTCTTTCAATTCTTCAATATAGGTCAACCCCTCAATTGTTGGCTCAATGTCACTTGTTCTAATTCATAGTCTACAAATAAAGCTAAGTGCACTAAATCTCACATTCTTCATTCACTTGATTGTTAGAGAATGATTGATGACTTTTGAATCTAACAAATTATTGCTTACTCTAAATCGATCTTCTAGGTTTAGGGGTTAAGCTTTTCACCTTGCATCACTTGATCATTCACTTTGTGACTTTAAAAATCACTCTCACCTTCAATCTTAAGTAGTACAATTATTTAATCCCTTTCACTTCTCCCTAATTTTTCCTATTTTCCAAATAGCAATTTCATTAACAATTATATTTATATTGATAATGATCTTGGAATCCTTAGGATTGATTAGTTTGTAACCTCATGTTAAATGATAACCCATTAAAATTACTTCCAATTTCATCCTTATTTCTTCTAGAATATGTACATGGTGTAAAAGGTCAAATACTCATAAATGTTAAGTTATAGCCTTCTTTCCTATCCATATCTCATCTAAAGTTTTACCAATTAACATTTTAGTTGGGAATCTATTTAAAATGTACACAAAACATGAACCAATTTTTTTATGCACATTGTAAAACATCAAAATTAAATTAAAGTCACAAAACTGTAGTAAAGGTGAATCGGTCGATCCTACAAAGATTATGCTTCAATTTACTCCTAATTTGATCATGAAACAAAGGGATTTTTTAATAGGAAATAGAATGAAAAATTCTAATAGAAAAACAATATAGAATTGCAATTGATTATGGGAATTTTAATAACTCTTTAATGAATTAATCATAGATCATAATATATTTGACAATTTCAAATGATTTTTCAATCAATAATTATTCGAATCCCTTGCAATAATTCATGAATTATATGCTAGATAACTATCTAGGATTTAGTCAAATTAGATTAGTAAAACTAGGTAACCAGTATAAGCCATAAAATTATATTTAAGTTAATTTGAATATAGAATTCAACCACAATTGAAAGATCAAATTAGAAACCTCCAATTAATCATTCAATTCTCTATTCTCACAAGAAAAATGATGATTAATTAACCAAAAATTAACATAAAACCAAGTGGATATCATAAATCACATAAATAAACATAGATTATACCTAATCTATATCCAATTCATGCAATTCCAAGAACAGATAAGAAATTAATAGGAATAATTAACATTATAACTTAGGCATTTCATAATACAAACCGAGATAAACCTCAAATTCCTTAAATTAATTTGAAATTAGCCTTTCATAGATGAAAAAGAAGAAACTTAGAGAAGAGAAGAAGCTATCAAGAATTGTGTGTTCAATACCTTTGGAGGCACAAGCCTTTAAATCTAATTTTCTTTCCAATAAAACCTAATGCGCTAATTAATATGTCTTTTAAGGTTATAAAGAATAGAGCTTTACTATTTTAGAAGGCCATATCCTATTTAAAATTTATCTACTAATAGTTTTTACTATAGTAATTTTCATCACTCAGTTGTCAACCTATTGTTTAATCATCCAACAATATAATTTCACTAAAGCTTGAATGTGAAAGTTGTTAGGCTGGATCTTAGGTAATTTTGGGCACTGGTTTCATCTCAATTGAACCTCTAGAGCTTAGATAGGGCCCAAAAGCAAGATAGTTTAGCTTGGACAAAAATAAAGCGTTAATTTCATGACTTTTTTCAATCTTCTAATGTTTGAATTAAGTTTTGGTCAAAACGTGAAAGTTTTACAAATTCCCCTAAGCTTTCTAACAATATAAAGATCACTTAATTTGACATTTGGAACACAAATTATAGCCAAAAACTTGAAATAATATAAAAATCTAACATTATCTAAATAATTTCAACACATTGGAAAATTAACATCCAATCATATAATATGGTCAATTCTATAATTAAGCATATGAAATATAGTAAAAGGCATAAAATAGAGGAAATAATAAAATCCATATTTGCACCTCACTTCTCCCTAATACTTAACATGTTTTTCATCTTTAGTATACTCTAAACTATGTTCAATATAGTTCAATTCCTCCTTTATGCTATCTCATTATCTAAGGTGTGTATAGGACTGTTACTTTAAGTATAATTCCTTTTTTGTCATAAAATTCCTTGAACTCAATGAAATTTTTTACTCTCTTCCAATAATAAGTTCTCAAGACTTTCAAAGACTTCCCACTTTACTTTTTTAACAACCATTTGAACTTTTAGAGGCTTTTAATTTATGCTTCATAAATAAACTTAGTTCTTCATACTAAAATATCAATAAAAGTAATGAAAATCATCAAGAAATGTAATGAAATAGTTATTTCTCCTAAGTGAGACACTTATTTACCACACATATTAAAACAAATTAGTTCAAAAAGGCTTATTTGTCTTCTTTCCATTTTTCTTTAGGATTGATCTTCTTGTTATTTTCCTACCACACATCCTTCACAAAAATTTATTAGGTTAATTCATTATAAGTAGATCAAGTATATCCTTGCTCTACCTATCTGATTTAAGTTCTTAAAGCTTAAATGATCAAATTTCATATGCTAGTCTAGGTTTGATCCTTTATAATAGAACTCAAGCATTAGTAAACACCATTTTGAATTGGCAAATTTTAAATTACTTAGTTTAGATAAGAAACCTTTAAGATATTTCTATTCTTTTCAGTAAAAAAAAATAGTTTAGCTTGTATATCTATATATTATAGCCTTTTTCCAACAGTTAACATAAAGAAAATTGTTCTTTATTATAGGTACATATAACACCTTTAAAATAAATGCATTATTGTCATTTCTTAATTGGATTATGATGCTACCTTTTCCTTCAACTAGCATAACCACTAATCTAATAGATTTATCAATTTAATAAATACTCCTTTCTTTTTGTCACATGATTAGAATCCAAAATATGAAAATTGGGAATTATACTTAAAATCCTTTAGTTTTAAAATTACCATCAATAATACATTCTCATTATCTTTATTCTCTTGAGAAAATCTTCTATTTCCTTAGTTAAGGGCGTAACTTATAAGATTTACACTCATATGCAGAGTGATCATATCTATAGCACTCAAAACATTTAATGTGACACTTATCAAATCTTGGTGTTCTACCATTTTATTTACCTCTAGTCTTTTACCAAGGCTTATGGGTTTTTTTCCTCTCATGACTTGCTTATTCTCTTTCACCATTATATTTATCTTGCTTCTTGAAGTCTCTTCAACATAATTACTTCTACCTCTTGCTTTTTCCACATTCCATGGATTTCTTTCCCCGACTTCACTTACTCACTTACGTAACCTCTCTGTCAAATTTATTCTAAACATAAGATTGAAATGTTTATTCTAATAATATTTTAGAATTTCTCCCATTGATTCTTTCCTCATGAGTTTCTAAAGAACTTTACAACTTATACATTGTTTGCAAGATTTATTTTTAATTTCAATTTTAAAACCTAAATCATTGCTTTAAATTATACATAAGAAAAGGATAAAATTCATGAATATAACAAATCTTTATAAGAATTCATATAATAAATACTTGGATCATTAATATCCATAATTACACTTGAAAAGTGCACCTTCTAATTAGTAATTATGTAGTTCCTTCTTATCTAATTCCTAAAAACACAATACAAAAATATGTGGTTATGGAATCACCATCCCTTAACTAAAATCCTTAATTTTATTTCTCTAGGAAAAAGTATAAAATGATTTCCTCGATGGAGCAAAAACTAATCATCAAGTTTTAATTAAGTAAGGACCCTATTTATGAATGTAATTAGGCTATGGATCCTATCTATTATAGAATCCATACTCGTTGAATTAAAATGTATTTAGGCTTAAATACCTTACGATTCCTTTATTTTAAGTCACTAATAGGCCTATTAACATTAATATTCCTATTTAATAAATTATGATAGGTCCATAATTTTTTTTTTTGGCCGTAGATGGGTCCATAATAAACTACTAATAATATCCCACTTGGACTACATAATTTATAAATGGTGGCCATTGAAATATTAAAGTCAATACAAAATTAGTATTGTTGCACACATAGGTTTAAATTGAGATTATAGATAGAATACTATATTCAAAGGGATATTGAATAAAACATATTAAATACTTATACCTCACCAACCAACATAATCAATAATCTTAATGTATGCACTATAAGATTTACATGATTTTAATGTGACTATATGTAAATTTTAATTCAATGAGTCATAACATTTGTCCAAGATGCTTAATGAGAATTAAAATTCTTAACACAAAATAAAACAAGGTCTAAATGTCCCTATCAACATGCCATAACCAAAATGTGTGCAAAATTTAGCAACAACATTAAATTTTTTATTAACAAATCTCAAGATAAATATATCATAATAATGTCAAGTACACATAGCTTTCTCTAACTCAAAGTATTAAAAGGCTTTACATAGACATATATAAATTACATTATTAGTATAAATTCCAACTACTAACCCTTTGGTTAGTGCATCTATGAGCATATGATCTATGAAAATATGTTCAATATTAATGACATGCTTGAGTGCCCTCTTTATCATATAATGACATTTCATATTGAAGTGCTTTGAATGGGTAAAACTCTTGTTATTGAGAGAGAAGCTTATAGTTACAGAGTTGTCATTGAAAATGGTTAAGGACTTGGCAATGCTCTCAACAAGATGAAATATAAAAATGTAATTCCTTAATCATATGGCTTGATAAAAAGTCTCATACCATGTGACATATTCTGCTTCCATAGTGGATGTTATTATTATAGACAATTTGATACTTTTCCATGACATAGCACCTCTATTCTTCATAAAGATATACTTAGATATAAATGACAATCAACATAATTTGAGTTTAAATAACTTGTAATACCAAGATTTTTCAATCTCTTGTAAGTCAATATAAAGTCCTTTGTAATTTTTTAGAAATCTTTTCATTACAGTCTAGTGTTTTTTATCAGGATCACTTAGGTATCTCCTAAGTACAACAATAGCAAAAGTAATATCAAGCCATATACATAAATAAACATACATTAGGCTAACTATAACTAATGTATATAAGACATTTTATATATTTTCTCTCTCTTTATCAGTTTGAGGATATTAGACCTTTAAAAAAATTTCACCTCTCTAAATAGGCTAAGAAGCATGAAAGCATATAGTTATGTTGAACTTTTTTAGGATTTTCTCAATGTATAATATTTGAGACAAGCAAAGAACACCCTAGGATCTATTATGATAAATTTCAATGACTAGGACAAAAAAAGCATTCTCTAGGTATTTCAACTCAAATCATCACAATAATATTTGTTTAGTCTTAGTCAATAAGTTTAGGTAATTACTATTTAGAAGAATATCAATCATGTATAGAACCAAGATCATAAATTTGCCCATTTTCATCAACATATAAATGTTTTAATTTGCGTTGTTCTCCTTAAACCTAAGAGAAATCAATATCTTATGAAATTTGAGATAAATTATTTGGATGCTTATTTAGACTATTTTTTTTCAGTTTTCACACTATATGCTATTTATCTTTCTTTAAAAAACCATCTAATTGCTCTATGTACACAATTTTTGACAAATCACCATTCAAGAAAGTTATTTTTACATCTATCTAAGGTATCTCTAAGTTAAAATAGGCTACAAACACCATAATAATCTAAAAATGATCCTTTATTGACATTGGTGAGAAGATTTCCTTATAATTTATTTCTTCCTTTTGAGTGTAGCCTTTTACCACAAGCCTATCGTCATACCTCTTAATCTGCCCATGAGCATCTCGTTTAGTCTTGAAAACCTATTTACAACTAACTAGCTTATAGTTTGCAAGTATCTTAATCAAATCCTACACCTCATTTTTGCACATTAAGGCTAATTCTTCCTCTATTGTAGTAATCCATTGTGGAGAGTTATGACTAAATATTACTTATGAGAAAGTTTTAGGATTAATGTCTTTAATAGTCATTTGAAATCATCGGCCTACATTTTCTGTGTGATCTCTTCAAAATAATTTCATTATTAGGATCTTCATCTTCTATTATAGGTTACCTTATATTAAATTATGGAAAGACAAAAAAAAGATTCAACAAATTGAGGTACTAGAGGAAAGATAACTCTATCCTTTTTTAAGGTAGTAATTTATGGTGTCTGACTCCTAGTATCAAACTTATCCTTAAATTACACCATTCTGTTAAATTTAATGACTCCGATGGTATAAATCAAAAAGTAAAACATATTGCTATTGGAGCCATTGCAATAACTAATAAAGAATCCAAAAATTTTCTTAAAGTGAAGCTTTTTTTAGGACATGGATGTACAATTTCACCTCTTCTTTATAGCCCTAAACATGGAAATATATCAAGTTGGACTTCTTATCCTTTAATAGCTTATGTGTAGTCTTGGGCACTAACTTACTCAATAAATATAGATAACAATCTTTAATGCTTCTTTCCATAAAAAGTTTAGAAGTATAAAATGAAAGAGCATGTATTTGATTACATCCATGAATATTATATTTCTTCTTACCATCCTATTCTAGTGTACTAGTCATATTATAGCAAGCTTCAATGCCATATTCCCATAAGTACATAATAAAAGGACTAAGGTTTCTACTGGTCTCATTGTATCTTTCATAATACTCACCTTTTCTATCTAAATTTACACATTTAATCCTCTTTCTAAATTTAAGATGAACTATAGCCTTGAATGTTTTGAATACATCGAAGGAATCATAGTTTTTGCAAATAGTTCAATCCACTTGAATCTTAAGTAATCCTTTATAAAGGCAATGAAGTATCTATGACTTTCCATCACTACAAGTATGACAAGGCTACATATGTCAGTCTAAATTAATTCCAGTGCATTTTGTCTTTTGGTCCTCTTTTCTTTTTTAGTTTTAGCAATGAGCTTCCTTTTTATGCAATCCATATAAGTGTCAAAATTATAGAAGTCAAGGCTCTATATAACACCTTCTTTGATCGATATTTGTATTCTATCTTTGGAGATGTGACCTAGACCCTATGCCAGAGCATTAAAGAGCTTTTTACTAATTTTGTTTTCTTTTTTTCGTGATAAAATTTATTAATGCTATTAAGGAAATTGGGATCCAAATTAATCTGGTACTATCCATTTCTTAATTCACTAGAGCTAATGATGGTTAAGCTATGGAACAATTTCATATTCTCACCTTTCAAGGTCTAGTGTAACTATTGAGATCAAGTTTCTTCTCATAGAAGGCACATATACCATGTTTCTTAATTCTAATTAACGCTTAGTAGACAACTATAAAGTGACATCTCCAATGAGTTCTACATCTAGCTTCCTACCATTTTCCAAGTTTGGTGATAAGTTCATTGTTACCCAGCCTCCTTAGATTTTTCAATGATTGTGAAGAATTTGTTACAAGAATTATTGCACCAATGTCAAGCCACCATGTGTTTAATAGCATCTCAACCACATTAGATTCAAAATAAATAGAAGCTAGTTTCTTGAATTTAGCCGAATGCTTATTGATAGTCCCGTCTAACATCTTTTCAAAAATTTGTTGCATAGGCATAAAGACTAAGGAGAACATGAGAAACAGTTAACACATGTACATACTTAATCATGCTAATATTTTACTCACAAAATTAAATTATACAACCATATTTAGTATTATATTATAAGATCTAATACCAAAGGGTATTAAGACCTTGCAACATAATACAAGAATTAAATGTCATACTCCTAGAACCTAACATCGAAAAGGTATTTAAAATTCTAGAAGGACAACAATCAATTTTACACTTATATTACCACCAATGGACTATATTAATAATGTAACACCGAAAAACATTTAATATTACTAATACAGCTTCTCCCTTAAAATGATTTTCCTTTCCAAAATTTTTGAATAAAATTTTATGCAATGGTCCCATTAAGGCCAGTATATAATGATACAAAATTTTATGACATAATTTAAGCCTAAAGTAATTCTTATATAATATAATAATATTCAAAAAATTATTACATTTTGGAAATGATGTCCAAAATTATTGGAAGTAGCTAACATTATAAGAATCACATAAAAAAAATTTGGGCTACAAGTATGCCTACTTACGTATTTAAATAAAATAGATAGAAATAATAAAAAAAATTAATTTTAGAAAAATTTTAAAAAGTACCCATTAAATAATGGTCGGAGAGTAGAGCATAATACTCCTAGCATTGCCACAAATGCAAGACTTATTTCTAATTTAATTATAAAACCCAAATCATGATTTTCAATTATGGCATGAGAAAAAAATAAAATTTATGAACACAATGTAATCTTTTTAAGGAATTAATATAATAAACACATTGAAAATTGATATCCATAACAACAATCAACAATGCACCTTCTAATCAGCAATTGCAAAGTTCCTTCTCATCCAATTCTTGAAAACACAATATAGAAATATGTTCTTCGGCTAAAATTTTAAATTGTATTTCTCTAGAAGAAAGCATAAAATAATTTTTTCAATGGAGCAAAAACTTATGATCAAATTTTCGTAAAGTAGGATTTCTATTTATAACTATAATTGGATTATTAATCTTATTTATTATAAGATTCATACTTATTGAACTAAAAGTCAAATCTCTGTTATTCATTGATTCTTTCTTTTTTGTGGCCCTTTTTAGATTTTTTAACGATGTCCTGAAAAGGAATGTCTAGCTCACATCACTTCTATCTACCATTATTGTTCTCTTATATTCAATATTACTTAGAAATTCTCTGCATTATTAAATAATGCGTAAAGTCTACGGTCAAAAAGTAAGTAGTATTTTTGTGGAAACGGGGTAGTATGCTTATCTTTGATTTTTAAGGGATCACATGCTTACAAATTAGATCACCCAATTATCAACGTTACCTAATGACATTAGGAATGGACAATTTTAGACTAATCAAATGGAGTTTTATTTATTTTTTATTGTCCTTATTTTGTAGAAGGAGGCAATATATCGTGACAACTTTGGACAGAATTCAGCATACTCCATCGAATTGTGACCGACAGATAGATTATTAAAAAGAAATTGAAGCCGGATTAAGAAAATGAAGACGTCCACTGATTTACCGGGCAAATGATGCAGAAGTGTTTGGAAAGTGAGATGGAATAAAAAAAAAAATCAAAGAATACTGTTGACGCCTGGACTTTGTCTTAAACTAAAAGAGTTTTGTTTTGGCAGGGGATACAAGAAAGATTTTCTGGAAAGTGAGATGGAATAAAAAACAAATCAAAGAATACTGTTGACGCCTAGAGTTTGTCTTAAACTAAAAGAGTTTTGTTTTGGCAGGGGATACGAGAAAGATTTGTGAATTCATAAAAGAAAATTTTCTTTTTATAAATTTTTCAAGGTTTCACGGAAAGCTTGCATTCATAAAAGTTCCAAAATATATGGAATTCAAAGTTGCAATTTATTTTGCAATTTTTATTATTTTTTATAATATTTAAAAGAAATATCAAATCCTTATTTGAAAGATTTAATACACATCAGATTAGTACTAAAATTTTTCTACGTCAATTTAGTATAAATTTTTCTCAACTTTTATTATTTTTATAAAATTTAAAAGAAATATCAAATCTTTATTTAAAAAATTTAAGGGCCGTTTAATTAGAGGGTAATCAGGAAAGCAAGAGAATGGAGAATTTTATTTTCTTTATTTTTATTTGATTAAAAAAATTTATTCTTTTTTTCCACTTTCCCTTAATGAGATTACCTCAAATGAGAAAATGGTGATTCCTTTTAATTCATCAAAGAATCCAATTCCCCCATTTTGAATTTTAAATTTATCATTTTTAATATAATAATAATAATTTATTATAAAATAATAATACAAGTAAAAATAAAAATAAATAATAAATAATAGTTAATAATAGAAATAATAAAATATAATAAACTTAATTAAATAAAAATAAATAATATTAATAATGTAATCATAATAATAAAATAATAATAAATATTCATAATAAAATAATAACCATCATGGTTACAAAATCAAAACTAGTCAAGGAAGCTCCATGTTTTCTGAAAGAAATTATTGCAACCAATTTTTAAGCATGATTTCAAAAAAAAATGGGAAAATGTTTGTTTAGAAAATGCATTATGTAGTCTTCCTAAGCTATTTAAAAGGTAAAAATGTGGAAAGTATCCCTATAAACTTATAGGTAAATTGGGAGTATTTTGAAATTTTCTCAAAAATCATATGTTAGCACTTCTTGGATTAAACTTGAGTAAGCTTGTTTGGAGACAAGATTTTCGGATAAATAGAACTTAATTAAGGGGTGGAAAAACATTGAAAACATGGAGGAATAGTTAGGCCTGAAATACTGCAATTTTTGAGTTTTTTTTGTGTGATTTTGACCAAAACTAAGATTGGTTGGGTTAAAAATTAAGATTTCAGGAATAACAAATGTAAAATTACATTAAAAATCGCACAAAATGGCTATTCTAGGTTCGAGTCATGTTATAGGTTGAAGTTGGGTCAAACCAACCGAGTTGCAGGTTTCTGGGGGGAGAAAAAGCTTTACAGTGCGCATTAACACTTGTCCACGCGCAATAAAGACATGTGTAGGCGATGCGCTGGCTTAGGGATGGCTTTTGGTAGCGGTAAAAACACTCCTATACTTCACTATCTGAGCACTATTTTGTAAGTACATTTTAAGAACTTCAGGAAATAAAAAAATTTTATAATAATTTTGCCTAATTTATTTCAATACTCATTTCATATTATTTGTAGCCAAAAATTTTCCTAGATAATTCTCATCATTTAAGCTACTTATTAGAATTTTGTAGCAATATTTTTTATGTTATTTAGATAATTAATAATTTTCTTTAATATTAAAGTGTTATATGAAAATTATTTTTACTCATATCATGCCATGAAATTTCGTGTAGTTGTGTATTCACATGCATGAGGCTAGTTATATTAAAATTTTGTTCGAAATTTTGAAAAAAAAATCATTTTAAAAATTTTTAAGTGAGAGGCTGCATAATATTAAATAATTTTTAGTATTATATTGTTAATACGATATATTAGTACTAATATGAATGTAGAGTTGAATGTTATATTACTAGAATTTTAAACACCCTCTAATGCTAAATTTTAGGAGTCAATGTTTAACTCTTATCATGTTATAAAATTTTAAAATACTTTGATGTTAGATCTTATAATATGATACTAAATATGGTTATATAGTGTAATTTTGTGAGGAAAAATATTAGCATGATTAAGTTATTAACATGTATTAGGTAATTAGGATATTTTCCTCAATTTCTATGTTTATGCAACATAAGTTTTGTAAAGATGTTAAATAAGACAAGTTAAGATTAATAAAACCTGGTTTTAACAACTATATCTAGCAATTTAGAAATGCAACCCATTATTAGTACAAATTCAAATGTAAGGGTAAAAGAGGAACATGAAATTGGTCACACTCAAATTGAGTTAGTTTAATAGTCATTATGGATTGAAGCATCAAACAAAGCATCCATGAGCCTCTAAATACTTTGACCTTTTGTTTTCTATTATAGAAAACCTATGAAATTCAATAAATCAAGAAAAAGTCATTATCTCTCATCACTTGACAAACGACCTCTAATGTAATCAATGGAGTGTGGAAGCATATTTTGGGGTTTATCATATATGATAAGCCTAGAAGCTTAAATGATTGACATGAGGAATAATTTTTGTCTTGGCATGCACAGGAACTGTTTCTTTCAAAAATTTGATGTTTGAAAATGCATTAGAGCTAGAGATGATTGTTTGCTTTTATGAATTGTTTTGTATATTTCACAAGAAAATTAATTTTTCCCCAGTTATCATGTTTTGACAAATAAAACTTGGTTTGATATGTTTGTATTAGGTGCATGATTTTGGGTTATGTTGAGATTTTGCAAAATTCATTTTTTAAAGTCTAATCCTAAAACCATCTCTAGTATTTATTTGGATTAATCCATTTAAAGGATACTCATGAATAGTGAGAGTTATCAAATGACGTAAATGTTGGGAGTTAGAAATAATTGTGACTTTGTAATTAAAGGGGATGCTTAAAATGAGACTGTGGATTCAAGATCACATTAATCGATAGTTAGGAACTATATTTAGAAGGAAATCATAGATTATCAAAGATTTGCTCTCTTTTAACATTTTAAAACTTGCTCCAGATCATTATGGTACAAAGTAACATATTTTTAATAGGAGCCTTGTTTATCAGAGAACATAAAAGTCTTCCTAATTTATGACTTGATAGTTAAATAATTTTTGGAAGGGAAAAATATAAATGTTTTCCTTTACAATTATAGCTCATTTTGATGAGATTATAACTTCTTTTCAATTTTAGGAAAGTTATGTAGACTAGTGTATAATGATAAGGACAAGCAATTTGTAATTTTGGTTTTAAGCAATGATGACATTTTAATAATCGATGACAATGTAGATGTTGAATAAGGCATAACATATCACATTGTTATGCTCTTCTATTTATTTGTTAATCTAAAAGGATTAAGTTTATTAGGCCTAAGTGTTTTCTAAATGATAAGGAAAGCTCTATATTCATTAATTATAGGTAGCTTGTTATTTAGTTAGGTTAGCGATTTTGGATTGCCAATAGTATTATATCTGGGTGGTACAAATGATTACCAATTAACTTATAGAAAATTAGGAGATCTCATATATATTTACATATATATAGGTTACAAGACAATTGATTACACATTAGTTGTCCAAGTAATTATAAATTTGTGTTTGGACATATGTTAGAAGGAGCTATGTCATTAGGCTTATCAAAAGGCCTATTTGTGCAGATAAGGGCTAGTCCACGGCAGACCAAGTTTATAATGAGTCAGTCCATATTATCCATATTCAAAATAGGTTTAATTTTAAGGGTCCATGTCTGCCAAAACTCATGATAGGTATGGATTGATTTGCAGACTTTAATTAAGATTTCACAGACTTGGTAAATATGGTATAGTTTATTGCAAATCGAGTTTACAACGGATTAGTTCATATTACTCACATTTGAAAATGGGCTCAATTTTTAGAGTCTAAACCTACAAAAACCTTTGATGTGTTGTGACCCATTTAACACCTTTTATGTCATAAAAAATATTAAATAGTCATTTGTAGTAACCTCCATTAAAAGGGAAAGGCATGTCACATATTATAAATTTCTTTGTCAAGCTGATAGGTTAAGTGTTTTTGGTCTTAACCAGTTTTATGTCATGATAATATTGCTATCATGATCTTCTCTCTAAGTAATAAAATCTTTGCTTGAGTAAAGGACTTCAATTCAAAGCATCATTTTGTAAGATAGAAAGATACACGAGTATATTATTTGTTTTTATGGATTATATGCTCACAAATTCACTAGTCAAAGGTTTAGTAGTTAATATTAAGCACGATCATGTAAATAATGTGAATTTTCCTAAACCATTTCATATTTTAGGTTAGTAAGATTTTTGATAATATAAGCTCATTGATATCTTAGAATATGTTTAAATGAAAAACTTATAATGATATATTTATATTATTGTAATATGTTTTGTGCATATTTTTTTATTATGACATATAAGTAGAGTCATTTAGACCTTATCTCATTACTAAATTGAAGTAATGAGACCATTGTATGGATGATGAGACAATTGTATGGAGATTTACATTTAGTCATATTAAAGCAATATAAATCTTATGATACATATTATATTTACATCCTTGATGGATATTAATTGTTTGGTTGACGAGGTGTAAGCATTCAATATATTTAATATTAATATTCCTTTGAAAATAATATTTAATCTCATTAAATATTTATGATCTCAACTAAATTTGTAAGTGAAATAATGTTATTGAATATTAACATTATTTTTTTCCAATGGTTATTATTTATAAATTAATGTAGACTCAAGTTGGAGATTGTTGAAAATTTTAATATGACCTTCACATTAATTTATAAATAACAATTAATATCAATATTATTTTTCTAGGTCCAAAATAAAGTGATTATATTGTAATAGGCTTTGTATGGTATTTAGGATTAAATGTGAGTTAGTTAGATATGAATCTTATAATGGACAAGAACTATAACTCAATTTAGTTTATTTAATGGGTTCCCTTACCTCTAATAACTATCTTGCTTGCATTTTGCTCCATCAATATGTAGACTTAGTTTCTCTTATTAGAGAGAGAAAATAGTAAGTTATGATAGAGGAAGAGTGATCCTTTAACTCACATTCTTGTTTGCAGAAAGTAAAAGGAATCAAAAGGAAGATGAGTAAGATTATGGGTGATCAATAGAAACAAACATTAATTAAAATTATGAATAGCTATGATTCAAGCATTCATAATATAAGTAATTTTTTTTTAATTTTGACATTTTGTGTTTAAATTTCTCTCTAATTTCATATTGTGATGAAAAGTCATGATTTAAGTTTATAATTCAATTATAAATAAAATTCTTACATAAAAATCATAGATTACTATGTTTAAAATTATCAATGGAGGACACGATCATATTCGCCTGTGCAGAAATGACCGAGTAGTATAGATATGAAAGCAAGTTCTACGGTGCACCATGAATTTTGGAACCCAGGGTGAGTCGATAAAAGATGAGTCATTGAATTTAGTTCATCTGACCAGAGCCGTTGTCATTGAGGAATAGGGATGGCAATTTGTATCATTCAGGTCGATCCATTTATTAATCGTGTTATTTGTATCGACTCACGAGTTACCCGTTTAATTTATTTAATAATTTTAAATAATAAAATATATATTATAAAATTATTTATTAAATTTAATTATTTTTTATTTTTTATAAAAAATATTTTTAATTATTAATAAAATATTATTTTAATTTTTTATTATTATTTTATTAAATTAATAATTTTATATTTTTATTATATATATCTATTTATGATTAAAATATTATTTATTTCTTAAATAAAATTATTAAAAATTTAATAAAAATTATTAAACGAATTAGTGTGTCAACCTGAATCCGAATAAACGTATTGGGTTCGTGTCGGGTTATCGTATCATGTCAGAAATTGTCAGAAATTGCCACCCTTAATGAGAAATAGTATTTAGTTGAGGGGAGAAATTATAATGGAGGATGTTAAGTTTCATAATTTTCAAATAAATCCCAAATAGCACTTTCCATTCTCCCATATGTTTGGTGACATGACGATCAAATTGGTTGCATCCTGGCGAGTAAGAAATGTTCTAGCCCTTTCGGGCTGCACCTAGAAATCGAACAAAGAAAGGGCCGAAAACGTTGTCGTTGAAGCAGAAGTGCTAGTGTTGAGCTAATATATTAATTGTTGACAGTAGTTTTTTAAAATAAGAAATAATAACATTCACCGTTAATTATGTCAGAATGTAATGATATGATGCGAATAATTTATTTTTATATAATCATCTGTCCACTATCTTATAATTGTTAAGTTAAATAAAAAAAATTAAAACTATGGCTCTATTTATTTTATGAAGAATATTTTATAAAAATATTATTTGTATATATATATTAATAAATGAGTGATATATCATTTACATTAATAGTAAACAATATAATATTGAAAAATATGATAGTAAAAGAAGTTATTTTTCTCATATTCTTTATTTTTAATATTAAATAAATAAAATATTTTTTATTATCTTAATATTTTATAACTATATTTTATAAAAAAATATTTTTTATCAAGACACACAGAACTTATATATTATTTAAAAAAATTAAAAGCTATTTTTTAATATAAATCTAGAATTAAAAATATATGTTAATGTAAATGTAGAATTAATTTGATAATTGTGCTTTTGATACGATGATATAGAGCAAAATATGTTGGAATTATTTATGAGAACTAATTTAATAAAAAAGATGCTGTATATTAGAATGTTATATTTTGTATTAAGGGAAAAATTATTAATTAAAAATTTTATAATAGAATTTAAAACATGATGATTTTTTATTATTAATTATATGATATAGGTTTATTATAATAAAATATTTTATTATATATATTTTTATTTGTCTGACCAAGATATTATTGTCATGAGTGACTTATTTTCAATTTTCTTTTGATATTAGTTTGATATAATAAATATAATAATGGGTAATAGAAGGTTCTACATGCAATGATGCATTCCTTTCAAAGAAGTATTAACGTGGAAATTAAGTGTAAATGAATTTTATTTCTTTATGCAATAAGATATTTTTGTAAGTATCGATTTCAACTGTTCCACAATATATCTCAACGTCAAATTGCTTGTACAAACTCACTTCCCACTCATCAAATAGCGACTGAATTATTGGAAGAAAAAATTCCCATAAAAATGGAAAAAAAATAAATTTTGTTAAAATCCAGAATGAGTAAGTAACAAGTACTTGGAAATAAAATTAAACCTACCCGCACCATGTAGCCTATTACCATTTCCTTTTACGTGAAGCATCGAGATTTTATCAGAAAAAATAAACGAATTTTCATTCTTTTTGTCCAAAAGAAAGGGACATTTCGAAATAGTAACACGTCTTTCAAGAACATTTATATGGATGTACACGATATTAATATTAATTTATTATTAATATTTAACAATATTTTATTTAAAAACTTCTGCAAACCAAATATTAAAAAATCGAGGAATGGTGATTGTAATAGTATTATATGAAACAGTTAAGACCTAAGAGTACAAGTTTAATAAAGAATTTTACTTTAATAAATGAAAGAAGTGAAGTAATATAAATGATCATGTGTCCCCATGCTAGACACATTTATTGTTAAAAGTGTCCATACTGATTTATAAATTTTGCCCCCATTTAAATAATGGGGAAAATTATTTAATTTTTGGTAAATAAAAATTATTTACTCATTATTTTTTTTACTTGCTAACTAATATTATTTTATTAGTGACTTTTGTAATTATGAAAAGAATATTTTTGCAATAAAATTTTGAGGAATTAATTATAGAATTAAACGTAAGATGCATAGGTGATTATGTAAATTATTTACATTGATAAAGATATACTTAATATTATTAATCATGAGTTCATTGTACAACAAATTAAAAATATACAATTTTATCAAAGAAAATTATTGTATATAAAATAGTTTTAAAATTATAATTTGGTCGCATCTGGATAATTATTTGACGTCTACTTTTATTTCCTATTATTATTGTTATTATTTATTGATTTATTTTGTCTCCATTTAAAGGATGGGGAGACATGCCGACTTTATGGCTGCACTAAGTGCGGGCAGCTTATTGAACCATAAATATTGGGGCTCATTGAAAATGCCTAAACTAACTTTCTTTACGAATTTTTTTTTTATCCACATTATGAACATTGCACTTGGAAAGCAATAAACAAATAAGCCAAATTTCAAATAATTTCATCAATATCAATATCCGAAAACATGAAGAGGAAGACCAATGTGAAGTCATGAACTTCTTTCAAATTGTGCCTGGTCGATAGTGGTGACAACTATAAAAGCATCTTCCAATGTCTGTTCAGTGATTATACAGCGATTAGGAAATTTTTAAAGCTTTATTTGGAAGGGGACAAAGAAAAATAAAGAAGATTTTTTTAAAAAAAAATTCTTTTATTTGAATTGAGAGAAAAAAGAGAGGAAAGAAATATTAAAAATAAAATTTGTGGTTAAAATTTTATAATCAATTTAAAATTTAAATTTTTTTCTTTTATTTTCTTCTCAATTCAAATTTGAAAATTTTCTCCTTTTTTTTTCTTATTTTTTCCCAACCAATCAAGGGGTTAGCACCATATTTATACATCACAATTATTTTACAGAATTCCCATTTTCAAAATAATTTAAAACCCGTAAGAAACCCCAAAATGATCAATGGAGAAATTTAAAACCTCAAATCTTTACTCACCTTCATAGTTCTGATTGAATGAAGAAAGAACATGATAATTATTAATTTTGCGGAAAAAATTACTTTATAATAGTAAATTGAAAGGGGGAAAAAAAGGTGAAAGAAGAGAATGGAGGAGGATGGGAAGATGGGAGAAAAAGAGATCAAACTCATCATCAACAGAAACTATCTACTCTGATTGGCAAAGAAGTGGAGGGATTGAGTAATTACAAAGGACGAAGAACGAATGAGGCTGGTATTTCTGTGGCGGGGTTTGAGAGTTTGGGAGTGTTAAGTGCTGGGAGATATTAAAAAAAAGGAGAAAAATAAATAGATTGAAAAATTTTGGAGGAAGGAACATTGTTAGGTAAAGTGTTTCTAGTATTATAATCTTTGCATTACTTTTTGTATTTTTCTCAAAGTTTGTTTAAATGTCTTTGCATTACTTTTTCAAAAAAATATTATAATCTCTATTTATATATTCACAATATATAAGTGCATTGTCTTTTCATTCAATAATATTAATTCACCTAATTTTTTACTATCAATGAACTTACCACATCTAAAATTCATTCCATTGTAAAATAAGAAATCCATCTTCTTCTTGCGTACACAATAATTTTATGATCAAATTCACAATGTAAAGAACACTATAAAAATTTATGATACTCAAGGATAAATCATTATTCACACAATTGAACTACAAATAATAGTTTCATGTTTTCTAGCCCTTTTGAGTGTTTTTTTTCTTTTTAATATATCCACATATATATAAGAAACTATTCATTATACTTCTCAAACTATATAGCCTATTAATCAATCACATTACTCAATGTAAAATTCATCTAATTTATTGTCATTATAAATTAAATGATAAAATATACTCATTTAATAACACATTATGATTATTTATATGCTATACTTTAAACAGTTAGGAGATAATGGAAGTATGCAGCTTTAACACAAACAATGAAAATTATAATCTCTTTAAGAATTGCAAATACCCTTATGATGAATTCATTTAAAGATCTTCTTCAATTACATGCAACGAAGTCTTTCAAGGAGCTTTACTTATAATTTACTATATTTGATAATCTTGAATTTCTTCATACATTTGCTAATTCATGGAAGTTATAATATTTGCATTTAATTTGACTACCTTCAAAAGTCACGTTAGTTATAATCAAGAAAACTTACTCAATTAAATTATAAAACACCATTTAATAAAGTTATAATTATATGAAAGTATCCTTCAACTATCCATAAAATATTATGCTTTTGAAAAATAAATTACATTAAATCAAAACTGGGAGAAGAGTAAGTTACACAACTTAATATATACTCAAATTGTTAACACGTGCTTCTTGCAATAGAATTTCAATGTTGTTATTGAACCATTATGACCATAACAAAATCATTAATATAAACTTATTTTATAAACAAATTTGAAATTTATGCAAATCTCTATTTTGCCTTTCAAAACTTAATACATATATTTCAATAAAGTGATAATCATTCTATAACAAAATACAACAAATATCATACAAATAACTCACTTTTATCAAAATATAATGGTTTTCATGAATGAAATATATTCATCATAAAATTTCAATATGTGATCATCAAGCATTAATATAAAATAGTGTATATGCAAAACAATAAACACAAACTCAATTGAATTTGAATGCATATACAAATGCATAAGAATTCTATGATAAAAGAAATATAAATTTCAAATATTAATGGAGTTTATTAGTTTAAATAATTGAACTTATCTTGTGAATTTTCATTGGAAATTCAAATCTTCACATCAATTCTACTTTGTACAGAAATGTTCATGTATTATCCCTTTCTATGAATTTCTTTCATTTATATTTCTCCTTGTTCTAATGTAGTACATCAAATATATTGAAATCCCTCCAAAAATAATTTTTTTAATTTTTTTTTCATAATTTGTATTTTATTTTAGAGAAGATTTAGTATCCTAAAATTGTGAGGGATATTCAAAAAAATGGAGAGAAATAAATATATGAGAAAATTTGGAGGAAGAGGAATTGTTAGGCAAGGCATTTCCAGAAAATTATCTTTAGGATAGTAATTTTCTTACTTAATTATGGATGGCTTCATGAAGAATTTATCCTTAGAATGCAATATCTAATCAAGAGTAAAAGATTACAATTTTTCTATTTTTATAATTGGAATCATCTAGTAGGAATTTAAAAGGAAGGTACACTTTGATTATATATGAGAAAAGAAAATAATAAATTCATACTGGTAGAGTTGTAATACATTTTCATGAAAAATCACGTAAAGAGAGACGATTGTTGAACTTTGAAAAAATACAAATTTTCATTCCAAAATTTATGAATTTTCATCCAAAAATTTATAATTTTACATTTTAAAAGTCACATTCTTTATTAACATCTTTTTTAAATAATTTAGTATTATTAGATATTATAAAAAAAAAACCACAATATTAAGTTGATTTAAAAAAATAAAATTAAAAGAAAAAACAATCACTCTCTGAAAGTCAAAGGGAAAGAAAGGGAAATGTATCTCTCTACTAGCAGAAGAGATTTGATGAGATAATTAGATTGTCCATATTTTCGCAGGATAATTAGATTGTCCATATTTTCGCAGAAAGAAACATCCCATTGTGACAACCTTGGACAAAATTCAGCGCACACCTTTGAATTGTGCCTGATAGATTGTCAAATAATTGAAGCCGAATCAAAGTTATGTCTATTTCCACGAAAATATTTTTCATAAAAATTTTATTTATTTTAGTAAAAATTATCTTTTAAATATGATTATAAAATATTAAAATAAAAAATATATTTTATTTATTTAACATTAAATATAAACATTTTGAAAAAAAAATATCTTTTTTATTTAAAAAATTGTTTTCTTTTACTATTATTCTTTTAAATATTATTTTTTAAATAATAAATATAGGTAACATATTACCATTTCATTAATACATATGTAAATAATATTTTTTTATAAAAATATTTTTTTGCAAAATAAATAGAATCAAAATATAATTATAAAATATTAAATTTTTTATTTAGTGTTAAATGTAAAAAAATTAGAAAAAATAACTTCCTTTAAAAATAGATTTTTTCCCTCAACTACCACTATTATGCTTCTGAAAATTATTTTTTTAATTATCAATGTAAATAATATATTATTTCTTTATTATTATATATAAAAATAATATTTTCTTAAAAAAAATTCCAATATTGGAAACGCGGGAAAAATAAAGAATTCCATACTGATTTACTGCCTGAATGATACAGAAAGTGCTCGGAAAGTGAAATAGAATTTTTAAAAATCAGAAAATATTGTTGACTCGAGAGTTTGTCTTGATAAATAAATACAAACAGCGTTATGCTCGACACCACCTTTTCTATCCTTTTTCTATGAAAATTATATTTTTTTATAAAATTTTATAATTTTTTTCATGAAATTTAAATATATATTTTATAGAATTATATCTGATACAGTTGTAATTAGAGAAAGAAATCTTTTTCATAAAAATTTATAAAAAAATGATTATGGTACACCATCAAACTTAATCATTGATTTACTATCATGAAGCATGTTAAATTTAATTTATAAAAAAATAAATTTAATATAAAATAAAATTTAATAATACACTAATATATTACTATATTAATAGTGTATCATAATTTATCACAATTTATAATTTTACATTCGATTTATAATTTTACATTCCAACTCGGGGGTAGAACTAGAAATATTAGTTTGGAAGGTAAAAATTTATCTGATATAAAAACAACAATCCAAATTCTAATAATAAAATAAAAATAGAAAGATTAGCGTAGAAATAAAGAAGATGAAGCCGTTTATGAATCCAAAATTCACCAAAAAAAAAAAAGGACACTGAAGCTTGTTCAGTAAGGTGGTTTTTTTTATTTTTTAAATAAAAATTAATAACCCAATTATTACTTTGTTAAAATACTAGTAAAGAAGTAAAATTTATATTAGTTAAAAGCTAAAAAGGTCACTTTTTATAAAAATAATATAAATTAAGTACTTTTTTAATAATATAATTACATTATGGATAAATCACACATAATTTAAGAAGTTGTTGATAATAATATTTTGAGGGGATCGTAAATATTTTAAATATATAATATAAGAAGAAAATTTTGGGTTTGTGAGGCTATACCCCAAAATATATAATACTGTAAATATTTTTAATTTTGGATTTAAATTTAATTTTTTATTAATATAAATAAATTTTATATTATTATTCATTTATAAGTTGTCACATCATTAAAAAATATTATTTTTTTTATTACTGATAACATTTTTTAGTTACAATAACTTTTTTATGATGTGTCATTTTTTTATTAGTTAATATTACAAAAATTTTTATACGTACTATAATTTAAATTTCAATTCTATAATTTTTCAGATTTAAATTTAATTTACTATTAATATACAATAATTTTATATTATTATCTACTAATATATTGCTATATCAATAAATATTATTAAAATATGTTTATTATTAATAAAAATTATTAATTTTTTAATTATATATCATCTGTCCATTTATTAATGATATAAAAAATAATATACGTTAGTATATCAAATATAAATTTTAGTATTTATAAAAAAATTATATAAAAGTTATGAAATGCGTAAAAAGCTGACAAATTTTATACAACCTGCAATTACTTGGTGTTGGAGGGAAAACCCACCCCCCCAAATTTTTTTTTTAAATAACATGACAAAATAAAGCCCATACAAATATTTTTACGTTAAAATTAAAAAAATTGAATTTAAAACCTTTTAAAGACTACTCAAATCCTATCCAAATATTTGTCAAAGAAAGTTGCGCCTTGTACGTCCAATCCAAGTGCAGGAATTTCAAACTTGATTTGTGGGTGGACCGAGTCAAATCCATCCATCTATCCCTGCATAACGCGGTTCTTATCCTCAAGCCAAATTCGACTATAAGTTGACTGACTTCAGTTGAGTCTCCCTCCCCGATTATCCCATGTCCTCAATTTTTAAATCTACAACTTTCGGTACACATCCAATTTTGTTTTATTTTTCTTAAATATAATTTTGATACTTTAATATTTAAAGTGATGATATTTAATTTTTAATAAAATATTTCATTTTAATTTCCTCAACACATAAATTAAATTAGATTCAAATTATTAATTTTTTTATTATATTTAATATAAAAAGCTTTAATTGAAAATATTTTAAGTTAATAATCATCATAAGAAAAATATCATTGAAATTAATTTTATCATATAAAAATGTAAAATTATTTGATTTATTTAATATATAAAGATATCTTGATTTATTTATTAATATCATATAATTCATTAATTTTTCTTTTGATAATTATAAATTTAGTGCTTTGTTATAATTTTATATACCAATAAAATTTTGTACCATCAATTTGATCAAAGTTATTAACGTGAACTAAATATGATATAATTTATATATTTAATGAATTAAAATCGAATATTACATTTAAGGGTGGATAAATATAATCACTTTGAATATTAAAAAATTATAATTGGGTTCGAACCTAATCTTTTTCACTTATACCGTTTGTCATTTTAATGTTACTCTCCACAATTTTATGGATATTAATATTTATAAGAGAAAGTGAATAATGCACTTTTAAACGTTTCAAACATTTATCATTTTCTGCATATTATGAATTTTTAAAAATTTTAAAATTTAAAATGATGTGATATATATAAAAATTATTTGATTAAAAATATTTAATTATAATTATTTAATTTTTAATAAATATTATTATATAACTTTAATTTAATAATTTTTTAAACTATCAATTCACCGCATATTATAACATTGAAAGATCGCAGAATTCACGTTCTTTATCCAATTTCAAGTTATGTTAAAATTCGTGTACTCCATTTAAAAGTTAACACTAAAAATAAACTTTTATTGAAATTTTTATTTTTTTTATTTTTAATCGATAGTTACATGTAAATAAATCTAGGTACACTCTTTTAAATCTAATTTTTGTTTGCTGCCTTTCATATCTTTTAAACTCACTGTCTGTTCATTGTTATACGCGGGCCACAGGCAGACGTTAACGCAGATATAGTAGGACTTCACTCTGCTATCAAATATTGATGCAGATAACCAAGGGCATTTGTGGAAATTCATATTCCCACCCAAGCTCTCGATGGGGCCCACAAATCCCTTCGCATGATCCTTGTCCCATGTACAAGTCACCCCTTCTTACCCCTAACGGGCACCCTCCCTCCCAGTCTCTCCCCCCGGCCCTCTAGAGTTCTTTAAACTCTGCAAAACCTTTCTGAAACATATCAAAAGAACTTGGTTGAAGACATGGATTACTTGAAGAATTCAAAGCTGGAAGCTGGAAATCAGTTCAACTTATTCCAAAATTCTCAAAGATTTGTCAAATTCCTTCTTTCAGTCTCTCTATTCTGTGTTTTTCTCCTTACTTCCCCTGCTTATCCATTCCTTCAATACATTTCTGATGAAAATCTGTAGCTATTACATTTTGAAAAACTACATGTTCCTTCTCTGCAATGGACTTCTGGTTTTCATAGTAAAGAATTCTGGCCTAATTCATGGCTTTTCTTCTCAAACTACTTACCAAACTGAAGAAATTGTTATGAACAATGTTGGAGGAACTGGGAAATCAGAATCGAAGGAAGTAGAAATTCCAGAACCAGTCGCAGGGAAAAATGGTGAGGAAATTGAATTCCCAGTAGACAAAGAAGAAAAGAGCTTGATAATGGCAGAACAGAAAGATGAGATTTCGAATTCTGAGGAAAGAGTTGAGGGGGAGGGAGAGGAAATTGTTATCATTGATGAAGATTTGCATGAAGTGAAAGAAACAGAGGAGTTGAACAAGAAATGTGAAGATTTTATCAGAAAGATGAAAGTAGCTTTCTGTTCAGAGCCAAGAACATATAATTAATAGTTATGAGTTTGATCATCAAGGAGCAATAATGGCCATTTAGGGGAAGTGAAATTTTAGTAATTTTCCTTCTGTTCATCTTATGTTTCTCCCTTTCTCTCCCGTTTTCTCTTGACTGTATGTTCAACTTAACAGGGGTTTTAACTCGGGGGATATTTTTTTTTTCTTTTTTAACAGCAGCAATAGCAATCTATTCAATGTATAAAATTTTGGACTGGATTCCCAAACAAAAGAGGAAGTAGGTGCCGTGCATTTGTAAGGCAAGGCTGGGTTGTGATAATTTGTTTTTAGGGCTGCCCTTTTATTTTTATTTTGGGCTCGGAGGAACTAAAATCCTTGCTTACAAAATTAACCCCCCCCCCAAAAAAAAAAAAGAAAAAAAAAAGAAAAAGTTTCCTAGTGATCTCGTAAGGCCATGCACTGTTCTATCCAAGTGGATAGTACAATGTGTTCAAGGCCACTTAAATTCAATGAAAAATATTGTTGTTTCTCTTAATGACATTTTTGTGCATTGGAAAAGGCTGAGCAATTTGTTTCTCGATATTCATCTTGACTTAAAAAATTATGAAAGATTACAATAAATTTATTATTCTTCGTAATTTTATAAATTTGATGTAAATAAATCTAGAAATCACTTGGGGCCAACCATATATACTAATATCGGTATAAATTAATTTTATATTATTACATATTTATATATTATCATATAATAAAAATTATTAAAAAAATTTATTATTATTAAAAAATTTTAATTATTATTCTTTTTAATAATGTGTTTTATATATATTGATATTGTAGAATTTTATATTTATAATGAATTAAATTTATATATATATATATATATATATATATTCCCCACTAATAGGTTAAAATATGGCAACCCTTGTTTCTAATAGAAAAAGAAAGAATTTAATTTGTTTGACATTGATGTAAAATTGTTCATGTATTTAATTCTAAATGAATCAATTTCTATTATATTTTGTTTGGAAAAGGAGAAAGAAAATAGGAAAAAATAATAATAACAATAGCAATAATAATAAAATTTTATTCCACTAAATGAGGTCAGTTGGATCATATAATATTGTTGGACTCAATCAATGATCATATTTTTATTAATATTATTCACTAAAATAACTTTTTTTATAATTTCTTCCAATGTTCTTTTTAACCTTCCTTTACTTTTTTCACATGATTAAAGACCATATGATCAATTTTCTCATTGGTGCCTCCAATGATTTTCTTTACACATAATCAAACCATCTTAACTAAAAATAGGAAAGAAATTTTTTTTTACAAATTTCTACTCTCTCTTATTTGGATGGAGAGGAAAGAGGAAAGAAGGAAATAATAGATGCTAAATTTGTGCTTAAAATTTTCTAATCAATTCAAATTTAAAAAAAAAATTTCTTCCATTTTCCCTCCAATTCAAATTTGAAAAAGTCTCTTTATTTTCTTCCCTATTTTCTTCTCATCCAAACAAAGGGTTAGTTCCCTGGAGGCAAGATCATTTTTTGTCCATTATTTTTTTTTTAGCATGGATTTCACCAAACATTGCAATGATTTTGGCATAGACTTTTGTCACATCCCTCCGGTTAAAATAGCATTTTAATTCATTTTTCATATGCAATTTGGTAAATAAAAAGAAATTTTAAAAATGAATTTATATTTATTCAACCTTTCTTATCAATATTTATGAAAAACATATTTTACTTTCTAAAATATATATTATACTTTACGAAAAATAGATTTTTGTAAACATTCCTTGTCATGGTAAAATTGTTAGTATTAGGTTCCTTGTTATTTGAAGTTTATTGATTTTTTTTTGTCTTGTCGTATTATAGAATCATATTTAAAATTTGAAAATTTTACAAACTATATGAAGATAACAGTTACTAAAAATTATGTATAAAGCACAAGCTATTTTTTATCCTTCTAAAGAAGGATTACATTTGAAAGCTTCTTTTGAAAAGGGGTTTCTACTTTTAAAAAAGCTATTTAAAGGCAATATGAAACTCGTCACGCTGTAAAAATGGCTTTTAAGCTGTCCGGAAGTTTCCTTGGACCGAGTCAATTTCCCGAGTAATTGTCATGCGCATATTTCAAACTCGAAGGCCCTAGAAACGAAAATTATAAATATGACATTGAATAATGATGCAGTCAGGATCATAGAATTTGGTTGGAAGTCAGGATCATGGAGTTTGAATTTTGTGGGATAAATGCCTTTCGATATTTTAATGAAGCTAAAATTTAAAAATTAATAAAAAAAATTAAATAATATACATGATTACATGTGAAATTTTAAAAATAAATAGTAAATTACTCTCGCCTTCTTTTTTTCTTCTTTTTTTTTTTTTTGGGATAAAAATCACCTTGGATTAAATACATTTTGCTCCCTTCCTTTTTCATACTTGGCCTGTGTTACCCTTAAGTTTTGTATAATATTACACTCTTTTTGTCCCTTCAATTAGCGATTCATTATAAAGTTAACAAATGAGGGTCAGGGTGAGCCCAATCCAGTCAAGTGCTTCTCCTAAAAATTTTACGGATAAAATGACCCTTTAACAATATAATTTAAACAATACAACAGTTATACATTTTCACACATTATTGTTTTATGCTTTTTTTAACTTCATTTTTTTTTTGTACATTTGCATTGCCATAAACACATATTCTGTACAAAACATACATGATGAAGAAAGATTAGAGCGTATTTGGAAAATTAAACAAACTTATAAATATATTCTCTGACTTATTGTATATAAATATTATATTTATATATAATTTTATGAAATTAAATTAAATATTTCGCTGCACGTAAACAATTGAAAATAATAGTAATTTGAAGAGGAGAATTAACAAAATTAATCATAATTAATAGTACTTTTTACATTTAAGTATATTATAATATTTTTAAAAATGATAATATTATAAAAAATATAATCTGATTTCTTATTCGAATCATTATTTTACATTTGTAATTTTATTTTTAAGAAATGATTTAAACTAAATCTAAATAATCTTATTATTACTTTATCTGCTTTATGATTAGATTTCGACTATAGCATTAAAAATTACATTTTATTAAGTAGAATTTAAAAATTAATAATGTATTTAATTTTGTTTATACCTAGGTATATCCATCCTTTTGGAACATGAGATTGGTGCAAGTCGAGAATAAAGAACAGTATACCTCTTCCGATAATAATGTCTCCATGAATTGAATTTAAAATCTTTTGCACTTGAAATATCTTAAGACTCGTTAATGTATATTATTAAGATAAAGACATATCAAATGAATTTATTGTTTGTATCTAAATAAAAGAAATGAATCGTGACCATTATATCTTATGTCAATAGGCTAAGATTAAAACATAACATTATGCATGTAATCTTTTTAAGTAATTATTTAATCTTTAATCTTGAGTTTTATTTTAATTATAACTATCAAAGTAAAATTTGATGAGAATAATTTACTACTCTCGATTTCATATAAAAGACTCTCAATTTCATATAAAAGTAGTACTCTTACTTTATGTATAATTATAATATAATGATAGAAAATTTAAAATCCTATGTTTACTTATTACACTTAATTTATGTGAAATGAATATGTATTTAAACTTTTTTAAGCAACATATAAATGTTCGCTTCCATACAAATTTTTCAGCACCAAGCATTTCTTTATATTCCTTTTTCCTTTCCTTGTTTTCCTCTCTCTCCTCCCATTTTCCAGAGAATCCTCTAGACTGCAACTCACGCCTCTTTCCTCATCAACTATATTTCTACCGATCCTTCTTTAACTACCATCAACTCTCCTTTTTGGCCACCATATTTTATTGTGGGTCACCGTTCCTCTCTCCTTCATTTACTACTATTCATCTACTATTTTCTATCTCTTGCATTTCCCAACAAATCACAAAACCAACATCACCGCCCATTATAATGACCATTGTTTTAATTAAAACTAGGATTAGAGGATGAGACATTTTTTAAGGGGATTAGAATGATCAAAGTAAAAAATTAGAACTATAAATGAATTGAATTGAATCAAACATTTACTAGTTCAAATTCAAATTTAAAAAAATAAAATATAATTAAGTTTAAATACATTTTGATATGTACTAATTGATATGTCGGTCAAAAGTCAAATAAATAATTATTGCCTTTTTTATTATTTTCAACAAATAACAATAGAAAAATTGGATGGTAAATTCATATTATCTCCCTTTTTTTATCAATTTTTCAGCTACTTTCTTTCCTTTTTTTAACAAAATAAAAATATAACAATATTTAAGATGTATTTGATAATATTAAAGCATTTAAAATAGAATTTTAAGTGTTAAGTCTATTAAGTAATAAATTTATAGTGTTTAAATAGTTTCTTATTTTAAGGATTGATTTTAGTTTATAAACTGAAATTTTAATTGCAAAATATTAAGGTTTTATAAAATCTTAAAATTTTTTAAATTATAATTTTAAAAATTCTATACCCCAGCTCTTTAGATGATGTGAATACAATATATATTCCATTATTATATCAAAATTTGTGATAATGTTGGATGAATTTGTATGATAAAATCTCATCAATATACACAACTACTAAATATATTGAACCGCTAAAAGAATTTGGTAAATTTTAGCTTAATTTTATATTGATGTTAACAAATCAAATAAATAAAGCTTAATTTTAAATCTAAGTTTAATCAATCAAACTTTGCCAATAAAATATTTTCATAAAAAAATTTTATATTCAAAATTCAAAAATATATAGTGAGGCTTCGCCTCTGTTTTGGATATTGCAAGAAGTAATTATGAAAGTGGTAAAAAATACTTGCGACATACAGTTTGAAATAATAACAAAAAAATGAATAAAGGAAGGAAGGTTAAGATGAACACTTGCAATTTGGATTGTTTATTATTTTTCAAAATAATTTTTTTTATTTTTAAAAATAAAAGTTTTTATTTGAAAATTTATTTTTAAAAATTATTTCTAAAATTTTTGTTTTAAAATAAAAAAAATTAGTTTTAGATATTTTCTAAACTTTTTTGGTTCTGATAGTAGTTTTGTAATTAGATGAAACTTTTATTTATTTGCTTCATTGAACATCATTTTTTTATTGTTTTTCTTGAATTTAAAAATAACTTTTTTAAAAATAGCTTTAAAAAACAACTTTTAAAAATGCTTTTTTAAAAATAAAAAATAAAAACATATTTAAATACACCTTTAATTTCTAGGAATGGGTTGTTTTAATTATATAAAAGAAAGAAGGTTAAGATGAATATATGCAATTTAGTAAAAAAGTTGGTTTTTGGAAGTGGGTTGTATTAATTCTACAAAGGGGCAAACTAGTCAAAATAAAATTAATATTAACAGTGTCCAATTCCGTTAGTGGTAAGGAAGGTTTGGCATTTTTCACAAAAATGAGGAGAAAGGAATATATTTAACCTAAAATTCAATAGAGGTGAGAGTTATTTGCCTAAAAATAAATGAAAGGTTGAAGGCATACCTTTGAAATAACACTATCATTAATAGTGAAAAAAATTATTGACAATGTCAACAATATAATAATACTTGATATTATTTTACAGATTTTTTTTATTATAGTCTAGATTTAAATTCAATAATTTAATGTATGCATTCATTGATGTACCACTCTCATCATTAAAAAAAATAATGAAAAAGATTTAATTCTTATTTTGTTTCCTTTTACTTTCCTCTTTTGACATAATATGTAGATATAAAGAAACAAAAGGAGCCCATCATAGGGACAAGATGAGAAGATCCTATTCACCATTTCAGGGGTTGCGAAATGGATCTATCTAGCCAATAAATATGGGAAAAATTTTATCCACTGCCCTACAAATGTTTGATATTTTTCTCAATACACAAGTTCTCAATATGCAAGTCCTTTGTCCCAAACGATATATTCATATAATTACTTTCATTGAATTCTCCTATAGGAAGGGTGGGCAAGTAATAATACCTAAAATGGCTAACCGACCCATAACAAAGTTGACTTAATTCAAGCCAACTAGTATAACCCATTATCCTCCACTTCCCCTTAATTATTGATAGATAAAAAGAGTTTATAATGCCTCGTTAGGAGTCATAATGCCATTTTATAAATCGTGCCTAATTATCCACAATTAATATCATGAAAGGCTTATCATCATGAGCATGACTCATGCCCATATAAGCCTATAGTCAGCTAAGTTATGCTTAGTTCAACAAAAACTAATATATTTTATTATTACTTTACTGAAATAAACATTGACTTAGGCATCCTAGTATCATGGACCATGCTATTGTGTATACCTAATTGCTTGGTTTTCCTAATGCATGTATCTCAACCAATTGGACATTCTCATTAAACTGACTAACAAAATTATAGGTTATTAGATTATGCATGGCATAAAAAAGTCAAATACTCTTAAGCGATTGGCCATGCATTTTTTTATCCATATCTCTTTTAAAGTTTTATCAATTATCTTCTTAGTTAGGCATCTATTTAAAATGCATATAGCATATGAAATAACTTCTCCCTAGTACATGGTTGGCATGTAGTTTGTTTTTAACATATCATTTGTCTTCAGCATACTCCTTATTATGTTTAACAATTTTATTTGTCTTATATATCTGATAGTGTTGAGGTGTGTATCGGGTTATCACTTTATATATGATTCCATCTTTGTCATAAAATCCTTAGAACTCATTTGAGTTGTGCTCTCTTCCACCATAAGTTCTTAAAACTTACAAAAACTTTTCAATTTTCTTTTCTACAAGCTACTTGAACCTTTTAAAAGTCAGTCTTTTGATTCGTGCTTAATTAAATAAAAGTAATTCTTCTAACTAAGGCCATTAGCAAAAGTAATGAAACATATATTGTTAGGCAAAAATTGTGGGGTAGGAGTTAGAATTTCTAAATCATGAAGTACAACACTTTTCTTAAGAAAAATATTTACCCCCACTTGAATCAAGTTTGCTTTGGGAAAAATAGTATGCAAATTAACCTCCCAAGATACAATAGAAATATGAAAAACTGCAAAAAGCAAAAGTGAAGTTTTTCTCGATGTTTCTCTTTGAAATAGTTTTGTCATGGTTACAAGTGTTTAAGAGATAAAATATAAATAAATAGATAAGAATAAGTATGTTTCAAAATGTCTTATTTTTTCATCTTTTTCATGTTCATTTTTGAAGTATGAAACTTTAAAATATTTATAAAGGTTAAAAGGTTTCATCCAATAGACATAAGTCTTGAATTTGGTGGGAAAGACATAAAGTTTTTCATCAAAGAGATAATGCTATTGAATAATGAAAAAAAATGAAGTTTCATGTGCAAAAATCATAAAATTTCAATTAAAGAAACATAATTTTACATTTTTTTAAAAAAATACACATTTATCCATTTTAAATGACACAATTGTTAATTCATTTTTTAAAATAATGATTTATTATTTTTCTACCCACTCACAATAAAATGTACTAGTTTAAGAGGCTTATCTGTCTCATTTACACTTTTCTTCTAAAATGATCCTTTATACTATTTTCCCACCATGCATGTCATGACCCAAGTTTCTAATCCATTGTGAAGACATCTTATAGATATCCTAATAGGACTTTCTTATTCCTTTTTCTAAAACTTAAGGTGTTTTTATAAAACACAAGACTCCAGATAACTTTTTATCAATAAATATATATATATTGAAAACTTTAATATCTTAGAAATGATTAGACTAAAAAAAAGAAATAAATAATTGACATTTTAAAACATGATTGAAAACCATATGGGCAATTACTCTTTTCTAAAATTACGTTTTATAAGACATTTTGGATGATGAAAATATGTTGATATTAGATGAATTATTTTTTATTTCTTAGAAAAGAATTAATTTGACGAAAGAAACATTTCTAAAATTAGAAGTGGCATATCTTTTCCTTAAAGAGTGTGAAAGATAGTAACATTAGGAGATATATATTATTTTTTTCAACTTCTAATAGAATTTTTTCTTGAAACAAAATGAAAACCAAGACCATGTTATGAAGTTTCTCCTTTTTCATTTGAGAAAAATAGTGAGCTTGATTTACTCCAAGAGAAACATTATTGATTTTGGAATTATTTAATAAATAGTTTTGGTGAAATAGATGAAAGATAGATTTATGATAAAACCTATGATTCAAGAGAAAGAGAGGTGATGATTAACTCTTCTGATTTCTTGAAATTTAATTTTATCAAAAAGTAGACACAATAGAATAAGTCCATGTTAGTAAAATTCAAGAGTTTGAATCTTAACTTTCTAGAAAATCATACAATTTCTATTTTTAAAGTGACGTTATAAGTTTTAGAAAATGATTCCTCTAAAATCTTTTCCTTAAGCAAACTCTGGAAGACAACAAAGGAATAATTATTTTTTAAAATAAGATTTCTAAACAACAAATTGAATGAGTTATTTAAGAAAATAATGGTGCTTAATTTCATCTTAAATGTGCTTAAGAATTGTTAAAAATAATGGGGTATTATTTTAGTTTAGCAAAATTTCCTTTGAAATGATATTTTCTTATGAATTGTGAAAGTATTCTAATGTGTGTATGCACATATAACTATTTAAACATGCATAAGTACTACTATAGAAAATACTAGTACTATAGAATAGACATTAAATATATTTAAGCCTTATGGCCCTATATAGACTATCTGAAAGAAATTTTAGGCAATATGTCACCCATAAGTTTACATGTCACATATTAAGATAATAATATTACCTTGTTGGTTAGGTGGGGATTGCTAGTCAATAGAGGTGTGTAGAAGTAATCCCATTAGTGTTAGCCTCATGTATGTAATAGTTTTTAGGCCATTATTTTTTATGACCAATATTATCATTAATTCTAGTTTATAATATTCTATTAGGGAGAAATAATATTTAGTAAAGCAACCTATGTTCTGGGTTGAAAGATTATTGGGTGAATCCATTTGAAGGTTTTTTTTTTACAAAATTAAACCAACAAAAGTAGTGAGTATAAAACCTAGTAAGTAATTACTAAATCCATATTGTAGTGGATTTTTACTAGTAAAATATACGTAGATATAAATATTTATATAATCATAGAAGTAAATAAAATTCATAAATCTTATCGAAATAGTTTAAATGTATTTTTTTTTCTAAATTAAATGACAAATGATGTGTAGGTTTCCTCTTTGTTGCTTCTCTCAACTTTATCTCTCTTTCCTTCACTATTATCCAATTCCATTACTTACTAGGCCTTTTTTTCCATAGTAAGAAAAATGATAGACACCAGGCTAACTTTCCTTAAATTACATTTCAATATGTATTCATGAAGATTTTCACATAATGCTACCATTTGAGGTTCCATAAAATTCTAGTATAGTTAAAAAATACCATTACAACATACTCTTCTATTTCATTTCCAAACATGTTTAAAATATTATTTGCATTCTAATTTCCAAAGTTCATATATGTACCATCATGATATCTAAGTTCAAATAGTTCATACACTTTTCAAAAATAATTAGCCAATAGAGTCCATTTTTCATATCATAAGTTTCAAAATTTTTTATGGAATTATTTAAACTCCATTTTCTTCCAAACCTTTCTTTAGTTAGTTTTTTGTAATTTCCACATGAGAATATTTAATTTTTATAATTTTTTAAATTTCAATTTTTAAGCCCTTAAACATGCTAGAAATTCATGTGTGCACATATACTAGTCATAATAGTAATATTTCCATTTCTCTTTTTATCACTACTTCACAAAACTTAGTTTTTACACTAAAATTTGTAAAGATCATACATACTTATTTTTATATTACTAATAAGCATTTGAGAGTAATTATTAAAATTTGCATGAGCCATGCTAAAATAAATTTTAATAGCATATATGCAATTCTAGCATGTTTAGGAGTTTTAGTTATACTATTTCTTTAAATAATTTTCAATTAGGTTATAATCATGTAAGAATATATTCCTAATCATAAATTTCTCTAATAAAAATCCAAAAGAAGAAGAGTAAGTATCAACTTACTTAAGAGAGTGTTTGATAAAAAGACCTAATAGAATGCTGTAGAATAATCTTTCTTAGCGAAATCTTAACTTATAAGTAAAAATGGTCAAAATCCTTGTTTTTATTTTAATTTTTTTAATCTCATAAAATGAAAAATAAGATGAGAAAGTGAAGAAACTACCTTATGTGTGGGGAAACTAAGAGGAGCCGTGACCTTGAAGGAAGAAAAATGATCTGGAAACTTTGCTAAGCAATTTGCAAGATCTTGAGTGTTTAGGTATAGATAAAGATTTAGTGTTGAGATAAAATGAAAATTCAACTTGAAATGAAGAGAGATGTATGGGAGAGGTGGGAGTTCTAGTTGAATGTAAGATCTTTAAGTAGGTTTAGTTTGGGGTTTTAAAAGGGTGATGGAAGAACGGGCAAATGGTAAGGTGAAAATGCAAGTAAAATTACTCTTTTGTTTTATTGTGTGAGGAAGACTTTAAGAAGTCTTTTGATAATGGACTAATGGCTAGTTAGCTTTAAGAGTTTTGATAGCAAATTGGTTCCCCACTTAATACCTTTTTAAACATAAAAAAGTTAAGATATGTGCACTAGTACAAGGCTAGGTATATGCTAGAATTGTACATGGTTGAATTTTTTGCTAAACTTATGCACCCTTAGGGAGAGGCACAGCTAAAAGGCTAGAAATGGGGTCTCTATGTTT
Organism: Sindora glabra; assembly: GCA_020226215.1. NCBI lineage: Eukaryota > Viridiplantae > Streptophyta > Magnoliopsida > Fabales > Fabaceae > Sindora > Sindora glabra. The sequence goes on along the minus strand of CM035230.1, from coordinate 13,426,220 downwards.
GATTTTTAGAGTTAAATAAGGTTCAATATATGTATTAGATTATAAATACTTGATTAGGCATAAAATTAGCTTGCACGAGGGTTAAATCATAATTTTTCAAAAAAAATAGGTATATTTTTAATATTTCATAAAATAATTATATTTTCTTAACCTTAAGGCACTAATTAACATATTCTTAAATATTCAAAATTGGATTTTGAAAAAATATGAAAATTCTCATGATTTTGAAACTACCATAAAATTAAGTATTTCACACAAATCGCATAAAAGTTTGTTTGGATTCCTCTTAATCGTAATTTATTTTTATGAGCTTGAAAAATATATTAGGAGGTGATAAGATTAAATTTTGGAAATTTTTAATAAAAAATTCATTTTCTACAACCTTCTCCTCTTCTTGTGAATTTTAAGGGTTTCTAGTGACTAATTTCTAATGTTTAATTAGTAATAAAAAATTTCTAATTGAAAGACTTAATTTTTCTTAATCCAAATATGGAATTACTATTTGATAATTTTAATTTGCTACAAGTATCCTAATTATCTAGGTTTTGATTTCTTTTTTGCCTATTTGGACCATTTTGCCTTTAGAATTGTAATTGCACCCTTGTTAGGCCTTGGACCATGGCTTAGGCCTTCTTTTAAGTAGCTCAATTAGTTTTCTCTATTAACATGGGCAATATGTATATTTGAATTAGGTTTTAGCTTATCTTTGGCATTTTTAATCCATTTAGGCTTCTAAAAAAGGCACAGTTCTTTAAGGCCCTCTTTTTAAAGAATTTTTTTATCTTAAGTTTTTAATAAAAATCTAATTACCTATATTTCTTATTTTAATTAGATTTCACTAGTCCTATTAGTTCCTTGGTGGTATCCATTGGTGATTTAGACAAATAGACTATTAATAGATGTCATAATGCATCCTCTATGGGAATTTATTAAGTTCATCCAATGTTAGTAAACTAAGCACTTGGTATGACCTAATTTTTAGATAATTGTAACTAGTGTAAATATATCAATGGACATCTTTACAGGCCTTCTTAAATTAACCCAACCTTTATATCTAATTATTTTAAAAAAATGTATGATGCAAAAGTTAAAAATTTCATTAAAAGTTTCTTTTCTACTAAGTTAGAAATCAACCCTACACAATTGATAAAGTATAATCTTTTAAATTAGAAAACATTGAAACTCTTGCTTCTTCTTTTTAAAGGAATTTTTGAAGTCAGAAATGCAATAATTTCCTTTGAAGTAAAAATCTAAGTAAAAAAAAAAAGTGTTTATTTCTCTAATTATGAAATAGTTAAAACATAATATCTTCAAAAACTACTTCTAACAGTGTCTCTAACAAATGAATTTTTCAGAAGGTATTTAAAAAATCCAAAAGATATTTCTTTGTAAAAATACATTCGAAAAAATTTTTAGGAAGCTTTTTGGAATAACATTTTGAAGATCCTTCAAGAAAACAAATATCTTTCTAGTTTCTTTTTAAAACTTAAATTTAAGGTAAAATAGATAGTTAATAAAAATTGATGAAGAATATTTCTAATTTTTCAAAATATTTAAGTACTAATCTTAATATAACTGTTCAAATCATGAACAACATAATAGAACAGGACTAGGCTAATAAAACTCTAAATATCAATAAAGATCCTATTTAACTCTAAAATACTTTAGATATAACATCAAATTCAGAAATCAAACTTCTCTTCTTGAAAGCTAGCTAAAAATATATTTCTTAAAGTATTTCTTGGACACCACTTAATAGGCCATTTTTTAAAAAATATATGGTTATAAATACTTTTATGCTTAGAAACTTAGGTTTACCTTTGATGTAGATGAAAATCATTTTCTTTCTCTTTGAAAGCTTGTGAAAGATTACCTTTTATTCTGTAGATGGCCTTTTAACAAGATATTAGAAATAATAAATAAGAAACACCCAATGCATGAATAATTATACATATGCATCATATTTATATATACCATACTTATGCATATAGGTCATCAATAACCCATTATAGTTAGTCAGGAAAATAATTAAAAAGTCCAACATAATTTTATAAAATAAAAAAAATCAAGAAAATGCATAAAACATGAAAAACATAAAAGTCAAGTGTTGACAGTTATTATTGAGACAAATTGTTAATAATAGTGTCATAATGGGTGTTTAAATCAAGGTCTATAGGGTCCTCTAGTGTCAAGTGGTATTAAGTCTCTACCAAATGCTATCAAATATCTCAAATCTCATCATTCGCCATTGCAAGGGAGAGTATCTGAAAAACATATCCACAGTTAGAATGGGAAATAAATTACTTAGTGAGATAGCTATCATACAAGTTTTCTAATCCATTTTAATTAAGAGAATTTCTTATATACGAGACATATGCATTAAAAACTTTTCCTTATTAGAAAACATTTCTCATTAGGCAATTTTGTATATTGCACTAATAATATAATTCAACCATATGAATCAATTATAGACACAATATAAGTATTTAGTTTACTATTAAATGGCATAGGGCATAAAGAGGTTCCTCTTTATTTCTCCATACCAACCATCACCATATGTATCCTAACTTCATGCCTCATCCTTACTTTACATCATTTTGTGTGAGTTGAAATATAAGGCAATAGGCTAATCTCAATAACTCTCCACAAGGTATTATAATCACATAATCATGTTACAACATCACATACAACATTCAAGCTAATGTCATTCAAGCCAACAATGTTATAAACAACATTAAAGTCCAAACTCAACATATTACCACATTTTCATATATGACTTAAAAGCCAATTTCATATCAGGCTCTCACTAGCCCATTTTACATAATGGGGTAAGGTCAAATTGTTATCCATAATCATAATCAAAACATAACATAAAGTATAATCTAGCAAGAAAGATTTATAATTACTTTGTCATTTTTTTAGTGACCACAAGAAATATACATGCTTCCATTTTGTATACTAGATCACTTTGAAAAGCTCTCAAAGATGGGGCTTAAATCATAGATACTTTTGCATGTAAACATATTAATGCATATGCAAGTCATAGAACAATTCATGCTAATATTCATGCACTAATCTTGTAATAAACTTACAATTTAACCATGAAACTTATGGAACAATGTCTATTTCTTTCATAGAATTTCCATCACTATTCAAGGATACACTTAACACACTAGTATGCTATTAGACAAGCAAAATATCATTCCAATAGTTTTCATAACAAAATCATCTCAACTTGCAATTTTCAAGTTCCACAACTTCTATTTCTAAGTAGTTTTGATCCTACGCCTTGTATATCATTTTAACAATTAGAAAAACTATTTTTCCCTACTAAATCAAGCATTTAAACACACCACCCAGTAGTAATAAAGCTACTTAATATCACCATACATCCAAAAGTTAAGAAAATAGTTACAAAACTGTACTAAGTTCTAATAAACATTCTTCTACTTGAAATTCCATTTAAAAGACTAAACTTTATTGGAATTTAACTAAAATTTCCAGAATAAATGTTTAGATAGTTGATAACATTTTAAAGCTTTATCTATGCTCAAAACAAGTTATACAAGGCACCTTTCTAACTAACTATCAAAACACCTCAAATAAGGTAACTTTAAATTTGAAAGTCCATTTAAAATATCAAACTCCAATAAAACTTCATAAAATTTTCCAAAATAAATAATAAATCTTAAAATATCATTTTCAACCATTTTTACCTTCAAAACAAGTTACAAAAACTAACTATAATTCTAACAATCAAAATAATTTGTAAAGAAGCATGTTTAACTTAGAAATTCCATGGGCTCTAAAATTTCTAAAATTCTTTGGAAAATTCTAGAATAAAATCTAAGGTTTAAAATACCATTTTTTTATTCATTTTCATGTTAAAAATAACTTACATAGTTCACCTAAACTTCAAGCTATCAAAAAATCTTGAAAGAGGCATACTTTGAAACTTCATTTTTACATACATACCTTGATGAAAAATTATGAAATTTTCTAGAATTAATAATAGGGAAAAAATTAGGCTGATGTCATTTGATGTAATTAATTGCAGTGAGGTATCCGATGCTCACTTCTTTCATTTAAGTGCACCCACATATGAAAATTTATCACGATACCCAAAAGAGAGAAATAACACATTTATAATGCATTTCTAAAAGATTAAAAGAACCAAAATAGAAACTTCTTTTACTACACATTAAAATTGGAGACTTTCTAATTTAATACAAATAAAAAAATAAAAGACTAAAAACTTATAAAAATTAAAATTGTAAAACTTTTTACTTTATAAAAATTAAATTAATATAAAATTTTAATTATAAATAAAATTTATAAAAATTCAATTTTTTAGGAATTAAAATAAATTTTTAGTTAAGATAAAAATAAAAATAAATAAGAACTTAGAGACATAATAATATATTATTATTTGATAATTTTGATGTTTATTAGACTTAATTTATCCATTTATTTAAAAATTTTAGTTAATATTATTGGTTAGAGATGAAATAGTAATATATTATTATCTAGAAAATAAACAATAATATACTGTTATTTAGTAATTTGGTTGTTAATTAGATTTGATTTATCCATTTATTTGAAATTTTTAATTGGTGTTACTATTTGGAATGAAATAGTAACATGTTACTATTTGGAATGAAATAGTTATATATTACTATCTGAAGAATATAAACAGTTATATACTGTTATTTTACAATTTGATTGTTAATTAGACTTAATTTATTCATTTATTTGAAAATTTTAGTTTATGTTACTATTTTGAAACATGATAGTAATATCCATTTCTTTAATAGTTTGGTTATTAATTAAACTTAATTTATCTATTTTTTTGGAGTTTTTAGTTAATGTTACTATTTTGGAACAAAATAGTACTATGTTACTATTTGAAAAACAAATAGCAATGCACTATTATTTTGTAGTTTGATTGTTAATTAGATTCATTTATTTGAAATTTTTTATTAATGTTATTATTTTGTGAAACACTAACATGTTATTATTTGGAAAATAAATAATAATATATTATTATTTAGTAGTTTGGTTGTTAATTATACTTAATTTATTCATTTATTTATAATTTTTTATTAGTGTTACTACTTTGAAATAAAATAATAACATTCTCTTCTTTGACAATTTGATTGTTAATTAGGTTTGAAATAAAACAGTGATATGTTACTGTGTACATAATAGATAGTAATATATTATTGTTTGATAATTTTATTGTTAATTAGGCTTGATTTATTCATTTATTTTAAATTTTTAGTTAGTGCTACTATTTTGAAATAAAATAGTAACATATTACTGTCTAGAAAATAAACAGTAACATACTATTATCCATTTATTTAAAATTTTTGCTTAAAGTTATTATTTTGGAACGAAATAGTAATATGTTACTGTCTAGAGAATAAACAGTATCATGCTATTATTTGATAATTTGGTTATTAATTAGACTTAATTTATCCATTTATTTCAAGTTTTTAATTAGTGTTATTGTTTTGGAATAAAATAGTAACATCCTCTTCTTTAATAATTTGTTTATTAATTAGGCTTAAAATGAAATAGTAACATGTCATTGTCTAGATAACAGATAGTAATATACTATTATTTAGCAATGTCATTGTTAATTAGATTTGATTTATCCATTTATTTCAGATTTTTAGTTAATATTACTATTTTGAAATGAAACAGTAACATGTTACTGTCTAGAGAATAAATAGTAACATGTTATTATCCATTTATTTAGAATTTTTATTAGTGTTACTGTCTTGAAACGAAATAGTAACATCATCTTCTTGGGTAGTTTAGTTGTTAATTAGGTTTAGAACGAAATAGTAATATATTACTATCTAGAAAACATACAGTAACATGCTATTATTTAATAATTTTATTATTAATTAGATTTGATTTATCCATTTATTTTAAGTTTTTGGAATGAAATAGTAATATATTACTGTGTAGAGAATAAGTAGTAACATACTATTATCCATTTATTTAGAATTTTTTGTTAGTGTTACTATTTTAGAATGAAATAATAACATCATCTTCTTTGGCAATTTAATTATTAATTAGATTGGGAATGAAATAATAATATGTTACTGTCTAGAAAATAAATAGTAACATGTTATTATTTATCAATTTTGTTATTAATTAAACTTGATTTATCCATTTATTTTAAGTTTTTAGTTGATGTTATTATTTTGGAATGAAATAGTAATATATTACTGTTTAGAGAACAAATAGTAACATGCTATTATCCATTTATTTAGGATTTTTAGTTAGTATTATTATTTTATTCTAAAATAGTAACATGCTATTATTTGATAGTTTGGTTATTAATTAGACTCGAAATGAAATAGTAATATGTTATTGTCTAAAAAATAGATAGTAACATGCTATTATTTGATAATTTTATTATTAATTAAACTTGATTTATTCATTTAGTTGGGGAGTTTTTGGTTAGTGTTACTATTTTAGAATGAAACAATAATATGTTACTGTCTAGAGAACAGATAGTAACATACTATTGTTTAATAATTTAGTTATTAATTAGAATTGATTTATCCATTTATTTGAGTTTTTTTGTTGGCGTTATTATTTTGGAATGAAATAACAATATGTTATTATTTAGTCTACAAATAGTAATGTATTATTTTTTAGTAATTTTATTTGTTAAGAAAATTATTATGGCACTGCTAGACACCAAAAAAGTTAGGAAGAAAAAATTTAATATAAGATTCAAATGAATTTGAATTGATAAAAATAAGATCAAAGTTGAAAAAATAATAAGAAGATAAAGAAAAATCATTGAAAAAGGCCTTTTTTTACCAAACCAAAGCAAACGAAACGCTTTTGGCTTTTTGTAAGCACGTAAATCTCAAAAAATTACATGAAATAAAAAAAATCACTTAAAACGGACAACCGAGCACAAAGTTATGGTCATTCAAAGTTTTAAACTCAATTTATACATTTTTAACTAGATGGACTTTATTAAACTTACATTTTCTTGTTTTCTACTGAAAGATCATATGAAGATGATTAAAAACGAGTGGTCGTATGTAAAAATTAGTTAACTAATGACATATTTATGACTTTTTAAAGTTTCTAATTTACGATCGCATTCTCACAGTTAAAAAAAGGATAATTTCGGTATATAACATTCATAAATTATAAAACCAGAACCTATTTGGAAAAAGGTCTAGTGTTACCACCTTTTTGAAATAAAGTCTACGAAGTGGCACCTTATTGCAATTTACTGTTAATAATAAGATGTAAAATGCAATATTTCAACCATTTGCATACTAAAACATGTTAGATAAGTTGCCCAAAACATCACCTAACAAGTAACTATTTTGAAAAAAGCCCTACTTAGCTTAAAAACACACTTTTTCATCATTATTTTTCCCAGAATTTTTTAGCAATAAAATAATGGTTTAAAACATTATTTTTCAAATGTTTTTATATTCAAAACATGCTACATCAATTATTTGACCAACTTTCTTGAAAATCACTTTGTAAAGAAATAAATTTTAGCTTGAAAACAAAAAAATTATGTGTTATTGTCAACACTACAACCTAAGAGCTTTGCTTCATTTTTTCCAAAGAATTTTGCTCTAAAAAAATTTGTTTAATTGTATATTACTATCTCAAAAATAGTTTAGAATATGATGTAATAAGTTTTTGCAAAAAAATATTTTTTCCTCCTTAACTAGCTTAGAACCCATGAGCCTTTCAAGCTTTCTCAAACTAATTTTTGTTTCAAAATTTGATATAGCTCTTGTATAATATTTATAATAAGTTCTAAAGTAATACATAATAGGTTTTATCATAAGAATTAAAAAACTTAATCATAAAGTACCCGTGAGCGTTTATATCTTTATTCCTCAATTTTTTCCTTTGCTATTATATGGAAACAAGTTTTCAAGCCTTTGCTATTCTAAGAAATATTTGGGAAAAATAATTTTCCATGCCTCTTTCAAGATCTTTACTTTGCAAATATCTCTCTTTCAAAACATTCTTATATGTAACTTTTTAAAGAAACTCTCCAAAGATTTTTCTTTTCTTGAAAACCAAACAATCATTTTCAAAACCCACACTTCAAATTTTCATCATAAATTTCTTCAAGAAGAATTTTTCAAATTAATCTAGCATGATAATAGTGATTTTGGCATATCATCAACTACATATCACAAATATAACCGATAATTCATCATGAATAATCATGGTTTCAACTTATCATCAACTATAGAAACAAATATACATCTCATATATAATAATCTTTTTAAAAGAAAAGCAAAGATAAAAAGAATAAATCTTTACTTATTCAATAATGCTTGTAGAACTTGTTTTCCTTCACCTAACATTCAAAGCATAGGATCTAAAATAATAAAGTTAGTGAGGAATTTAAAGAAGGAATTATAAAAAAGAAGATGAATTCATGGAGAATTATAAACTTTTAGTTTCACTAGGAGATTCAAGAGAGCTTTTATCTCCAATCAACTTTCAAGAACACTAAAAAAACTAGTAAAATCTCTCTAAAAAATAGCAATAATACTAAAGAGCTCACTCCTTCTCTCTTCTCTTTTTTCTCTCAAGCCATTGGTTTTTTCCTTTGGTGCGAGAGAAAATGAGCTCAAGTTCTATTCACAAGAAAATCTTAGAGTAGCCTTCAAGTAAGGACACCACTACGACATCACTATACTTGCATTATTAAAATGACATCATCCTTTGCACCATCATAGAGAATATTCTTTTATACTTTCTTTCCTTTCCCTTCAAATTTTATTACTAAATCTTCCATCAAGTCTTTAATTACTAATAAATCTTAAACTAATTAAAAGTTACTTTAGTATCTTAAAGTCAAATCATATTACTCTAAAGCCTTTAAATTATGTCAAATTCCTCTTTTTGCCCTATCAAAACTATGCACCCCTATTAATGCATACAAAAAATTATAATTTCGCTATCTTGGGTTTATTTTAGGGTACTTTTGAGTAAAAATATTAATTTATTTTCAAACCTTATTAACCTTGTATCTTAAATATCTTATGAAGTTATTCTACTTATCCATTAAAAATTTTGGAAAATTTTTATTATTAAATTCACTTCACTTCACTTGGAATTATTGAGTTATTTCCATTAATTATTCATTAACTTTTTTTTTAATTTCCTCAAATTTTCTCTATATAATTCTAAAATGATTTTTTCATCCAGTAGCACTAATAAATACTTTTACGAGCATAAATGAGTAATTTTGCTAATTACCCATTCTTAAATACTCTGTGATCAAATTCAATTAACTTTTATCTACTAGATTTTTAACAAGTATTACAACACCATCCTTATTCTACCCATCCAATTTAAAAACTTGAAGTTTAAATGATTAAATCTTATATACCAAGTTTAAGCCTAATCCCTCATAACAATACTCAAACATTGGTAAACACCATTCTAAATTTCAATTTTAAAGTGCTTATTTTGGATAATAAAGCCTTTAAGATACTTTTATTCTTCTAATCTAATACAAATAGTTTAGCTTGTTTAATCTGTGTATTATAGCCATTTTCCAGTAATTTTCCTAAACTTAAAAAATTATTCTTCATTGCTGATAACACCTTTAAAATGAATACATGATTGCCATTTACTTATTAGATCATGATGATGCCATTTCCTTTAACTAGTGTGATGCTATTATAATCAAATTCAACCTTTAATCTTATAAATGTGTCCAATTAAACAAATAACTTCTTTCTTTCTATCAAATGGTTAGAACATCTAAAATATAAACATTAAGAATTAAACTTAAAATCTTCTAGGTTTAAAGTTATTATCAATAATACATACTTATCATGTTTGTCTTCTTAAGTAAATCTCCCCATTTCTTTAGCTTGAGGGCTTACTTCTTAGATCTACACTTCTATACAAAGTGGTTATACCATTATAAGAAAAATAGGGATTAGTGACATGCAATTCCCTTGCTAAAATAAGATTAATGATAACCATATTCCTTCGCAAGTCCTTCACAAAAAGTCTCTTCACTAAATTTTATGAGGAAAATCAATTACCATCATTAAAAAATAATAAGGAACTATACCTCGCTAATGTATTAGTTCTACCACTAATTCATTAGGAAAATTGGATTTTTTTATTGTTTTTGGTGATGGAGTAGTGATGGAAAATGACCATTACTGAAAATATTCTTTGCAAAAGCAATTTCTAAAAAATTCAATTGAATTCCTTGGCCCTTATTTTGTTCATAATTACCCTATTTTGTAAGGATTTCTATTATTACTAATCACTTGCTAAATTTGATATAGAAATCATGAATTAAAAATTTATTTCCATTCTTTAATTTAATTTACCATATTCCTTATGCTTAAAACAAAACCTAAAATTCATTATAGTAACCTTACATTTAAAACCATCTAGTATGCAAAATATCTAAGCAAAAAGTAAGGCTTGCATTTAACAATTAATTAGTATAAATACAAATTAACTAAATAAGATTCCTTCATGATTCAAGTAGTTTTTATGTTAAATATCATTTGATATTCAAAATACATAATCCTAAAAAACTTATAAAGGTACTACAATATGGAAAACTTCCTTTGTAGTTTGTTCTTATGTGCTAAGCATCAATTGAAAGAGTTGTAATGTTAGTTGTTGGATGGCTTATGCACTTAAAGTTTATGTGCTAAAAGATGTCAATGTCATCAATATTATGGACAACTGCTCTTATAGTTGAGCCATTTTTTGATTCAATTAACATTAATGCTTAAATGCTTAACAATTGTGCTTATCTAATATTTGTTCCAATTCAGCTCGAAAGGCAAGGTAGCAATGATATTTTAACTTTAAGTTATGGCTAGGTGGGTTGTAGAATAACTAATGATCTAGATTTTTCGGATGCCAAGACATGGGCCTCCAACCTAAGCCCATGCAACCATCCCTTTTTTAACACACCAACTGCCTTGTAAAATATATTTGCATCATCATCTTTAGACAATTGCCTTATATATATTACTCTTCACCATTCATTTCTAATAAAATGAATAAGGTAAAAAAGTTTTAGAGAAAATAATGAAAATAGAAAATTCCACAACATATACTTAAGAGAAATATTTGAGGTTCAAATAATGTAAAATCATGAAATAAAGTGTATGTATATATATAACAATATTTATATATATGTATGTGTGTGAAATGATCATGCAATAACCTTCTAGAAATATGAAATTAAATGAAAATAAGTATATGTATATAATAGAATAGCAAAATAATAGTAAAAAAATAGAGTACATATTAAGAACCATTAAGCTTAAACTTTAAGATAAATTATTCAACCATAAATTGTAAGCACTAACACCTTAAAATTCATGTTCTATATACCAAATCATCAAACTATATATATAAAGATTCTTTACATTATTAATGGTAAGAATGCAAACAAAAAATTCCTAATTTTTAGTAAATTTCATAAGTCCCTAAATCCATCAAAACATTTTGACCTAGGTATTATTGTTCCAACAATATTGACACTTAAATTCCTCAATTTTCTAGTTCTAAAAAACAAAAAGTTTATTATCAACTAGAATTAGAATAATAAAAAAGGAAAAAAAAACCTAATAGATTAAGTATTTAAACAAAGTGGAAAGATTTATTTTAAGAAAAAGTGATAATGGTTAATATCCAATACTTTTTTAGGGTTTTTTTAATTATGTTTCATTTTTAAGGAATTGAAAGAACTTGTTCAATTTGACATTTCTTACTTTCGAATAAGAAGACTAATGCCAAATTTAGTCATCATTTTGATATTTAAATTGAGAGGGTTTTTGTATATGATTCAATCATTGTGAAAAAAAATTAATTAAACATAGATAATAAAATATTTTTTTCTTAATAAAAGGAATTAGGCAATTATGTTTTTAGAATAAAATTACCCTTGCCTGTTAATTTTATCTTTATATGAAATGATTAAATGGAAGAAATCATACATGAAATGAATAAATGGAAGATATCTAATAGATTAATAGCAATGTATCACCTTAGAAAGCTTAGACCTATCAAATGAATTAAGTCTATGGATTGGTCTAGTCAAGTTCGTTAATTTTGGCTTATTAAACTACTCAAAATTAGGTCATTTTTTATGGATAATACAAATTAGGCACAAAATTATAATTAAAGTTTGTGGACTTATAGGTTGAACCACAGATACGAACTAGAAATTCACCACTTAAAATTTGGTCTTCTTTTTCATAGATGTTATGGAGTAGTATATATGGATCAAAATTTGCATGAATCAATATATATTTGGTCCAATCCACTATTTTACAAGCTTAACAAAGCACAACAATTAAGTAATATTAGAGATGAATGATAAAAGAAAGAAAATAACTAAAAAATGACATATAATCCTTTATAATGCAATAAACCAATGGAAAAGTAGCCACATAAAAAGAAATAGCATATATTTCATATTAAATATGCACATTTATATTATATTAAATATTTGTAACTAAAGCTTGCTTTCTCATGTCATACTACTACTCTTAACTAAATGTTAACCTTATTAAATAGTTGGATTAAGCATAACCTTTAAATAAAAAAAGCTATTTATAATTTTGAAAGACTAATTATACATTTGTATTATCTTTTTGTAGCATATGCATTCATATAACTCAAGTAGAAAAAATAGTAAAAAGTTAGGTAAGAAAATTATACATAGCTTAATCAGTAAATCATGAAACACTCATTTAAGAGCATAGTTGCTGGACTTACTCATATCACTAAGATTTCTTGCAAAAAAATTGCTTACTATCTTTATGAGTTTCAGAAACAGTTGTGATAAGGTTAACTTAAGGCATTTCTTATAACTTGAATTTAGGGATATCAATGGAGTGAGGCAATGATAGATTAATGGTAAACTGCCCTACCCCACAACTGTGAAGCCTTGCCCTGTCCTTAAATATGGGGTAAGTTAGTGCCATGTTCTCATGATTTGTGGGACATGGTAATCCCTGGGGAAATTCGAAAAAATTTAAAAAAATAAAAAAGATTAAAATTTATAAATTTTAAATATACACAAAATTAACATTTAATATTTATCATAATTTAATAACATTAATCTAAAATCACATATAATTTGTCATCTTAAATTCAAAAGAAAATAATTAAAAAAATAATTAAGATAAGCATTTTTAATTATAAAATTACTATAATATGTTTATAATAATATATATTTTTAAATACAATATAAAAATAAAAAATAATTAATTATTTCAAAGCATGTGGAGTAAGCAAAATAATATTATCTTGCCTTGCATAATTATTCCAAGGCAAAAATTTGCTTTGCAGGGTAAAAATTAATACCAAATCCGTGCAATCCATTTTTTCCATCCTTACACAGATCATATGATTTTTGAAAGATCATGCTTGAATATCAATCTGACATCATAAAAAAGGACTTGTAATTATTATAAGTTTCTTACATGCTTTTGCTTATATTCCAACATGAGAATTGACCTTATTATGTATAGGAAAGGAACTAGGCCTCCACAATCTAAATTTTTATTTTTTGATTTTTTTCCAAAATCTTCTTGAAGTTGGCATTTGGTTTCCATAACCTCAGCATCATGTGACAACTTAAAAATTCTTTTTTGCAAAATCTTTATCAAAATTTATTTATATAAAATTTGAAATATTTATGATTTTTATGTTTAAAGTTTGAAAAATGTATTATGTAAAAAAATAAAAATAAGTAACCTTATCTAGAATTGATAAAATTAAGATTTTAGATAAAAGAAAATATATCTTAAAGAAAATTTTCTAAATAATATCAATTTAATTGAAATTTTATAATTATGTGATATTGGGTTTTAATGTTTACTTTATCAAAATACTTGAGCCACTGTTATGTATAATAAATAAAAAAATTTATTTCTTGTTCAAATATTTTGATTAATGGTTCTTTCTTAACTATAATTTAGGTACAAAGTCATCAATTCTATAAGAGATAAATTAGATTTCCAAGAAAGCACTAATTAATTAATTTAGGCTATTTTAATTTTAATTCTAGTTATTAGGAGTAGTAATTAATTTTCAATTATTTAACTCTTACAAAAAAATTTAGAGAATTTTGTGAAGCACTAAAAGAAGAGGCCTAATATTAATATTAACTTGCCATAGCAAACAAAGGATGTATTGTAAGTTTTTGAAAGGTGAGAGGATAATTCTATTTTAACTTGCAATATAAATTATTTAATTTCCTTATATATATAAACTTGTTTTCATATTTTCATTATATGATAAATTTTTACTTGGAAATTATAGATTATGATGTTTACATGTCTAATGAATTTTATGATATTTCAAATCAAGGTATTTGTTTATACATTTGATAGAGTGGTTTAGAATTAAAGGTTCAGTTGACTAGTGATTTGGAAGTGACATTTTGAGATTTCAAAGAAAACACTCTCATGTAATTTGGTTGTTCTGAAAATTTTATGTTTAAGAGTTAAACAGTATTTGTTAATATGTATGATAAATTCATTATGAGAATTTGGCAACAAAATTTAAGTTTGATTTTTGAATTTTTTTCTAGTTTTCCAAAATGAGATCCTTAGGAATTTTTGTTAGAAAATCCTAAATATACTTGGGTTTTTGTATTGCCATGGCTATTATAGGAGCTACACTAGAAGACTTTTGTGTGGAGTGATAAAAGGGGAGTTTGGATGGTTACTAGAATTTTTTACTATGACATGGATTTGACCTTGACCTTAGATAAGGATTTGACCTTCCTTTATATTCTAACTTTTGACTAGGTTATAAATTTGACCTTGACTTTAGAAAGGGAATCTACCCTTTATACTTTTGATTTTTATATGATTCACTATGTGAAAATTTCATTAGATTCAGTATATTTCTTTTACTTGATTTGTTAAAGTCATTATGTTATTGTCTGTATGAATTTTCCAAGTGCTTTGGATTTTTGTATAAGAGATCAAATTATGAAATAATTATTATTGTCAAATTAACTTATTCTTCCAATTAGATTGTATTTATAAGTCTTGAGATTTGGATTTATTATCATAAGTTTGTATGTTTTAAATGTTATGTGTGTGTATAGGGCAAGGATGTGTGTGTGTGTGTGTGTGTATTTTTTAATCTCATTGTTTCATGAATTTATAATATTTAACATGCGCTATTATAAAAATGGGATACTACGTTGCTACATAGATGTTAGCCTAAGTTAACACCAATGTTTATATTGATGTGATGACATTTTTAAAATTATTTAAAAAATTAAGATAATGTGTTATAAATATAGCCAATGTATGTTTAAATATCATGAGATTTTTGAAATTATTAAAAAAAATTAAGATGTCTATTTTTTACTTTACTAACGTCATGATGTATGGTATTAAGAAAATAAGGAAACTTAAAACATTGATTTTAGAATTAATTGATGTTTATTGAGTTACAGTGATATTTTTGAAATTATTAAAAAATTTAAGACATTAGTTTTTTACTTACTTGATGCCAAACTATAAGACATTTAAAGATTATTAAGAAAATGAAGAAGCTTAAGGCATCAGTTTTAAAATTAACTAACATCTATTTGGTAATAGTGATATTTTTGAAATTATTAAGAAATTTAAAGCGTCAATTTTTTACTTAATTGGCATCAAAATATATGATATTTAAAGATAAGAAAAACTTAAAATGTTAATCTTAGAATTAACCAATATCCAAAAATATTGCAAAAATCTAGTAAGAAAAATGTCAAACTTTAACGCATTAGTCTTAAACTAAACTAACATTTAAAGTGATGGTATTTATGAGGTTACTGGGAATTTGCAAGAACTTAAGACTTTAATTTTATTTATTACTATCATCTAAAGGTATTTCAAATGACTAGTTATGAAATATAAAGATTAAATACATTGATTTTGTATTTAACTAATATCTAATAGTATGACAATAGCTAATTACTTAGAAAATATTGATGTATACGATGTCGATTTTATGTTAATAACCAATGTCTAAATTTAGTGAGACTTTTGTATTATAACTGAAGCACATCTTTTTTTTTCACATTATCACTCTAATTCCTCTTCTTATTTATTTCAAAGCTCCATCTCCATCTCTATTTAGCTCCCTTTACAGAGCCTTGAATTTCATTCTATCTTCCACCACACATTAGTGAGCTATAATATTCTTTCAACTAAGATTGAACATGAAGCAAATGCCTTATTCCAGGCGATTGGTTTAAAACATAAGAGGTATATTTCTTGCTTCTATTTTTTAGATATTCACTTTTTCAATTTCTTTAATTTTTTTCATAGATTTTTTGAAAAAAATTTGTTTGTGTTTCCTTTATATAACTTTTAAAGCTGTATTAAAGTTTTGGGTACTTATTATATGTTTGATAGATATTATAGTGAAGTCTAAAGTTGTCCTAAATTTTTTCTTGCTTTTATTTCTTATATCTTCATCTCTTCCATTTCTTTAATTTTTGCCCATTTTTAAGAGATTTTTATTTATATTTCATTTGTATAACTTCTGAGCTTATAGATACTTAATATGTGTTTAAAAAAATATTATAGCAAGGTCCTTAAATGGATAACCAAGTACAAAGTTTTAGCCTTTCAAACTTTTTAACTCAAAATATTTTTTTTGCAAGATGCTATGTTTATTTAATTTTTATTATAAATATTTTAGCATAGAAGCAAAAAATTGTCATTAAAAAAATATTTTACAAATATGTCACATTGATTAATTAGTAAAAATCAATGTTTTGACTCATTACTGGTGACCAAGTTATATAATATATGAAGAAATGTCGACAGTTTAGTCAATATAGGAATCGACATTATTTTATTTTATTTCATATTAGGTATGTAACTAACATCATAACTTATTTGTAACAACACTTGATAAAACTTTTGACATGTAATTTGATAAACAACCTATGTTAATCAACTACTCTGTAGTAATGATGTTTTGAAAGAACAGAAGTTTTTTGTCTAGTTTTCATAAATTTTATTTTAAGTTATGTGTTCTAGTAATTTATTTACTCATGAATTCATGTAACTTATCACATTTTCTTAATATTTTTCAAGCCTTAAATTAACTTGTTAGATTTTCGCCAACCTAGCAAAAATATAAAGATATAATCTTGAATACATTTGATAGTTAGATCAGGATTGAGTCACATATAAGTTCATGTGTTTGTCAAGTCAATATATGTTTATTTTCTTGTATATAGGATGGTGTTTTTTTTTCCAAGTTACAAGTTATAATTTTAAGGCATGTAGCCTATACGAATTATTCAAAAAATAAAGGAAATTTTACTCATTTTTTTTATAAAAATATAAAAGCATTTTTAAGTAATTAATTATCATTTTATGAAGTTTTACAATAAATGCATTAAGTACGATTTTATAAACTCATATTTAGACTAGTAAGAAGCTAATTGGTGATAGTTTCCTATGTTGATCACATGTCTATAATTAGGGTGTGACATATTGTTAATCAATTAGGACCACTTAACCTTTTAGATCCATTCCTTTCTCTTTTTGTGTGTGTCATTTACTTTATATTGGAGATTAAATAGCCTTTCACTGCACATGTGCTCTTAAACCTTATGGATTTGGGACTCATGAGCAAGATCTCATTGGTACTCTTTTTTCAAGATGGTAAGCATAAATGAAATAATAGAATTAGTACACAATATTGCATAGCAGAAAATTGAAAACATAAGACACTTGTTACACTCCCAAGTATTTAAAATTTTTGCATTCTAAATAATTAATTGATTTCATATAAGTTAAATGTAAGTGATTTGCTTGATTGATGAAATTTGAAAAATAAGTGGCATATTTGGATGTCATGAGTGAATTATTGAAAATAATAATATTTAATGTTTTAACAAGTTATACAATGGAAATTTTGTGAAATTAGATGAGCAAAATTAAATAGAATTGTAAGGTTTTAGGCTTTAAATTATTATGAGTAAGTATGTAAATATGAAAATAATTTAGGAAATATTTTCAAAAATACTTCTAGTTATTATTTATCATGACCCGATCGATCATAATCGGCTAAGATCTTGTTATTTGGTTCCCCAATAACCTTATCACTAACTACACTAAATTCTATTCCACAAGAATATTTTTATTCTTGTGACGACTCAAAATTATCATAAAATTTTATGGAAAGATGAATAGAATTTTTCCTATTCTCATATACTTTTCAAGAGTCACACACCTTATATAATTAAACTTGTTTTATAATTAACCCAACAATAGCACACATTTACATACAACAGACAAACAATTCAACACATCAATACAAAGACTTATATTCCTTATATCAACTTCCCAACTATCAAGTTCCAATAATATCACTTTGCACTTCCTTATGAGCTATGTAACTTAATACTCTTAAGTTGAAACTTGAAATGTTTAAAAGAAAGAAGTAAGTTTTATAAACTTAGTGAATGTTTAACTACCTAGAATCAAATAAAATCATTTAACTATAGTATAAGGTAAATCAAAAACCTTAACATGAATTATTATTATAAAACTCATACCTGGACTTTTGTCTATTAACTAATTAATTACCAAGTTTGCTAGTTATAATCATAATCAAATAATGAATTCATTCATCTTCCAATCCAATTCTGTTCATTAACACAATAAGGCACAACTGTTATAACTTTAAATAGAAGATAATTATAATAACAATCAACAAATAGATATAAGAAATTAGTCACTTTGTGTCTTTTGGTATTCATTAGTCACAAACTTAATCTTATTCCCCCTAATGTAATATAACATTCATCACAAATCTAACTTTATTTCTATCGATCCCACTAGTATATCAATTATATTCATATAATCTAGATTTGGTATTATATCTCAACATTTCTTCTTATTAGTATTTTAATTATACTATGAAAAATCAATCACGATTGACATCTAATTCTACATAAACATTCTTATTCATTGTACAAACATAGCTAAACATTTATCACTAGTATAGGCTCACTATTAGCCAAAATATACATTTATATGATAATAAAATAATATTTAGTATAATGTTAACATTGTACCATTTCCAAGGAATAACTAACAATCATTAATACAAAATGGATGGTACTTTAAAAGAACCATTAAGCATCTTAAAGTAAAACATAGCCAAAACTAATTGAATCATATCCATATAATCATATAGAAAAAATTCCAACTTTATTCACCAATCTATAGGTATAGAAATATATGTAATCTATATTAATATAAAACAATTAGGAAACATGAAATTATATAAACAAATATATAAAGATTTTAAGGATAGTTATACACTCACCTGAAGCTATCTTCCTATTCTAAAAAATCACAAGATATTTATGCTTATGTTTTTGTTTCTCTTATTTAGCATTTTACAAGGTTAATTTATAAACATTTTGATAATAATATATTTTTGTTTAAAAAATTTTCATTCTAGGTTCTATTCTCTTTATCTTATAAAGCTATATACTTAGGTTCTAATATTTCTAATTCTATCTCAATAGAATCAAATTCCATATTTTAGATAATTTCCTGAATCAAGTTCAAATCATCCAAAATCTTAGGTTCTATAATTTGAAAATATTCTAAGCAAGTTATTTTAACATTCTATGATATAAAAATTATATTTTTCAAAAGCATGATCAAGTGTTTCAATAAACATATAATGGATTTTTTGGATTAACTTCAAATACCTAAAAATATTAAACATGATTATATAGAATAATTCTAATCATATGATTTTATCATCCTAGAGCATAAATTCTTTATTTTGCAAAAGCTATCTTCATTTATTGAAATTGCTTGTAAAAGGGGTTTTTTTAAAATAATATCTTCACTTCTAAAAATGTTAAAGTAGAATACTATAAAATGACTATATTCCTTTATTTTAACATTTTATAGCATAGAAATAATATTTTTAAGACTATCATCATTTATCCTAAAAATCCATGAAAATAAACTTTCCACAATTAACTTCAATCATTATAAATATTGGGAGTTTTCATATAAAAAGACTTACTACTATTACAAGGGATAGTTGACACTAGAAATTATGGTGAGTCATCAAAATCAAGGAGAAGACAAACACTTTAAGTAGCCATCAATGTTACTATAAGTTCATAGCTTCTCATGCTAATAACCAAAGAACAATAAGAAGATGATAGTGCAGCTATTTGATTGCTAAATAAGATAGAAAAATGAAGGAGGAAAGGGATAGCAAGGTAATAGGGAAACAAAGAGAGCGATAGGTTCTATTTCTCGATAGAGAACAATAGAGATGGGAAAAATGTAAGGTATGGGTTTTACTATTATAATCCTAAAGTATTATAGGCTCTTTTCCCCTTCCTTAAATCTTAATCTTTCTCTTTACTTACCAGCCCTTCCTAACGAATCTAAACTATTCATCATTAAGCCATTTTTTAAATGATTCTTATAATAATATAATATATTTTAAAATCTCAAAAGTGAATAAATCTCAAAATTCTATAATCTTTGGGGAAATAATTTTATTAGGTTATAAGCATATTTATTTATTTATGACAATACTTATTGTCTCCTTTCATTTCTTAAAACTTCATTATCTCCTTTTCTTCCTCTTCTCATCCTTTTTTTCAAGATCAAGGCAAGAAAGGATAAATTTTCTTTAATTTCCTCATTTAATCAAGGTAAGAACACTATCATCATAATTTCTCTTCATCACCTTTTAATTTGATAAGGATTAAGATTATTTGGTTTCAAGGAAAAATTTAGAAACCTTAATTGAAGAACTCTTGATTTTGATGTTATTAAGATTATGGAACATTAAATTCAATCTCCTAACATTTTCTTTCATACCAAGTCAATGAATATTCTAGATTAAAGCCATAGATTTGATTAGAAAATTTGTTGTTTGACAAAATTTTAAGCTTTCTTTAATTTTATTGAAAGATGATGATTTATGATTATATGATTGAATCAATTTTAGAATTAATTTACAATTATATGATTGATTCAATATATCCAAAAGGGAAACCTTCATGCATGAATCAATTTTAGAATTGATTCACCTTTGTAGAAGTACAAATTCATACATAAATAAGTTTCAGAATCGATTCACCTTTTCTAGAATTGGAAGTTTTGCTGAAAATCGGCTCCATAATTAATGTGTCACTACCAAAATCGAAAATTCCACCTTAAATTGATTTTAGAATTGATTCACCTTGCCCTATTTTATATTTTAATAACTTAGGTAATATAAATTAATCCTTTAATGCATATTCAACCATGAAATTGATGTACAACATATCATTAAGAATTTTAACCACTTTCAAGCATGTGTATGATCATTATAGCATGATATGCATTAAGAATAAGATTATTGTAGCCTACGAGAACTTAGACATGATGTGATGAGTTTGAATATACTTATGTATGTATGAATTGTGATAAGTTATGTAGCTATGCAAAGAAGCATTACAATGTTGATATTTACAAATTGTTTTGTGAATCAAATTGAGATAACTATGCTTATGTGTATGATGAATGAATTGGATTGTAATAATATAATAAAATGAATGGTTTTAAGGTATAAATCATGTTATTATGGGTTATGAGATGATGAGATAAGGGCAAATCTTACTATGATATAATCATTTGCATCAATATTTATGTGCAACATTTGTAAGGGGATAAGATTTACTTGGAAGGTACAAAGTGTTAATTTGTTTGATTTATGTATTATTAAAATTGTTATTTGATGAATTGAGATTGTTGTGTTGAACCCAAAAAGTGGAATTAAATAATAAATGATCATAGTGATAGTAAATGGATAGATTCCCTATGCTTAAGGGTCTGTGTAATATGGGAGCTTAAGAATACACATAATTATTTCTTTATTTTCTTATTAAGTCTTTCCTAGATTATATTATATGGATTTTTAGGTAGAATATTCCTTACCGAGTTCTATACTCATTATTTTATGGACTTAATATTTTAGATACACCCTTAGATTTTTCCTTTCTACCACCACAATAAGTAGGATACCCTCCTTCAAGAGCATTGGACATCCATCTTTGATAGATTGGTAATTAGTAATAGTTTAGTACACTTGTAAATTTAGCATAGTGGAATTGACTAGCATAAAAGGCCAATTTACCTCTATTTTTAGGAGAAAGATATTTGTTTATGAGTTGTATAGTTAGGATAACTTATGCTTAAGCATTAAAACCTATAAGTTAACCTAATGATTTTGATAAACTTCTCTTTATATAATAAACCATTGACAAAAATGAATACATGATGGATGTTTATTGATGAAGGGTCTAAGATAAGATTAGAATCTTTATTACGTTTACCAATATGTGAAGATAGGTTGATAGAATTATTGGAAGAACAATCCTATGTACGTCATAGCTATGTTGAGTTATGAAAAAGTTAGTATCAGAGAATGGACTAGGATTATCCTATAGGGTAGTGGCCCTAGTATGAGTTAAGTTCATTAGTTCCATTTATTACCAAAAGGTGTTAACCAAAACTGTAGTAGTAGTACTTGTGCATTCAATATTGTATATATCCAATACCATTTTGACTAACTCCATATTATCCATCATTAGAGATGGTGGATAAAAACTAGCAAACTTGTATGCTTATGGTTGTGTTAACTAGCTTTATGATTTAGGAATGGCATTATCCAACGACTAATAACACGAGGGCCTTAGACTTGAAGAGTCCTCAATTAACTTTTAAAATCACCATGGTAACTAAAGTAGGAGTGGAAACAATTAAGTCACTTCTTTTTAAGTTACTAGTCTCTTATAAACTATCACTCTTTTACAATAAGCTATAGCTTAGTTTGCATAATATCTTACCCTTATTGAGATTATGAATAATGTGATCAAGATAACTATAATGAATGGAAAGAACAAGAGCAAGAGAAGGAGCGGACCTTACTTATGGGAGGCCCTACAAGCCACTTGTACATTGTTTATAAATTCATCAAGTTAAAGCCTTATCAATATATAGGGATTGACATTTGGAACCATATTAGTTCTTCATTCAAATTAAATGGCATGGAAGAATGCTAAAATGCCTTAATCCTTTACTAATTAAACTAGTGAGGTATTAATTAGATGACATGGCTTACTAATAGTTCTCAGATACTATAGAATAACAAAATCCAATGGTGACACCATTAACTTAGGTGGCTTTTCAAGAACATTTTATTAGTCGTTTCTTGCCATTGAGCATAAGACAAACTAGAGCTTAAGATTTTCAAAACTTGAAGCAAGGAAACCTTTCTATAATTAAGTACGATGCCTAATTCATTAAGTTATCTTGAATGTAAGGCATTCAGTCCCAACCAAAGGAGCAAGAGTAAAGAGATTCATTAATGGGATTTGACATTATTAATTTAACCATGTTAATATTGATGAGGATACTACTCAATAACAAGTTCTAAACTAAGCTTTCCATTATGAATCTTGGTTCAATAAAAAGAATAACCATAAAGCTTAAACTAAGAACAAAAAGAAGCATAGATTGGAAGGTCCTAGTGTTACACAACCATTAAAAGGAATGCCTTCTTGAAGTCTTTTGATGAGCAATGAAAATAAATCAATCATGAGGCTAATGAATTAAAGAAATATTCTTAATACATCATCTATTAAAAAGAATGTATGGAGCTAACAAAATCAACTTATTATGCTAATAAACCTTATTAGAAACAATTTTCAAGGAAAGGACAATTTCATAAAGAATCCTATCATTGCAATCAATGCAATAAATAATATTAGGGCTCATGCATAAGGGGTGTTTTACTATGTTTTTTATGTGGTTAAACAAGCCATAAGATGAAAGAATGTCTTGAATTTCCATTAAGCTAGGGCTCCAACTACTCCACACCATAATAGAGCACACCTATAACCAATGCTAGTTCCTTGGGTGGAATTCAAGTGTTAAGTGATTATCAATAGAAGAAATGGAGGAAGTAGTTGATGAAGGAATTTTAGTGGCAACCAAGCTTGTGTATAGCACTTAATATGCTAAAAGGCACAAGCATCTGATGTAGTAATGATAGCTAATCTCGATGTAAATGATATTCCTAACAAAGTTTTATTTGATGCAAGTGGTACTCATTATTTTATTTCTGAAAATTTTATTTCCTAGATAAGAATTCCTTGTGATGTCTTAAAATCACCTTTGATGGTGATGAATCTCATAAATAAGATTGTTAAGTCCACTAATGTAATTAGAGAATGTCTAATTACTATTTATGGGAGTATTATGCTAGTAAAGTTAGTATTATTAGGAATGGTAGATTATGATGTAATTTTAGAAATGGATTAGTTATTTGGGTATTGTGCTTGTATGAATTATTTTGATAAAATTGTGAGCTTTCTTATGGAAGGATCTTTTTCACTAATGTTTTAAAGGGATAGAACAATTGAAGCCATAAGATTGATGTTTAGTATGAAGGCTCAAAAGCTCAAAAGGAGATAATGTACTACTAATTTAGCCATTGTTAGAGATTTGAATGACCTAACCATAGTCATGAATGAGGCTCTTATAATGTGAGAGTTTCCAAATCTGTTTTTGGAAGAGTTACCTGAATTACCACTAAAATGAAAAATTAAACCAAACAATGACTTAGGACCTAGTATAAAACCTATTTCCATATTTTTTTACAAAATGGTGTTGATGGAGTTAAAATAATTGAAAGTGTAGTTACAAGAATTCTTAGACAAAGGAATCATTAGGCCTAGCTTATCTCCTTGGGCAACCCAGTATTGTTTATTGAAAAAAAATGATATATCTCTTTGCCTATGCATACATTATCAAAAATTGAATAAAGTGATGATAAAAAAATAAATACCTTTTAGCTAGTATTAGTGATATGTTTGACTAACTACAAAATGCCAAATATTTCTTTAAGATAGACTTACGATTGGGATACCACTAGTTGATAATTCTTGAGGTGGATATGCCAAAGAAAAACTTTAGAACCCAATATAAGAACTATAGATTTCTAGTGATTTCTTTTATTTTAACTAATACAAATTGGTAAATTTCATTGATCTCATGAGTAAGGTGTTTAAACCTTCTTTGGATAATTTTTTATTGTGTTCATAGATGATATATTGGTATACTTCAAAACTGAGGAGAAACATGATAAGCATTAGTTATATGTCAAATTCTCAAAATATGAATTCTAAATAACAAGTGTAAAATTCTTGGGGCCTGTAGTGTTTAAAAAAGAGTTTAAAAGGATCCATAGAAAAGTAAAGCTATGGAAAGCTAACTAAGATCCACTTCTATTTCTAATGTTTAAAGTTTCTTAGGGTTAACAAAATATTACTAGCATTTTGTTTAGGATTTTTCCAAGTTAGTTGCACTATTGACTAAGTTAACTAATAATAAAGTTAAATTTGAATGGAGTAATAATTATGAGAGCAACTCTTAAAAGCTAAAAGTGTGTTTGACCTTTACTCTTGTATTAGCTTTACCATTAAGAATTTGAGGATGTGTTATATATTGTAATGCCTTTAGGATTGCTTTAGGTTATCTATTAATGCAATATAGGAAGGTGATTGCATATGTCTTTCATTAATTGAGGAAGTATGAAGTTAATTATCTAACTCATGATTTGGATATAGATTTAATAGTATTCATATGGGAAATATGGAGACATTACTTATATAGAGAAATATGTAAGGTATATATCGATGACAAGAGCTTAAAACACATTTTCAACTAGAAAGATATAAATTCAAGGCAACAAAAATGGATGAAATTAGTGAATGATCATGATTGTTAAGTTTTTTATCATCCAAGTAAGGCAAATGTTGTTATAGATGCTTTAAGTAGGAAATCTTTTAGTGTCCTAGCAAACATGTACACCAATGATTTAGGAATATTGCTTACCTAACTGGTATAAAATCTATGTTGATAAAGAGAATTAAAGAATCTGAAAAGAAAAAAAAATGTCTCCCAATATATTTCCTTAAAAGAAAAAGTGATGGTGGATCAATATAAAAATCTTATTAGTTAATGAGAAAGGAGTAATCTATTATTAGAAATGACTTTATGTTCCCTCAAGTGAGTGAAATAAATTGTTGCATCAATCATATTACTCTTCCTATATGATGCTTCCACTTAAAGCTAAAATGCACCATGATCTTGAAGAGATCTTTTAGTGGAGGGAAATGAAGAGGGAGATGTTGGAATATATGACTAAGTGTCTCACTTATCAGTAGACAAAGGTTGAGCATCGATAATCAATAAGATTACATTAATCTTTACCAATTTTGAAATGAAAATGGGGTAACATAACTACGAATTTTCTAACTAGCTTACTTAAGTTCTAAAAAAGGGCATGACTTTATTTGGTGATAATAGATTGTTTGACTAAAATAGCCTATTTCTTTCCATTCAAAACTAATTTTTTTAGTAAAATAATATTCACAAGTACAGTTGGACGAGATTGTACCTTTTCATAGAGTTTCTGTTACTATCATTTCTAATAGAGGTACTATATTTTTTGCCTACTTCTAGTAGTCATTCTAGCATGCACTAAGGATTCAATTACATTTTAGTACTATTTTCCATCCATAAATTGATGAGCAATTCTACTATTTAGGTGTTACAGGTTATGGTTAGGATATATGCCTTTGAATTTAAAGGTACTTAGGAGAAGTGTTTTCCTTAAATTGAGTTTGCCTATAATAATACCTATCATGATAACAATAAAATGGCTCCTTTTAAAGCTTTCTATGGTTGAAAATGTAGACTCTTGTGGATTAGTTTGAACTAGAAGAAGTCAAGCTCTTAGGATTGGATTTGGTGATAAATGCATTAGAAAAAGTGTAAATTATTCGAGATTAGCTTAAAACCATGCAAGATTGATAAACATCCTATGCAGATAAAAGAATAAGGGATCTAGAGTTCCAAGTGGGAGGCAAGGTGTTTCTCAAGATGTTATTGATGAAAGAAGTCATGTGATTTAGTAAGAAAGGGAAACTTGCACCTTATTACATAGAGCCTTTTCTTATCATTAGGCGAGTTAGAGCCTTAGCTTATTATTTAGAACTACTAAATAGTTTACATGCTAACCATCTTATCTTTCATGTTTTCATGCTTTGGAAATGCATATCAAATGATTTCTATGTCATTCGAAAGAAATTGCTATAGTTAAATGCCAAATTGTCATATTAGGAGCAATCAATCACAATTTTGGATCGCCAAGTTTGAAAATTAAGATTTAAGAAGTATTATACCATTTGTAAAAATCTTATAGGACAAACACCAAGTAAAGGATGCTATTTATGAGTTAAAGAATGATATGAAACAAAAATATCCTCACTTGTTTAGTAAGTCGCATGGTCCAATTCTTGATGTTTAATAGAATAAATTATCTTACACATTACTTTTAAGAATTTAGGGATAAATTCTTTAAGGGAAAAGTACTATTACACCCTTAAGAATATAAAATTTTTTCATTTTAAATAATTAATTGATTTCATACAAATTAAATGTGATTAGTTTGCTTGAATTATGTAATTTGAATCATAAGTGACATATTTGAATGTTGTGAGTGAATTATTGAAAATAATAATATGTAATATTTTAATTAGTTGTGAAATCAAAATTTTGTGAGAATAAGATGATGAAAAATAAGTAGAATTCTAAGGTTTAAAGTTTTAAGTTAT
Organism: Sindora glabra; assembly: GCA_020226215.1. Classification (NCBI taxonomy): domain Eukaryota; kingdom Viridiplantae; phylum Streptophyta; class Magnoliopsida; order Fabales; family Fabaceae; genus Sindora; species Sindora glabra. The sequence continues at coordinate 13,398,454 of CM035230.1, read as the reverse complement.
CACAAGTGAATATATAAGTATGAAAAAGCTTTAAGAAACATTTCCAAAAAAAACCCCTATTATTATTCTTCATTTTTATGACAATACTCATTTTCTCCTTTCATTTCTTCAAACTTTATCATCTTTTCTTCCTTTTTTTTCATCCTTTCTTTAAGATCAAGGCAAGAAATCATAAATTTTCTTCAATTTATTCATCTAATTAAGGTAAAAACACTATCATCATTGAAATTTCTCTTCATCACCTTTCAATTTGATGAGGATTAAAGTTATTTGGCTTAAAGGGGAAATTTGGAAACATTAACTAATGAACTCTTGATTTTGATATTATTAGGATTAAAGAACATTAAAGTTAACTCCTAACATCTTTCATACTAGATGAGTAAATATTTTACTTTAAATCCATTAATTTTGGTTGGAAATTTTGTTGTTTGACTATGTTTTAAGTTTTGTTTAATTTTCTTAAAATATGATGATTTATGATTATATTATTGAATTTAATGTTGAGTATTTCTTATATGAGATGTTAGTTTAGTGTATTAATGATTAGATAAGGGTTTCATCTACAATAAATGAGGTTAGAATGCATTAATGTTAGGTGAATAGTATTTTTAAAGCAAATGCACAAAATTCATTTGTGAATGAATTTTAAAATCAATTTAATATGTCCAAAAGGAAAAGCTTCATGTATAAATTGATTTCAAAATAATTTAATTTTTTAGAAATACAACTTTATACATTAATTGTTTTTATAATCAATTCACCTTTTCTAGAATTGAAAGTTTTGCTTTGAATCAGTTCTAGAATTCATTCATTACTTCCAAATAAAAAATTCCAACCTAATTCAATCCTGACATTAATTCACCTTGTCGTGTTTCATGTTTTAATGCCTTAACTAATAAAATTTGATCTTTTAATGCACATTCAATCATAACATTTATGTGTGAACATATTAATAAGGATTTTAATCTTTTTTAAGCATGTGTATTATTATAGCATATTGTGCATTAAGAATAAGATTTTTATGCTTATAAATTGGAAGGGAACTTAAACATGATGTGATGTATAGTTTGTTATGAGTCTGAATATACTCATGTAGGTGTGAATTATGATGGGTTATATAGCTATGCAAAGAGGGATGACATTGTTAATATTTGCAAATTATTTTGTAAATCAAATTGATATGAGCTATGCTCATATATATATTGAATGAATTAAATTGTAATGATATAATAAAGTGAATGGTGTTATGGTATGAATCATGCCATCATAAGCTATAAGATGATGAGATAGGGGTGAATCTTACTTTGATGTGATCATATGCACTAGGATTTGTGTGTAAGTTTAACCTAAAAGGCACAAGATGGAAACTTATTTGATTTACATGCTATTAAAATTATCATTTAATGAATTGAGATTGTTTTATGCTCATATGTGTCAAGTGGAACCCAAAAAGGGTAATTGAATAATAAATGATCATAGTGATAGTAAATGGCCAGATACCTTATTCTCAAGGATTTGTGTAATATGGAAGCTTAAGGATATGCATTGCTATATCTTTATCTTCTTACTAAATCTTTCTTGATTATATTAAAATTATCTTAAGAGGGATAAGATGGAAACTTATTTGATCTATCTACTATTAAAATTATTATTTGATAAATTTAGATTGTTATGTGCTCAAATGTGACAAGCAGAACCCAAAAGTGGTAATTGAATAATAAATGATCATAGTAATGGTAAATGACTAGATACACAATGCTTAAGGAGTCATGTAATATGGAAGCTTAAGGATATGCATTACTATATCTTTATCTTCTTACTAAATCTTTTGTTGATTATATTATTTAGATTGATAGGTAGAATATTCCTTACTAAGTTTGGTACTCACTATTCTATGAATTTAACATTTTAGATACATAGTAGGATCTTCCTTTTCCACCACCACAATAAGCAAGATACTCTCCTTTAAGGGTATTAGACATCTATCTTTAACAAATTGGTAGCTAGTTTATAAATTTAGGATAGTGGAATTGACTAGCATAAAGGGACAATTTACTTTTATGTTTAGGACAAGAATATTTATTTACATGTTGCATAGTTAAGGTAATTTGTGTTCAAGCATTGAAGCCTACAAGTTAACTATTTTGATAAACTTCTCTTTATGTAATGAACCTTTGAAAAAAATGAATGCATAATGAATGTTTATTGATGAATGAGTGCAAGATAAGATGAGATACTTTGTTGTATTTACTAATGTGTGGAAATAGGCTAATAAGATTATTAGAAGAATAATCATATGATGGTCATAGCCAAGTTAGATCATGACAACATCATTGTGAATTAAATTCAACCTTGAATGATGCAAACCACATCTTCTTTATTTTAATAGGAACATTAGCCTAATTGATCTAAGGGCCATTAAAAGATGTTTTCATGATTTTGATTAGTCTACTTACAGCAAGAGTGATTGAGAATCTGACAAAAAGAAAAGATATATATCAACATTTAATTTCAAAATATATGTGAATTATGTCATGTTTTACCCTTTACATGTTTCATTTACATTTTTCTGCATGCTTCCAAGGTCTCTAATCTAACTTCAAAACAAGAGGCATCATTGTGTTCAATTTCATCTCTCTTTGTACTTGTAACATCTTGCTCCTCTATGTGCAACCCGTTGGGTCTTTTATTTTAGGAAGTAGACCTTTTCTCACCTAAACTTGTGCCTTAACCCCCAGCACCCTTTGATCTTCCACTTCCGCCTCTACCTCATCACCCAAGCATGATTCTTACAAAGCATTGAATAAAGAATAAAAAAATAAGAGTTAAGTTTAAACACAAAAATATTTAATGTGTAAGATAGAATCGAAATGCATATATAATTAATCATTGTGAAAAATTCATATATAATATATAAGAATTAAAATGCATACATAATTAATCATTATGAAGAATTTGATTAGTCATCATTATCATTTCTAATGTCATCACTATCATCTTTTGTTGGTGTCTCTTAAGTTATCTTTTATGTCATCGTCTTCAAATGAGAACAAAACTTAGATTCATAACTATCTTCCCCCTCTATCTCTTCATTAATATGAATTAATTCATTTGGGCCTCTCTTATTACTTTCATCATTGTTAGGTGCCAAGTTGTCAAGGATATAATTTATATTTATGATAGGTGTATAGTTCATTTTCTTCTCTTAGTAAGTTATACATGAGACATCAATGGTGATTTTAGCTTTAGTTTTGCAAACAACCCATCAATCAAAGTTATCACATTTTTTCATCTTTACTTTTCTTACTTAGGTATTTAACATAATACACTTGTTATGATTACCACTCCAAAATGAAGGTTTTAGAGAATTTTTTTCTTATGCCCCTCAACAAAATCATATTCTTTATGAACCTTATATAATTAATGATTAAACTAAACACATTTGAATAACACCACCTTAGTTTGTTTTTAGCTTTGATTATGACACTCTAACTCAATAATTAATTCCTTGTAACACACTATAGTAGTAATTATCTGATTCATTGTGGTTACTTCCTTTTGTCCAAAATCCATTATTCATTGTAGCTTTATTGAATCATGTGTAGCTGTGTGGAACCTATATCTAATGGCAAAATATTGAGGCCATGTGTGAATCTCTCAACATGGATTGAGTATTACAAAAAATGATCACTTAAGCCATGAATCATGTTATAGAATTTTGAAATTTGTAACAATTTTATCTTTTGCTACAAGAATAAAAAAAATTTAGACAAATGTACAAAAAATTAAAAAAATTATGCCATGGAAAGCCTTTATCTATGAAAAAGAATCACTTGTACCATAGATAAAGTTTATCCTAGGAGAAAAAACACATGTGCCATGAATAAAGCTATAGGAACATCTTATTATAGCAAAGCATCATTTGTGCCATAATTTAAATAGGAAAACTTTACCTATAACAAACTACTTGTTTCATAATTTTGTTTACAAATAATATTATGACAAAATATATCATACTTATAATAAACATACATATAAAAAAATAAAATTGAATGAGTTTTCTTTCTAAAATTTGAAAGGATAGACCCTAGTTAGATAGATAGGTTATAATTTGACTAGTTAAATTGGTTGGTTGAACTAGTGATACCATTTTATGTATTTATATAAAAATATATGATAATAATATTAATAATATGAAATTAATTATATATGCCAATAAATTTTACAATAATATATATAATATTAAAAACCTTCCATTAATAAAATTGATAATAATTATATAAAATTATATATAATTTAATAATAAATAAATTATTATGTTAAAAAATATTTAAGTTATTACATTTAAAAGAATGTTATATATAAAAAATGTTAAAACCCCATTTTGGTCCCCTATTAATTTTATTCTTATATTAATTTCATCTATCGTACATATTTTGTATCAATTTTATACCTTATAAATAGGCAAAAAATCATTTTTAGTCCCTTAACTTTAATTGAAGTTCCATTCTTATCCTATAAGTTTTATTTAGACTTCATTTTTTTATTAGAAAGTATTTGCCATAGTAACATGTCATTTGCATATATATATATATATATAATGAAGAAATGATAAGCCATTTATATTGACAACTAAAAAATGACATCTAAAAGTTTAGAAATGGAGAAAAATAAATCCCTTTTTGGAATAGGGGAAATTATTTTTTTTTCAAATTCTTCATATTTAACATTAAATAAATGAAATACTTTCATTTCATTTAAACATTTTATAACTATATTTTATAGAAAATACTTTCTAATGAAACAAACAGAGTCTTAAACTAAATTTACTTTCTAACTCTTTAAAAATGTGTAATATTACTTAGAAGTCTAACTATAGCACCTAGAATAACTAATAAACTTTTAAAGTACACTAATAAGCCTAGATATGTATATGTGCATGCATATGTATGCATTTTTCTAAATACATAGAACAAAGGATTTAAAGTATATGACAATGAAAATAGGTAATAATACCTATTTAAGATAAGGTTTAGTTGACATAGGCTACTGGAAGGCCAAAGTGAAACAAACATGAAAATAATTAAAGAACCAATTAGTAATTAATATTTTTATATTAAGTCCATTATATAATCAATAGTTGTTTATTTATAACTTTTTATAAGAATATCTAATCTTTGAATCTTAAATTTTTACAAAAAAGAACATTCAAGACTATTAACCATGGAAATTTTATGATTTTATCTTTAATTAATTGATTTTATTAATTTTTTAAATTTTAAGAAACTTCCAATGAAAATTACATTGACCTAATTGTGAATATTTAAGTATAACTCCTTAATAGAAGATCCAATTAACAAACAATTTATGGTTACGGAAAAAGAACACATAGTGCTACTTCTAGCCAAAATTTCATGGGAAAAGTCCTAGTGGATAATTAATTATAAATTTTTGACTAAAGATTAGAAAAACTAGCCATATAACTTGAAATGTTGGGACAAATTTTAAAAGTTTGATAAAATAAGATTAGGACCACTTGCAAATGGCCCAATATGAGACATGGGATGTTGGAATACAAGTTCTATATGAGATTTTTAAGACTTAAAAAAGGCCTATTTAGCACATAGAGTAAGGGGACTAGATAAGGTCCTTAATAATCCTAAATTCTCACTTAAATTGAGTTAAGTGAGATAATTTAACTAAATGAATGTCACAATTACCTAGTTTAAGGCTAATGATAAGGCAAAAGAGAAAAAGAATAGGGTTGTAATGGCTATTAGGATAAAAAGTCAATAGATTTGCAAGAAATCTTGGATATGACTAATAAGAAAAGTGTCACGACCTAATTTTAGGTATCGTGACTGGCGTAAAGACATCTAATTGATATCCAACCAATTAGAAATCTTTACAAGCCTGTAGAAAACTATATCGACTATTTTATAATAAAAGGTAAATACATGATAGCGTTAAATAATATAAGTAAAGTAAATTGCATTGCACATGCAATGAAAAAGTTAATACATGATATTAATATACAGTAGCCTAATAAAACTATTTATCATATACATAGACTTCAACTGTACAGAGGACAACTGAAATATATTAATCTTTTATTACACTATGCCCTATAGATATTAGAAAGTTTTATGCAACGTATCAGTCCTCCGTTGGAACTCCTTTTTCTTTATCTGTAAAATAAAATAACACCTAAGAGAAATGAGTATATAACATACTCAATGAGTGGCTACTCAATCTTTATCCTTATGGTTTTCTTTGATCAATTTTATTTAATACAAATTTAGGAAGATTAGATAAATTCCATATACTTAGCTTTATTCACATTTAATATCTACCATCTATTATATACATTATGTATTAATATTACATCAATAGAAATGGCTAGTATGATACACATGTTTTCTCCTTATTTCTTCGGGTCAATCTTATCCCACTCGCCTCCAACCTTTTCCCTCCACTTCTTACCACCCTCTCCTTCTTCTAGAAGGATGCTACAAGCTATAGGCCAATCTCTCCACACATATCAAGTAACACAAATGAGCCTTTGTAGGCTTTTCGTGCCAATTAAGGCAAAATCATGTCAATCCATCATAACAAAGGTATAGTTAATACCAACTAGCCATTAGTAACCTAAATAATTTTCCTTTATCAATGTAACAAGTATAGATTTCAAATTTAATATTAAAGAGTGTAATCATTGCATATTCTCATAATGTATCATAATTTCAATACATTGAACCTTTCACAACTCAATCTAATCTATTACTATATTCTATACCATTACAATAATTCAACACATTGATCCAATCATATTCTAATATCATCACAATGTATTTCTAATCATCAAATACTTAGTGCATTTTACAAATATTCATTCAACAATACTATTCATGTTCAGATTCCAGAATAGGGCGGTAGAGGGCATGTTACCATAAGAGACCCTTATATGTCTTCTAAAACACCTCCAAAATTTCTCAAATAATTATATGATGTTCTCAACATGTTAATTAACAAATGTGATTTTTTATTTTTCACAATTAATCGAGAGAATCTTCCCAAAAAATTCATGAATCATGCCTTTCCAAAATAGTTTCAATCTCTAGCAACACTGAAGTTCTGAAATTATAGGAATTTATTCACCAGGAAACTTCAATTATCACAAAAATTTACTATGTTTTAACCAATACATGGAAGAGTATCCATTAATTTTTATGGAATTTTTACTCATCATTTAGTACCCCAAATAATTCAAGAATAGAAGTGAAATTATTCACATCTTGTTTTTAGGCAAGTTGCATCTTTGTGTAGAAATATCCCTTGTTCAGGTTTCTAAAAATTCCCAATAAATTATATGTGTATCCTAACATCATAAGAGACTGGAAAATTGGTATTTTTGAATTTTTAAGAGGCTCTAGTATGCCCATAAAATTCTTGGTTTAATTCTAGGTTTTTAGGAATTCCAGAAGTAAAATCAGCATAACAATTTCTAAGCTCTTTCTACTCCATTTGCACTTAAGGCTTAACAAATGGTAATCTAATCATTCATTCATGCTAATATTTTTCTAATATCTTCAAATATAACTTAAGAACACAAGTTTTCAACACCATGCCTTCATTGCCTGGCCACACACCTAGTTCCATGAAATCACAATTCTAGAAAGCAATATTGGCACTTTTGTAATCAAAACTCAATGAGAAACCAAGTGAGTTGCTACTCACCTCTAAACTTGTATATTTCAAAGCTTCAAATTCTCTCCTAAAAGAGAAAGTTTCTGATTTGAAGAGAAAAAGGATGATATATCCAAGTTTTGGATGATTTCTCCTAGCAATTAAAGCAAGCAAGTAGCAAGAACTTGAAATTTTGTGGTTGATTAGTCTTATTTGTGTATTTGGTAGTATTAAAAGCTTAAAAAAATCTCCTATGGCAGCTGCAATTCCGTAAAAATAAGGGAGAAGAATAGTTGAATGGAGTTTTCTCAAGGTTTCTAGGGTTTTCTACAACTTTCTAGAAAATGGGCCCTTTTTGTAATTTAGCCCAAAATCCATGAAACTTTTTTTATACTTTTCTTGCTGTTTTGCAGAAGCTAAGGACGAAATTTTCTGGGCTCTCCTCAGGCCAAAATTGTCCAAAATTAATATAAAAAGAATGGACCAAAATTCAAGTTTTTTGAAAAATTACAATTTGACCCTAAATCTTTTCAAAATTTCACTTTTACCCAAAATTCTTTAGCCAATTTTCAATTTAACCTTGGATTCAATTTGGGCTTATTATAAAACATTTCAAATCATTCCAAAAGGAATTTAAATGATCCAAATCAAACTATATTAATTCCAGACTTATTTTACCAAATTTCGACTTACTCGAATCCCTAAAATCGAGTTGGACTCTATCGAAATTCCTCTAATCTTTTAGGCACATTTCTAATAATATTTTAACTCAAGTTTTATATCTATTAATATTTCAAAGGGTTTGAAAAACTTCCCAAAAGGTTATCCATCACTAAAATTTTCCTGAACTGAGCATATTTCACTAAAAAGTGGTAATTTATTTTAATTTTTTGAGAGAAATCTCCTGGGGATATTACAAAAAGGGATTGGAAGATGGATAATACACATAAGCATTTTAAATAAATAAAAATGAAAATCCTTACCTTATTTCACACCAATTTTGCACAGTCATAGTCATGCAATAACTAAAATTTCTCTCATCCTTACATAAGAAGAACTAAACCACTCAGTAAATAAGAAAAGAAATTTCTAAGTAATTATTTTAAGTAATGTCATCTTTATTTTTTTAGGTTTTTTATTGTGTTATTTTCCAGTAAGGATGATCTTCAACAGGTTTTGAGGGAGTAACTATGGTTTATTACTAGCCATTTTCACATAATTAGGAGGTGAAACCTTAACTTCATAATAGCCAATGCAACTATTCAATCATTGGTTATTTAGGTGAGGCTATCAAGGCTTCTAATAGAATATTATGACCCTTTGGTTTTAAAAAATGTTGCAGCCAAAATTGGGCTAGTGTTGAGAATAAATGCTAATACAATTGTTAAGAAAAGGGGCTGCTATATGCAATCTTGTGTTTAGGTTAATCTAGATAAAACTTTAATTAAGGCACTTAGAATAGGTAGACTTTATTAGTAAACATATTATAAGGGGCTTAATTCCTTTTTTCAACTTTGCAGTAAGGTTGAAGAAAAAATAGGCATTTGCTAATATCATTAATCTATCTAGCCGTCTAGCTTCAATTTGGGTGTTTAAGATGATCAAGGTGGAAAGAACAACTTGGAGTAAAAAAGCCCATCCTTATTGAATACTCATACCTAAGTAAAAAATTAAAGGATAATCAATAGGGGGAGATAAGTTCTAATGGAAAGAAGTCTATTAGGCAACATTCCAATGAATCTTCTCAATTATGCCTATTAGACAGACTTAGATCTTGAACGTACCTAGTCAAAGCTAATTCTTGTCATAGTGGAATAGGAAGTAGAAGAACTTCCAATGCCATCAGTAGAAGACATTGCAAACTTTATCCCCCAGTTTTTAGGATCATTTAAATTCTTAAGCTTTAATTAAGCCAAGTTTGAGTCCATTATCTTTTCCATCTCCAAAACAAATTTTGACTAAATTATTGACCTTAAGAAATTTTGATTACATATATCACCTTGCAACCTTGGAGATTAAAGGGAATGAATATAATTCCTTTTATGGTATGCCCTTCTGTTTCCTACTCATGTTCTTTCTTAATTTGTATTAGGAATTGTGACAAGTAGGGGATTTAAATTTATCTTTGTTCTTTTTATAGTATAATTGAACACTCATTAATATATACATCTATCTTCTCATGTCCAAAACCAACTTTTTGAACCATTTGTTTAGTTCTATGGAAATCATTTGGTAGATTAGCATTTTCAAGTAAAATGCCTTTAATTGTTCAAGAATATGGTTAAAATAATTCATACTCAACTTGAACTTAAATTTAATGTTCAATAACCTTAACACCATTGATAAGGTAATGTGAGTTATACAACCTTCATATAGTAATTTTATTGCAATTCTTAGTAACTTATAAAACCTTTGAGCATTTTCATTGGAAGGATCCTCATCATTGATTATTGAAAAATCTAGATCATTAATTTGATATGCATTATCACTTTAATCAAAATTATTGGTTGAAACTAGCTTTGTCTACTTCAATGACCATAGCATGATAAGGATTGGGGGGTTTCTGATAACCTTAGCCTATTGTGATTTGTTAAGGCACATCTAGTAACATTCCAAAAAAGGCGAAAATCATTAATGAATGACTCTCTATGTGAGGTCCATTAATGATAGTTAGCAATAAAACCATGCCTATATAGGTGCTTTTTCACTTTATCCATGTCAAAAAATACTCCATTTTTACACTCAAGACAAGGATACCTAATCTTTCCATAGGGTATAAAAGTTAGTTGTGATTTTGCATATTGTATAAATAGCTTTATACTATTAATGAAGTTATCATTGAAATATTTTTCCCCTGGTAAATGTCTAGTGTACATCCAAGCACAATCTAATTTATTTATCCTATAAATTTGGAAATGTTACATCCCTCTAAAAATTTTAAATATATTTTATGTAAAAATAATAAATAATTATGATGGAATATAAGATAAAATTCTTGTGAGGAAAATAATTTATTATTTTTATGAAATTTGAGATGAGAATTTTAAGTGAAAAAGTTAAGAAAAAAAAGGTGAAGTAAAATGTTTAAAGGCTAAATATACATAGGATTGAATATTTAAATGTAAAGGAGATTTAGGACATTTTTTCAATTTTATCCTTACTCATATTCCTTTTTTGTCCTAAAACTTTAGCCATTAACACTTATTTCCTAATAAAAAATCCTCAAACCTTCCTCTACTTCATTCTTTTCATCATATTCTTTACTCCTTATACGATTAGCACATAAATAATTGACAATTGCTTACATTCTTCCATCTAAGTAAGGTAAAGCTTCCTAAACCTTAATTTTTATAAAGTTTTCTCTCATTTTCTTGTAAATTGAAGATGGTTAAGAGTTTTTGTTCAAAAGAAGGAAATTAAGCCTTAACTTGGATTCTTGGGTTTTTGGATTACTAGGAGCTATCAAACCATAATTTCTTTCAAATAGTATCTCTTTCACACAAGGTGAGTGGGTATTCCAACAAAACTCAAATGATTTTGAATGAAGTCAGTTGTTTAAGTTAGGTTTTTTTTCTTATTTTTCCTTGATCTTGAAGAATATGATGGTTTTAAATGTTTTGGTTTGATTTTCTTAGTGGATTTAGTATATATAATGATATTTATGCAATAAATGATGATTTAATTAAGCATGGTAGTCGTAAAAATAAATTAAGAGTGAAAATTTTTTGAATGGACTATAAAATCACATGAATTTTCATAGAAAACTAGACTATAGTTGATTACATAATCAACTATACCCTAAAAATATATTTTCTAGGCAAATATAGTTGACTATGCCCTTTAAGATCTACTCTTTGGTAGCTTATAATTGACTACATAGTTAATTTTAATCCTACAAAGTTACTTTTGAGGACTATATAGTCAACTATATGCTTAAAGAGCTATTTTTTAGACCCTTATAGTTGATTATATTATCAGCTATGCCTTTCAAAGTTACTTTCTAGAACTGTATAATCGACTACATATTAGATTATACCATGTAAAGTTCTACATACTATGTTATATGAGAGGTTATGGTATACTAAATGTTTTATAATTTTGAGATTAACTGTTATACATTACATAATATTGATCATAAAATGTGAAGCTATGCAAAAAGGCATAGTGGTGTTGTAATACATGATTTATGATGTGAATTGAATTATTATGTTAAGAATGAGATCAAAATGTATTATTGTTTATGAGAATTGAGATGAGGTGATATGTTACTATTGAAATTTAAACATCAAATCTGATAATAGCTTGTAAAGGATAAGGTTAACTTAAAGAGACAAGGATGGGCTTATAAGGGATAATGATTGATTAAAGTTACGAAGATATTTACTTGCTTTCCACTTTAATAATTTTCAAAATATTATTGATATAATGTTGATAGATAAGTTAAATAAGTTGATATATTTGTTCTTATTTTACCTATAAGGATGATATGTTTGCTAATAAAATTCGTTATGAAATATTTAAGAATTAGGATATACGTAAACAAGAGTAAATCTAATCAGAAAGACTTAAATTGTTTTTATGGTTTCTTTTTCTTAGCATACTTACTCACTAACTCTTTAGCTTACCCTTCCATGTTTGACAATGTAAATACTCAAGTTGAGATGCCTCTTCCATTGTCATAACAAGGGTAGATTCCCCAAGATCTCTTTTTAACACGATCATATGTAAAAGCTAGGTATTCTATCTGTAGATAGGATTGCTTTAGTCCTTAGATTGTAAGGTTACAGGGCAATTAGGAATTCTTTTGCTTGAAGGGTAAAGTTAAACCAACTTACTTGAAACTCGATAGAGTCTTATAAACAAGTTTAATCTCCCTTATTTGGTAGATATTAATTCATATAAGATGTTATTATCAAATTATTAATGTTAATCTTAATATTAATAGTATATATATTACTTTATATGCGTCTATGAGTGGGATATGAACAAGGAAGGCTAAAGGAAACTAATAGATTAGGTTCTACATCAGTTATGGTTAAGTTGAGGTCATTACAAGAAATAACTACTTTTAGAACTTGTTTAAAAGTTTTTATGCATTAGAATCACATTATTGTATCTTTTCAAATAATCCAAGGCTAATAATAAAATGTAATCCAAGAAAATAGCATATATAAAACATTATATATGCTTCAAGCAAACCAAGCATGAAAACGGTAGCAAAGAAAAAGGATTCAACCACTTGGTTATTTGTCTTGAATTATAAGATTTGCAATAAGTAGTCAACTTCTAATGCTACCCTAAACTCAAAATATTGCATCTAATCACATTTTTTCATTTTTTTGGTAAAATAATAATCTTATGTAAAATATGTTTCTTTCTTTCTTTTTTTCATTTTTCTTCTCTAAACAAATAAAGCAGAAAACTTTGTCAAGATTATACTGGTTTGCTTGAATTTTAAGAAAAAAATTGGATACATTGGTTCAAGTTCTTTTAAGGAAAATTGCTGCAAATTAACTTAATAAGCCATACAGATACAGAATAAATTTATTTACAAGATAAGGTACCTTACTTTATTGGTTTCTTTGTTTTTCAAATAAATTATATTTGTTTTGTTTGATAGCAATAATATGTATATAATATTTGAGTGCCTTTACTTTGTGTTTTGTTTCAAAGTAACTTCTTTTGAAATTTTATAGGGAAAACTAAACTAAAATAGAGCTCACCAATTAAAAATATCATCAAAGGAAATTCAATCCAAGCAGAACAAAAGGCCATTCTATTTTTTACCACTAACAATAGTTACTTACCTAATTTTCAATTCTATAATTAAGACAACAAGCATATAAGAGAGTGAAAATGAAACAATCTTCAGATAAAAGACCTATAATCACTTGGAAAGAGAACCAGCAAGCTCACTTCAATTTTCCAAAGCTTTCTCTTATGTGTAGTGGTAATAAAAAGGGGGAAAAAAGGTAGTTATAACATAGGATAATTTTTAATCAACTAGTCATTTTCCTAAAAGAATAAGTTTTATACCCAACATGCATATAGAAAATTTAAATAATGTAACTTGCTATGACTTTCTTTTTCTCCTTATAAATTTGACTAGATCTAACTTATTTTTTTATGTAAAAAAGTGCTCATGTAATACATGCAATAAATGTACCCTAACTAAGTAAGAATTCTATCATAACAAATGTCGCTAACTTAAGTGAGAACTTTGCCATAACAAATGTTGTTGCCTTTTTATTCTCAAACCCTTCTTTTATATATTATCCATTTTTCAAAGAGTTGACTCTTAGCACATTAATATACAAGGCTTATTAATTATAACAAAAAAATAACATCATAAAATGGTAACAAAGCAGGCTTAATATACATAGCTTTGTTCCTTAGTTAAGGGAAAGGAAATTAAAACAAAAGTTTTTAAAATAATGGATATTCTAATGCCATGTAAATGACTATATTTAGTGAAAATAAACTAGTTATTGAGAATTTATATATACACCTTTTTTGCTTTTACAAAAACATGTAACTTCTAGATTTTTTACTAAATTATCTATCAAAGATAAAATCCTGGTTTTGGTTCCAAAGGTTAAAAATCCTCAATCAATCTTTCAATTGAGGCTGATTAGTTTGCACACTATTATACATAAGATCATTTCAAAGATCATTGTTGCTAGAATTAAGCCTCTATTGACAAATCTAATTTGCGATTTCCAATTTATCCCTAGTAGACAAGCATTTGATAGTATAATAATAATCCAAAGAGCTTGTCCACTAATTGAAACAAAAGAACAGTAAAAAAGGGCTAATGTTATTTAAGATTGACCTTAAGAAAGCCTATGATAGGCTTGAACAAAGCTTTGTTGAATTTATGCTTAAAGTATTCTAGTTTCCTTTTCATATTATTAAATTGATCCTCAGTTGCCTTAATTCTTCTATGATTACAATTATTTTCAATGGTGGACAGTTGCATCCTATTAAGCCTACTTGAGGGTTGAGGCAAGAGGATCCATTGTCACCTTGTTTATTTATGATGTGTATAGAGTTTTTGGGATTTTTAATTCAAAATGCTATGTGTGATAGAGTGTGGAAACTTATTCCTACTTTTAAAGATAGACCTAATATTTCACATTTATTCTTTGCTAGTGATATTATACTTGCTACCAATGCCTCTATGACTAATACCCTGATTATAAAAATAGTGCTAAAGCAATTCCATGCCATGTCTGGTTTGAAAGCTAGCACTCTCAAGTCTCGAATTATGCCATCTTCTAATACTAATATTAATACCAAGAATGGAATTATTTCTATCCTGAAATTTGAAAATGCTAATAGACTTGGAAAGTACTTAGGTTTCCCACTCTATTTTGATACTCGAGAGAATGATTTTACTCAATTAATTGATAGGTTAAATTTTAAGCTCAATGCGTGGAAAGATAAACTTTTAAACCTAGCCAATAGGTGAGTTCTGATTAAGGGTTTATTTGGCATAAACTTTTTCTAGAATAGATTTCATTTCATTTACAAATGAATTTTATTATTTGATGAATTTGTTAAAAATAATGATTTTAATTCATTTGTAAATGAATTATTTTATTTCTAATATATTAGAAAATGCATAAAAATTAATTAAAAAATAGATTTTGATAGTATCATGGTAAAAATAATATTAAAGAAAAGACAAATTATTTATATAATATATTTTTTATGTCAAATGAAATGAATTCTATTGAAAGTCTTGCAAAATTGAATGAATTTCATAATGGCATAAATGCAATTAAAATGGAAATTGTAAATGAATTGAAATGAAATAAAATTTCTTTTTACTCAAAGCCAAACACTATATTAAAAAGAAATTCATTTAAAAATGAAATAAAATCTTATTTTCAATTATATCAAACAAGGGGTAAATCAATCCTTGAAAGCATTCTATTCTATTATATGCAATGTTCATATGTTTTCAAAAGAGTTTGTAAAAGAAAGAAAAAATGGATGCTATCTCGAGAAATTTCCTGTAAGGTTCTAGCCTTAAAAAAAAGAAAGTTGTATTTGGTTAGGTAGGACAAAGTCACTGATTCTGCAATTGAAGAAGGTTTGGGTTAAAAAAAAAGGCTCATATTTGGAATCTTTGTTTGTTAACTAAACTAAATTGGTAAATTTTTGAAAGAAAGGATTGCCTTATGGGTGCAATGCTTACATTTTAAATTTGTTCATAATCAAAATCTACCTAAAACTGTTGTTTTCCCCCACTTGATTTAGGATGTCTAAAGCTGTTAATTTTGTAGTAAAGGATTGTGATGGTTCCTTGTGAATGGTCATAGTACTAAGTTTTAGAAGGATAATTAGGCAGGGCTTAGCCTTTTGAAGGAAAAATTTATCGGGCCTCTGAATAAAGACTGAATGAACTATGTGGTGGCTGATCTAGTCAAAGAAGCAAGAGTGTGGAAATTTGATTTGTTGCAAAATCTTTTTCAACTGCAAGATATTGTTGCTATAAAGTCTATCTTTGTTAATCCTTTTAATCCTATTAAGGATGAATTCAATACTACTATTGCATATGCTATGATTAAGAGGGTATCTGGAAGTGCTCTGCATGAGCCAGATAATCAATTTGGATAAATATGGCATATCCTAGCTCTTCCTAAAAATTTGATGTTGATTTGGTGCTTGACTAGAGATAGCTTACAAGCTAAAAACAATATTATTAAGCAAGGTTTATTTGTTATAGATGTTTGTAGCTTTTGTTTATCTTAACCAAAAACTCAAGCTCACCTTTTTAAAGAGTACTGTCTAATACAAATTTTTTGGTAGCAGCTTCATAGGCTTGCAAGCCTCTATGTTGACATCCAAGATGAATTTCAAGCATAGCTCAAAAAGAGCTATATTAAAAGTTCAATCCTCAAATTTGCTGGCCTTCCTTGGAATGCAATCTTTGCATTTGCTTTATGGGGTTTTTGGATTTGTAGAAATATGCTTGTTTTCAATAGAGCTGAAGCTTCATGTAAATTAGATACGTTGGCTATTCTTCCTCAGATATGTCTAGCACGTGTAGCTGAGTTGATTGTTTGATGTAGTCATAAAGCCACTAAGAATCTTAAAAAAGTTGATTTGTAGCTTATCAAATGGAAACCACCTAATGAAGGGTGGTTCCTTTTTTATTCTAATAGCTCTACTAGTAATCCCCTAAGTTATGCAGGAGTTGGAGGGGTCATTCGTGACAACCATGAATTTTGGGTGAGAGGTTATTATGGGGGGTTAGGCATTGCTAATAGCTTAGTAGCTGAATTATAGACTTTATATGAAGGATTAAAGATAGCAGTTGACTTAGAAATCTCTCACTTACAAATCCAAAGGGATCCTCAATCTATTGTTCAATATTTGCATCATTCTTCTTTTGATAATATTTTCCTTACTAACTTATTATGTAAAAGCGGGAAGCTAATGGAGAAAATTCCCTATAAAAGTGTCCACCATATCTATAAGAAAACAAATTAGGGTTACTGATTGCCTTACAAAAAGGGGAAGATAAGCCCAAAATCCTTTACTTGTGTTGTGTAGTTCCTCAGAGGATGTCTATCCTTTGTTAATAGAGGATATATCTATTGTAATGTTTCCTAGATACGTTTCTTGTAATGACTCTGGTTGGTTTGAATAATATTTTATTCTTTTTCAGAGAAAAAAAAAACAAAAATGGATATTTTTGTGGGGAAAACGTGGAATGCCTACCTTTGATTTTTAAGGGATCACGTGCTTACTAATTAGATCACCCAATTATCAATATTAACTAATTGATGATGCGAGACTAATCAAATGGAAGTTTTATTTATTTTTTATTGTCTTTATTTTCGTAGAAGAAAGCAACGCATCATGACAACCTTGACACAATTCAGCATATACCTTGGAATTGTGACCGATAGATTATTAAAAAGAAATTGATGCCGAATTAAGAGAATGAAGAATTTCCACAGTAATTTATTGTGCAAATGGTATAGAAAGTGTTTGGAAAGTGAGATAGAGTTGAAAAAATTCACGGAATATTGTTGACGCCTAGACTTTTTATAAAGGGGTTTTGTTTGGGCATGGCATATAAAAATGATACGCGATTTTATGAATGAAAAATAACTTTTTATAAAATTTTCTAGTTTTTATGGGAAGGTTGAGTTTTTTTCATTTCTATAAAAATTATAATTATAATTGTTTAATAAAAATATGTAACTCCGCCAGTCATACTTAAACTTTATAAAAAGAGTGCATTCTTTTTATAAAATTTTATAACTTTTTTTTTAAGTTATAATTACAGCAGTCATTATTATGATACGAAAATATGAACTATTCTTTCTACCAAAAAAAAAAAGAAAAAGAAAATATGGACGATTCTACAGTGCAAACCATAATTTGTTACAACCTATGTAACATCTTGTTATCCAGTGAATGATTAATAGGTGTTTCTTTTTGTAACAATTTTCTTGGAAATACCGTATCCTTCCAAGTCTGTTAATGAGGTTCCGTAATTTCTATGGTAATAAATAAATAAATAAATAAATAAAGCACTCTTATATGTCCCGACCAAGTGTGCCGAGTATCTTCTACCGAAAGCATTTCAACCATGGGATTCAAAATATTTTCAAACCCCACTTAACATATAATGGCAGCATAATATTATTTCAATTTTTGGTATCAATTTGGCCCTCATATTTCGGCAGTTATAACAATTTTCAAAAAATAAAGTTCAGTACGTTTTTCAAATTTTGTTTCAATAAAATATTTAAATAATATTATAATAAAGTCTAAATTTAGTCTTGAAATTTCATGTTTGGAGTTCAATCTAAAATTTTATTTTTATTAAGTAAATTATCATTTTCATTATAAAAAAATCTGAAAGTAATCTTGAAATTTGACTATTTTTTATTGAATTAAATTTATATCTTTTTTTTTTTTATAATGATAAGTTACACATAGAATTTTAAGCTCAAATAAAAAACATAAGGAGAGAAAAGTCATATACAATATATTGTCATTTGATGTTTTTTCTAGAACTCTTTCCCATTATATTGTTATTCAAAACTTAAAATTTTATGTGTATTAGAGGAGATGTCACTTCTATTATGAAAAATTAAAAAAATAAAACTAAATTCATTATAAAATACTGAAATTCCAGGATTAATTTTAGAATTTAGTATGATAGCTAAAAAAAATTAATATTGTCCTAATATTTACATGAAATAAAAAAAAAAGGATAAGCAGTATTTTTGTGGAGAGAATGTGGAATGCCTACCTTTGATTTTTAAGGGATCACGTGCTTACTAATTAGATCACCCAATGATCAATATTAACTAATAGAAGATACTAGACTAATCAAATGGAGTTTTATTTATTTTTTTATTGTCTTTATTTTCGCGGAAGGAAGCAACACATCATGACAACGTTGACACAATTCAGCATATACCTTCGAATTGTGACCGATAGATTATTAAAAAGAAATTGATGCCGAATCAAGAAAATGAAGAATTCCACTGTAATTTACAGTGCAAATGGTATAGAAAGTATTTGGAAAATGAGATAGAGTTGAAAAAAATCAAGGAATATTGTTGACGCCCAGACTTTTTATGAAGGAGTTTTGTTTGGGTATGGCATATGAAAAAGATATGCGATTTTATAAATGAAAAATAATTTTTTATAAAATTTTCAAGCTTTTGTGGGAAGCTTGTATTCATAAAAGTTCGAAAATATTTGGGATACGAGGTTGCGATTTTTTTCATTTTTATAAAATTTATAATTATAATTGTTTAATAAAAATATATAACTCTAACACACATACTTAAACTTCATAAAAAAAGTGCATTCTTTTTATAAAATTTTATAACTTTTTTTGTAAGTTATAATTCCAGCAGCCATAATTATGATACGAATATATGGACGATTCTACCCATCATGGGCTGGCTTGACGTTGGATGGTTAGGTGCCAAGTCATTCGTTCAATGAGAAAAGATTGAAGTTTGAATCTTGATAAACGCCTTAAAGGGGAGGACTTTCCCGTTAACGTCTCCCGGAGAACCATTCTCCCACCATTTTTTCTACCAAAAAAGAAAATATGGACGATTCTACGGTGCAAAACCATAATTTGTTACAACCTATGCAACATCTTGTTATCCAGTGAATGATTAATATCTGTTTCATTTTTTTTTTAACAATTTTCTCTGCAAAATATGGTTTTGGAAATACCGTATCTTTCCAAGTCTGTTTATTAGGTTCCGAAATTATTGTGGTAAAAAAATAATAATAGTAAACAAATAAAGCACTCTCATACGTCCCGGCCAAGTGTGCCGAATATCTTCCGCCGAAACCATTTCAACCATGGGATTAAAAATATTGTCAAACCCCACTTAACATCTAATGGCAGCACAATATTATTTCAATTTTCGGTATCAGTTTGGCCCTCATATTTCAGAGATATAGCAATTCTCAAAAAAATAAAGTTCAGTACTTTTTTCAAATTTTGTTTCAGTAAAATATTTAAATAATAATAATTTACCTATTATAATGAAGCCTAAACTTTTTATTAAGTAAATTATCATTTCCATTATCTAAAAAAATTTGAAATTAATATTGAAATTTCACTATTTTTTATCGAATTGAATTTATATCTTTTTTTTTTTTCATAATGATAATTTACTTATAGAGTTTTAAGGTCAAATCAAAAGCATAAGGAGACCAAAGTCATATACAATGCATTGTCATTTGATGTTGTTTCTAGAACTCTTTTCATTGTTATTTCAAACTTAAAATTTTATGTGTATCAGAGGAGATGTCACTCCTATTATGAAAAATTAGAAAAATAAAACTAAATTCATTATAAAATACTGAAATTCCAGGACTAATTTTAGAATTTAGTATGAAAGCTAAAAAATTATTAATATTGTTCTAATATTTTCCTGAAATAAAATTTGAAAAAATCACTGATCTTTAGTAATCAAACTTGCAAAGGGAAATTATTTCAAGAAAAAAAAAAGAGACACATGTCATTCAGTCATAGTATAAAATAAAGTCACATAAAATACAATAAATTATGATTTGCATGATAAAATCCTCCTAAAAATATTATATGAAAAAGTTGCAAATTTTTTTCTTATAATAAAAATAACTAACCTATCAGACACACAGGATCGAATATCAAACTTAAAAGAAGAAAAATAAAAACCTTTAAAAAAATCTAATATTAATAAGTAAAAAAGTTGAGCAAATTTATAAAAAATAATCTTAACAATTTGATTAAAAAAATAAAAGAATATATTAATCACAATAAAAAATTAGTGCCTTCTATGGTACTCATATGGATTTCAAATCCACACAGTAAAATAAATAAAAATTATTGAATAAGATTATTAACAATTTCAGAATTGTATTAATAATCTCAATTAATGATTCTTATTTTACCAGATTTGAAATTCATATGAATACTGTAGAACTTACCACATCAAAGTATGACCCAACTTTTCAAAAACTTACAGCATGTTTTGCGGACAGGGTCAATATCGACCTCTAGATCTACCCCTGCAATACGCGGTTCTTGTACGCAAGCTTCTTTCCTCGGATAAATTATTGGTTGACTGACTCCAGCTGAGTCTCCGCCCCCCTAACTACCCATATTGCCCTCCAATCATCATTTTTATTTAATTGAAGGAGCCTTTTTATACTGGTATACTCTCCAATTTTTAAATCTTAAACCATTCCTGCTCAACTAGGTGGGAGTGACACTCAAATACTTTCAAAATATTTTTACTCGAATAAAATAAGTTTTATATTTTATTAAAATTCACTTTTATAAAGAAAGTGTTTCAAAAAACATTATTAAATAGTTGCTCTGTGTATAATGCACGCCTAAACAAAAAACATATCAATATTATTTTTTTAAAAATTGTTAATTCATAAATAACATTTTATTTCTCATCGCTGCTTTGCGCCCATTTGGACCATCTCTTGATTCTTATTATACTTATTTAGGATAAACGATTTAATCAATTTAATAAGATAAATTTCCTTAATTTTTTTTAAGTTTAACGTTATTATATTTATTTTTTATTTTTGATAAATATGCACCCACTTTTTATTCATATGTTTAGTCATAAAATCGCTGCTCCTAAAAATAAGTATAATTTGCACAATCCTCTTTTTACATAAAAAAAATAAGAATCCAGCCACATATATATATATATATATATATATTTGAGAGTAAACGTTTTTCCCCCCTCCTTGTGAAGTACATTTTTTTATAGCTTCATCTTTATATAATATTTTGTATCATTTTTATTCCTATAAAATATTAATTTACCGAATTTTATTTCTAAAAAAAAAGAACTCAAATAAATTAATCTTGGTATGGATATTAAAAAAAATTAAAAAAAATATTTCATGAATATAAAATGAATATAAAATATTTTATAAAAACAAAAATAAGAAAAAATAAATTTAAAAATATATTTACTCAATATTTTATATTATTCACACACATATAAAAAGGATAAGATTCGGATAGTATCTTGTCACGCCTATTTTTCAACTTTTAATTTCATAGTGTATTAGTATCATAAAGAATCATATATTTTTCCATCTTTAAATAAGCCAAAGTAGCGTGAAAATAAGCATTAGCCACAACCCAAAAGCACTTTGGAGGGATAAGCCAAAATAGTAAGAAAGCTTGAGAATGATTTCACAATATTTTCAAAAGTGGTATATAATAGAAATTTACCGTCCTTTATTAATGCAGATGAACAAGGGCATTTGTGGAAATTCAATCCTAACCACGGGCTTGACGGGGTCCACGAATCCCTTTGTGTAACCACCATGTTCCCTATATAAGTCATCCGTTCTAGCACAAAATAGACACCTTCCCGGTCTCTCATCACATCCCTGAAGGTTTTTAAAACTGCAAAACCTTCTTAAAACTTTCGAGAAGATCTTGCTTGAAGGCATGGATTATTTGAAAAATTCAAAGCAAAAAGCCAAAAATCAGTTCGGCTTATACCAAAATTCCCCAAGAATTATCAAATTCCTTCTTTCAGTTTCTCTATTCTCCGTTCTGTTCTCCTCACTTCCACTTCTTCTCCATTCCCTCAATGCATTTCTGATGACAATCTGTAGTTATACCATTTTGAAAAACTACATGTTCATTCTCTGCAATGGACTTCTTGTTCTTATAGTCAAGAGTTCTGGCCTAATTCATGGTTTTTCTTCCCCAACTACTTTTCAAACTCAAGAAATTGCTAAGAACAACGTCGGAGGAACGGAGAAATCAGAATCAAAGGAAGTGAAAATCATAGAACCAGTTGCAGTGGAAAATGATGAGGAAATTGAATTCCAAGTAGACGAAGAAGGAAAGAGGTTGATAACAGTAGAACAAAAAAACGAGATTTTGAATTCTGAGGAAAGAAGTGAAGGAGAGGAAAAGGAAATTGTGATAATTGATGAAGATTTCCCTGAAATGGAAGAAACAGAGGAGTTGAACAAGAAATGTGAAGATTTTATCAGAAAGATGAAGGCAGCTTTCTGCTCAGAGCCAAGAACAAGTAATTATAGTCATGAGTTTGATCATCAGAGAGCAATAATGGCCATTTAGATGGAGTGAATTCCCTTCACTTCTTTTCTTGATTTTGTTTTCCCTCTCTCTCTCCCCCCCGTTTTCTCTTGACTGTATTTTTAACTTGATCAGGGTTCTAGCTTGTTGATTTTTTTTCCCCCTAGCAGTAGAGTGAAGCCCTGAAACAACAATATCGGTTTCCTGTATTATTAAGGGGTCGTTGGATTGCGGAAATTTTGTTTTTAAGGCTGCCCTGCTTTTTTTTTTTTTTTTTGCTGGTAGGAACTAGAATCCTTGCTTACAAAATTAACCAAAAAAGACGACTTTCCTAATGATCTTGTAAGTCTCTGTACTGTTCTATTCATGTAGATTGTACAGTGTGTTCAGGGCTACATAAATTCAATGGAAAAAATAAAAACTGCTGTTTCTCCTAATGACAATCTTATGCATTGGAAAATGCTGAGCAATTTGCTTCTCCATATTCTTCTTGTGTTAAAAAAGTTATAATTCCTCCTAATTTTATAAAATTGATGTGAATAAAGTAATAAACCTAGATACAACTTGGAGCCAATTCATTTTTGGAGATATATATACCCCAATAATAGGTTTAAAAAATGGCAACCGTTGTTATTTCTAATAGGAGAAGAATCAAGAATTTAATTTGTTTGAAATTGGAGAAAATTGTCTATGCATTTGATTTTAAATGAATCAATTTCTTCTGATTCCAAACAAGAGTAAGGTCTTTTTTGTCCATTAATTTTTCTTATATGGATTTCACCACTAAATAAATCTTAAACATTGCAATTATTTTTACATGATTTTGTTTAGCACAATAAATAACTTAATTTATAATATATTAATCTAATCAATAAGTTATACAAATATTTAATGCACTAATTTATTAAAAAAAATAAATTCTAATTTAATAACCAATTCTACATAACTTATAGCATATAACTTATTAGTCTTTTTTTATATTTATCCTTATTTTTAATTAATTAATAATATATGTCCTTAATTACATTTTAAGTAATTATATTCTTATTTTAAATTAGATAATAAGTACATAAATATGTAATGGCAAAAATATAATTTATTAAATTTTAATTGATTATATTTTTATTTTAAATATATTTATTGTATCAATATAACTTGTTCTCTAAATAAATATAAATTAATTTATTTTATATGTCTATTTATATTAACATATTTTTATATCATTTTATATTTTTCAGTTAGTTTAATAATTAATTATTTTAAATATTTTTAATATAATTAATTAATTTATTAGTTATCAATTATAAATTAATTTATTGGCTATCAGTTATAAATTAACTTATGAGTAACACTGTGCTTAATGTAACTGGTAGACTTTTGTCACATTCTTTTTTGTTGAAATAGCATTTTTCTTCATTTTTAATATACAATTTCATGAATAAAAAGAAATTAAAAAAATATATTCACACTTATTTATGCCTTTAATCTTTCATTAACAATTATGATAAATAAAATATTTCATTCTTTAAAGTATATAATGTACTTTTCAGGAATATATCCTTGTAGTTCCATGCCATCAGAAGTTTATTCCGATCTTTACTTTTTTTTCTCGTCGTATTCTAAGATCATTTTAAAATTTGAAAATTTTACAAGCTATAAAGGTAACACTTACTAAAAATTATGTGTAAAGCATAAGCTGCTTTCATCCTTCTAAAGAAGGATTAGATTTTAGTGCTTCTTTTGAAAAGGGGCTTCCACTTTAAAAAAGGCTGTTTAATTGAAGGCAATATGAAACTCTTTACATTGTAAAAATGGCCTTTAAGCTCTTCGGAAGTTTCCTTGGACAGTCAATTTCACCAGTACATGTATATATATATATATATATATTCCAAACTCAAGGCACTAAAAAAAAGTCATAAAAAAATTGAATAATAATGAAGAATTCGTGCGAATAAATGATTTTTCATATTTTCATAGGAGTAAAATTTTAAAATTTGATAAGAATATTTTGAATGGTATGCAAAATTATGCTTAAAATTTAAAAGAAAATCAGTGAAAGGCTGAAACTATTCGCCCATGCTAAGTACATATAACTTTGAAATAACATTATATCACTAAGACATGGATATGAAATGTTGCTGGCATTTTCAATCGTGTAGTAATATTCAACTATGGAGGGAGAGAGAATTAAGAGTGCCCTAGCTCCCAAAGCTCGATCCTTTATCTTATATACAAATGTGCATATCATTAACGTATCTAACTTCTTAAAATTTTAAAATACATGATTATAATAAGAAATCACATATTTATAAAATAAAAGTAAATTTTATAAAAATATATAGAGATTTAGATATGAAATGTCAGATTATAATTGTATTACAATTAAAAAATTATAAATAATTTATGTATCGATTTTTTCTGTCTTTCCATCCTTTTGCTAAATATGATTTTTTTTTCTCCTTATGTCATACCTTAAAAATACTTGATAAAAACATATATTTATTTGAAACAAAAGGTTTACATGATTTACAAAATATTTTTCTAATATCTATCTAATTCCAATTTTATTCTTAGAAGTATATTATGTATAATAAAATTCATATGCTCTTGCACTCAATATAATTGGTTAGATTTGTCAATTACTTGTTATCTATTTTGATTTTATCATTCTAATTTTTTACAATAAAACTTTTTTATAAGTATAAAAAAAGTATATATACATATGAGCATTATTAAATTAATTTTATTTTTTTGTAAATTTTATAAATTTTTATAAACTCTAAATAACTTATATGTCACAACCTTTATAAACTTGAAATTGTATTTTAATTTATATTACATAGATAATATAATTGCAATAATATTGTCACTTATTTACTATTTATGTTGATTTTATCATCAAATATTTTTACAGTGAAACATTTATATACGTCTAATAAAATTATTATACACTTAACTTTATTAAATTAATTTTATTTGTAATATTTAATTTTTCAAAAAATCAAAGTATCATAAATTAAAATTATTAAAAATATCATAATTTTTTAAAATAATTACAATTTTTAATATGTATCTAAACAAACTTATACATGCTTACAACCTGTCCCTCAAACTAAAATCTCTAAAACTGGATATTATCTTAAAAATTATTCTCAAAATATTCTAAGTTTAAACCTAATACTTTATGTATGTATTAATTGTTACTGTTATTGTTAAAAAAATAATGAAGAAGTTATTAATTCATATTTTGTTTCCCTTTTATTTTTCTCAGAATATATAGATATAAAGAAGCTGTGAGATGAGAACGTCCTATTCACCTGTTTTGGGGTTGCAATTTGGATGTGTCTATCCAATAAATAGATAGGAAAAACATCTATTTATTAATAAAAAATTATAAAAATATTATTTAAAATTATTTACTATTTATTTAGCTTAATATTTTTATTTTAAAATTAAAATATATAATAAAAAGTTATTAAAAAATCTTTCAAAATGGTCAATAATAACCTACTACTAATGTCCAGATCGAAATCTACCTAATTATCCATCTGCCACGAAAAATCTTCATATGACTAAGCTAGAAATTGACCCAATTTATTATGAAAAATATTATATACATAAATTTATCTCCTGGCAATTCTTAAATTAATAATGTATATCAATATTTAAACTATTAGATATAATTTAATGATATGTTGATTTAGTTATACATCTATTTAGATTTGATGATATCAAAGGTTTCGCTCTCACTAACAATTCTCAAAATATTTTAGCAGTCTACCTCTTCTGTAATAAAAAAAATGATAGTATAAATTTGGATATATTCTTGTTTATGTAGTATCATTTAAATTAATATTTAGTCAAATATTAAAGTAATTGCGCATATAAGAGCTTAAATTTGATAATTATAAATGTAAAACTTTTCAAGCTATTACCTACCAATATTTTGCTATATTATTAAGAATTGTTAAAAAAAATTATATATTACCATGCCATTAAAAAATTGTTAAACTTTTATCATTGTTGATTAAAATTATTAATTATTATTATTTTTAAGAGAAAAATGCTTTGATCTCATCTGAATTTTAATAAAATTATGCAAACCAAACATCTAATTTTGAAATCTACACAAATATGCTTTGAGACACACAAAATATTACACTTAAATATTTGAATTTTTATCAATAAAAATGATGTAAAAATGTGATTATTGATTCAAATTAAAAATATAAGATATTATAAGTATTTTATAATCAAATATGCTTTAATTAAGCTTAAAGGGCTAAAAAATCATTGCATACACATTAAAATTTGTCTTTCATCAATCATATTTTTAGAAATTTAAATCTAAACAATCTAGATAAAATATTTTATATTATTATATTTAGACTCTATTATCAAACGCAATATGATTTGTGAATTTCGGCATATCAAATAACTCAAAATTTAATCTTTTTTTTCATAAAT
This sequence comes from Sindora glabra, assembly GCA_020226215.1. Taxonomy (NCBI): domain Eukaryota; kingdom Viridiplantae; phylum Streptophyta; class Magnoliopsida; order Fabales; family Fabaceae; genus Sindora; species Sindora glabra. The sequence continues at coordinate 13,370,724 of CM035230.1, read as the reverse complement.
TTATGTGAATCATTCCATGGATTTATAATTAAAATCTGTGAATGCACAAGCCAAACCATACTAATCTTTTTTCATAGATTTATATAGATTGAAATTTTCCCAGATCAATCTAATCTATCTATATCTGTTCGTTTTACAATATTACTCTATAGTAATCTTTTATCATCATTTTATAATAAAAAATTTAATTTGTATTCAAGTGTAATATTTTTTTATGTTTCAACTTTGAGGGAGATTTGCATAAATTTCAAAATTAAAGAGAAGGTTCATTTTTTTTTTGACTTAGGGAGTTTAAAATATTTTAAATTTTTAATTATATATCATCCTTTTATTTATTAATAGTATAAAATTTTTATATTAATAATAAATTTAATTTACTATTAATGTTACATGTCCAAAAGTCAAAGAATTTTTCTCATTTTTCAATTACATATCATGTTTTTATTCATTGATAGTATAAAAAAATTATATTAATAATAATTTAAATTTAAATAATAATTTTTTGGTAAAAATAGTGTTTAATTAATTGAATTCACGCACATAAAATGAAATCGAATGGAATCCAAAAGTAAAACAAGACAAAAAATTTAAAAATTTAAAATAAAAAATTACGTATGACCTTTTTTTTGTTTTTTTTTTACCAGGAGGTATGAACTTGACTCAAAGCTCCCCGTCAATCTTGAATAACATTGAAAGTCTTGCACAAGTGCCTGTGCAACCCTTGGCCTACTCATGTGATTGGAATATCTTTTAGTTCGCAAGGAAACTACCAAGTAATTGCAAACTTGACTTGGGTCAAAGTCTTTCTTTGAAAACACTTTTCAGAGCAATGATAATCCCCAAATACACTGTTTTCGTTGGGGACATCAAATTTGTCTTCCCCCGTTATATCTGAAAGATAATTTTCAACAATTATATTTGAAAATTATTTTTCAAAAAAAATTATTTTTAAATTTAAGAAATTAAAGAATAAAAAATATTTACATAAATAAATAAAAATATTTTATTTAATTATAAAATTAGCATTTAGATTATGAAAAAATTTTGAATTGTTTTGCAAAATCTTTCAAGTGTACACGACTTCTACTTATAATAAGTATACAAAATGCTACAATTAAATCATCTGCATACGTTTTCTTGAAATATTTTTTTATTTTTATATAAAAATACAAATTTTAATGACAAAATTATATTAAAAGTATGAAAATTTCAACAAAACTTGCTTAAATTTAAATCGGAGATAGGGTTTTACCAGAACCCAAAGCATAACCTTAGATTAGAAGTTACCCAGATAAAAATCTTTAAAAATTTGTGTTGGGGGCCAAAATATGATTAAATACAGATATTAGAGTATACAATAGTTTTTCTACTTTTGATAACAATGCTTTTCATCTGCAATTAATAATCATATATATGGTGCTTAAAGTGGAGAATAAAATTAAGAAGTCCGATTAATTAAATAAAAATAAATAATTAATATTGGTCCCAATTTTCTAAGGAATAAAATAACGATTAAAACATGGGGGCAAATCAACCTCATCTTCGTTCTCAAATCTATAATCGATATTTTTCTGGACACGTAGGGACAACAAACAACAAAAGAAGATTCTAGCAGTGATAATAATTGAGTGTAACGTTACTTTGTCTTCAAAGTGCAGACCTTTATATTTAATATCTGCAATTACATTTTGTAATTTGCGTTTGGTAGGGAATGATAGTTAGAGACACATACGAAATTTTACAAATTTTTATGAAAGTTTAACTCAACCTTCATAAAAAATTGTAATTTTTTGTATAAAATTTTATAACTTTAAAGAAATCTTCAAGTATTTGTAGATTTTATGTGCAATGAAAAGATAAAAAAGTAGTAAGTTCATCATTAAAAATTACATAAAGGTTTTAATTTTTTTCTCATTGTATAAAATTACAACTGTTGATGAAAAATTTTAAAAATTATAAAATAATTTACAAAATTTGCAAAATACAAATTGATACAAAATTTTCAAATATGTACCGAAGCATAACCTTTAAGTTAAATAAAGTTATATTATACCTGAATATTTAATCAAGAAAATTAGAATCATTTGTTGGATAGTTATCATTTAATATTTAGTTATATTTCTTCGATAACTATCTTAGTTGCCTAAAATTCAAGTATTGTGACCCACATGATATTAAAGAATATTGAATATATATTAATTTGTATATTTATTAGTTATTAAGTGATTTAATCTCATCCATTAATTTTGATACTTGATAGATGCATTAGATTAAAAGTTAAAATATACATAAAATAAGTTCTCTCTCTACTCAATTATGTATAAAAAAATGAACCATTAGAAAGACTATACATTAGAAAAAAAGAGAAAAGGGAGAGAAACCTATTGACCATGATCAATTGTGAATCATATTATCATCTCTTTCTAATCCAGGTTAATGAAAATTATAAGTTTCAAGATCCAAAATTAATATATGATATTAACTAAAAGATTTTATATTTTTACATCTCAAAAATTATTTTACATGTAATATCAGGTAGGTCTAGTTGAGAAACTTATAATTTTCTATTAAGAATTTTGAATTTAAATTATTATTACAAATTATGACTATCATGGATTGTTAGTGTGTATATACACATGTTCTTTCCTTAATTTTTCTCTTTGATAAAGTTTGCATCTCTCGTTCCAGGCAATGTTACTTTTCTAATTGAAGTTTCATATTAGGACCATTTACTAAAAAATTTCAATCTTAAAATTTTAGCAATTAGGTTCTCAAAATTTTCCTTTAAATAATAAATCATAGTCTAATCATATTTTTTCTAAATTAATAATGTTAGATGCCTAAAAAATTTTACATTGGAATTTTAATAGCCTTTACATTTTACAATTAAAGTTTTATGATACGTTTATGAAATTCAAGTACATTACTCTGTGCTGTTTTATATGCATTTTAATGAAAATTATGTTATTTATGCATGATCTTATGTTAAAGGAGTTTGTATACGCCAAAGTGGCCAAAATGGAGTATTTAAACATCATGCATAAAATAGTCATTTATCCATGATATTGATGAAATGTCAATAAAGAAATTTGATGAATAAATGATTATTCATTAATTTACGGAACTTTAGTATTTTCTCAAAGGAAAATTATTATTCTATGATTAATGAACATAATTGTAGAAATTAAATTTCTTATGTTAAATATATTTTGTTCATCCAAAGATGAAACATGTATTTAATTAAGTTTCTTTTGTAATTTCTTAATGATGATGAAATTTGTGACATTTATTTATGATAGTATGTTATGGTGTTTTTCCCAAAGGAAATTTGCAATATACTCTAATATGATTGTTCAAATTTATAATGAAATAAGTTTAAGCAGTTTGTATTCAAATTTATAATGAAATAAGTTTAAGCAATTTGTAATTTATTTTGCAATTATTTCTCTTCATTCACAAGCTTCTTCTATTATTGTGTTCAACGGTTTGAATTTTTTGAAATGAAGTGAATAAGTCAGTTTGCACTTAAGTGTGTTGGACCTCAACTTGGCATTTCTAGAAGCAAAACCTACTAAATCACTAATGACAACACTAAAGAAAAGAAATCTAAACTTAAGGCATGGGAACAATCTAATAGATTAGGTTTAATATTTGTATGAATGACCATTGCAAACAATATTAAGACTACCATTCTACAAATAGAAAGTGCTAGGGAATACATTAAGTTTATGGAAAAACATTTTTGTTCTATAGATAAGCCACTTATTGGTACTTTAATAGCGTAGCTTACAATCATGAAATTTGATAGATCAAGCAGTATGTAAGAATATACTACTGAGATGACTAACATTGTAACAAGCTAAAAATGCTAGGTATGACAGTGGATGACTCTTTCCCTATTTAGTTTATTTTGAACTCACTACCTTCTAAATACGATGCTTTCCAAGTTAACTATAGCACTATTAAGGATAAATGGAATGTTAATGAACTAATTAGAAAGTTTATTCAGAAGGAGAACAAACCTAAGAATTTGGGAAGTCACTTTGTTAACTTTACTATACTTTGTTAACTTTCCTATTCAAAGAGGTGGTAAAGTACTAAAGCTAAAATACAAGAAGTTTAAGAAAAAGAAAAGGACTTGTTAAAGCCTTTTAGACTAAAAAGATGGAACAAAATAATAATAGGTGTCATTTTTGTAAGAAAAAAGGATACTATCAAAAAATTTCCTTAAATACAAGGCTTAGTTCAAAAAGAAAGGTACGTTTGAAAATTATGTATGCATTTTTAAATTAAATTTGATTAATGTTCCTAATAGTACTTAGTGGCTTGATTTTAGTGCTACTACTCATGTATCTAATATGATGCAGGGATTTCTTACAATCCAAACAATAAGCTAAAGGAAGGATTATTTGTATATAGGAAATCATATAAAAGCTGAAATTGAAGGCATAGGAACTTATCATTTAGTCTTAAATACTAGCTATCATTTGCACTTATTTAAAACTCTTTGTGTACCTTCAATTCTTATGAACCTAGTTTCTTTTTCAAAGTTAGATATTTGTGGTTTTGATTTTACATTTGGACATGATTATTTTAGTTTATATAAAAACTCTAAACTTGTTAGTTCTAATACTCTTATTGATGGTTTATATCAATTGAAACTTGATGATAAATTTATTGAATCATTAATAACTGTGCATCATAATATTGGCATCAAGCATGGTATGCTTAATGAAAATTCTGTTTACTTGTGGCATAAACATTTAGGTCACATTTTGAAGAAAAGTTTGAAAAAATTAATAAAGAATAAGATTCCTCAGAATCTTGACTTTACCAATCTTGGTTTATATTTGGATTGAATTAAGGGAAAGCAAATCAAATATAATAAAAGAAAGAAAGCCATAAGAAGAATTCAACTTCTTGAAATAATATGCACTAATATATATGGAGCTTTTAATACTTCATCTTTTGGTGGAGAAAGTATTTTGTTACCTTTATTGATAACTTTTCATGTTATGAATATGGTTATTTGCTTAAAGAAAAATCTTAAACAACTAATGCTTTTGAGATATACATTAATAGAGTTAAAAGATAATTAGATAAGAAAATAAAGTTTGTAAAGTCAGAGGTGGTGAATCCATGGAAAATATGATGAAATAGGACAATGTCCAAGCCTATTTGCTAAACTTCTTGAAAAATATGACATTTATACACAATACACTATGTCATACATACCATAACAAAATAGTGTAGTAGAAAGGCATAATCAAACTATAATGGATACAGTAATGTATTTGCTTAATAGGGTTCCTAGTAAAGTTATTCCTAAAACTCCTTTTAAGTTGTAGAAAAATAGGAAATTTAGTTTAAAACACTTGCATGTTTGAGGTTGCCCAGAAGAAGCAAGAGTTTATAATCCATATGAAAGAAAGTTAGATTCTTAAATGATTAGTGATTATTTTATTAGTTACCTAGAGAAATCTAAAAGGTATATCTTTTATTATCCTAACTATAGTCTAAGAATTGTAGAAATTGGTAATGTAAAATTTCTTAAAAATGATAGAGTTAAGAATGCAAAATAACAAAGTGTAGACTAGAGGTGTACATGGGTCAGGTGACTTGCTCGACTTGGAAAAATATATTATTTGGACTCTTTTTTTTTGTCTGATAGGACTTTTTTTATGGTCCAATTAATAATTAGGCCGAGCTTGGACCAAGATAAAAAGTCCGATAGGCCTAGCTCGGCTCGATTATAATAATTTAATTTTAATAATATCATTATATATTAAAAAAATATAATTATATTTAATTATTTTTAATATTAAAAAGATTAATTTAACATAATTAAATATTATATTATTTTTTCAAATATATATTTTTTATTTTAAAATTTTATTTTTAATTAAAAAATTAAAAAATATTTTTTTTTAGAATTTTCGAGTTGGGCTTCGGGCTTTTCATTTTAAAATTTGAGCCAGATTAGGTTCGGATCTTGAATTTTATATAGTTCGGCTTGGATAGCTAGGCCTGAAACCTGCCCGGCCTATCCCATGTACACCTTTAGTGTGGACATAAAGGAAATTAAGATAAATGCTCACTTACCTATAAATGTTTGTTCATCTATAGTTATTCCTAATGTTGTTCTTCTTATTGTAAAAAGCCCTAACAACAACGCATAACTTTATAATGAATGCACACCTATTGAAGAAACTAACTCATAAATGTCTAATGCGAATAAGTCACAATAGATCCTTTTGAGAAGATTTCAAAGGATAAGAAAACTATCTATTCTAAGTGATTATGATACTTATTTGCTAGAATCATATATTAGAATCAATATAGATCCAATTTCATTTTTAGAAGTCATAGGGAGTATTGATTCTAAGAAAAGGATAGATGCCATGAAAAAAAAGTTAAAACCCATGGAAGAAAATAAAGTCTAGGACATTGTTGATTTGCCAAAAGGTGCAAAATAGTTTAGGTGTAAATGGGCCTTTAAGACTAAATGTGACTCGAATGGCAATATTGAATAGTATAAAGTTAGGCTTGTTGCTTAAGAATTTACTTAAAGGAATGACATTGATTATAAAGAGACATTTTCACTTGTCTTAAAGGAAAGCTTATTGTGAATTATTATGGCATTAATGGCTCATTTTGATTTATAATTACATCAAATGAATGTGAAAATAGCCTTTCTAAATGAAAATGTTAAAGAAGAGGTTTTTATGGATCAACCTAAAAGTTTTCTAGTTGAAAGAAAAGGTCAAATAGTGTGTAAACTTAAGAAATCAATATATTGACTTAAACAAGCTTCAAGATAATGATATATTAAGTTCAATGATACCATTACCTCTTTAAATTTTGAAGAAAAGCTAGTTGAACACTACATATATTGAAAGATCAATAGGATTAAAATTATCTTTATAGTCCTATATATTGATGACATCTTGCCTTGTAATTAATGATTTAGGTTTATTGTATAACATGAAAGAGTATCTCACTAAGAATTTGAAATGAAAGACATTAGAGAGGCATTTTATGTAATAGGAATTGAAATATTTCAAGATAAATTACAAAGATTATTAAGATTATCTCAAAAGGCCTACATTGAAAGAATTTTAGAGAGATTTATTGTAAAAAATTACTCTACTAGAATTGTTCCAATTCAAAAAGGGAACAAATTTAATCTTATGCAATGTTTAGAAAATGATATGGAATGAAAATAAATGAAATCTATTCTATATAATTTTATTATGGGAACTCTTATATATGTGCAAACTTATATGAGATTGGATATTAGTTTTGCAACCGAAATGTTAGGCAAGTATTAAAGTAATCCTAGAATTGATCATTGAAAGGCAATAAAGAAAGCTTGATAGTATCTTTAAGGAACAAAAGACTGTATGCTCATGTATAAAAGATCCAATCACTTGGAGTAATTAGATATTCAAATTCAGATTTTGTTAGATACATTGATAGTAAGAAGTCCACTTTTGGCTACTTGTTTCTTTTTAAAGAAGGAGTTATATCATGGAAAAGTTCTGAAGAATCCATTATTGCTTCATCCATTATGGAAGCAAAACTTGTGACATACTTTGAAGCCACAATACATGCATTATGGCTATGAAATTTTGTTTTAGGATTTGGGGTTGTTGACATTATTACCAAACCATTGAAAATTTATTGTGATAACTCTACAGTAGTATTTTTCTCCAAAAATGATAAATACTCAAAAGGTGCCAAGCATATGAAATTAACATATTTTGTCATTAAGGAGGAGGTTTAGAAATAGAGAGTGTCAATTAAACATATTAGGACAAATCCCATGGACAAATCAAATGATTGCAGATCTGTTAATTAAAGGTTTACAACTAAAGATATTCCAGGAACATGTACATAGAATAAGTCTTGGTTATCCTTTTTTATGATGTAATCGATAATGATGACACTTTGAGCTCATTTAATTGTTTTTATATGAATTGTTTGTTTCTAGTTGTGTTGCACAAATAATTGTATTTTAATCAATTAATATAAGTGTTATAGAAACATTAATGGGACCTTTATGAATTTGATATGAGACTTATAGAGCCAATATGATAAGACATTAGTGTTTGCGGTATATGCAAGGAAGTATGTTTTATAAATAATATACAACTTCCATAATCCACACTTAGTATTTCATTATACTAAAGTAATTATGAAATTTTGAGAATGAGTTTGGTGCATTTTGTTAAAGGGTCATATTTGTTTCATTCAAGTTTTAAGTTAAGTGGCAAAATGATAAATAGTTACCATTTAATTATTTAATTATATTTCTTTGATAACTAACCTAGTGGCCTAAAATTTAAGTATTGTGGCCCATATGATATTAAAGAATATTGAATATATAAATCACTATATATATATATATATATTAAAGAGTATTGAATATATATTAATTTAAATATTTATTACTTATTAAGTAATTTAATCTCATCCATTAATTTGAATGCTCAATGGATGCATCATAGCAAAAGTTAAAATATACATAAAATGGATCCTTTTTCTACATAATTATGTATGCAAAAATGAACAATCAAAAAGACTATATATTAGAAAGAAAGGAAAAAGGGGAAAAGGAGAGAAACTTATTAATGAAGATCAATCCTAAATTATGATATCTTCTTTTAATACATATTAGTAAAAATTATAAATTTTAAGATTTAAAATTAATATATGACATGATGAAGAGATTTTATATTTTGGCATCTCAAAAATTATTTTACATCAATGCCTACTTTTGTAAATCTTGAGAAACATTTTCATACTTTTTCTATTTTTTATTTAGATTTGTAACTTCAGTATAATATAAAAATGAGAAAAATATTTTAATCAACTTTTAATGGTAAATTGTATTTTTTATTTATTTCTATACATAAAACTCATATACACTTCCAACTATTTGTAAAACATTTTCATTCTGTTCGCATGTTTTAATTTAAATTTGTAACTTTGATATAAAAGTGTGAAAAATATTTTGGTTCTAGAGACGCCGGGAATAGACTAGATTTGATTCCCTCCACAATTATAACATATACCAATTATTCTAGTTCTAGATTAAAATCAACTTTTTGGCATTTAAAAGATGGATTTAAATATTTCTATTTTAAAAATAAGACAACAAAAAATTATTTTTAAAAACAATAAATAATCAGACTTTTTTATTCTAGACACGCTGGGTATAGACTATACTTAATTCTCTCCACAATTATAACATATACCAATTATTCTAGTTGCAGATTAAATCAACTTTTTGGCATTTAAAAGATGGATTTAAATTTAATTTGTAGTAAAAATATAATTTTATATTATTACTTATTCACATACTATTAGGTTCATAAAAATTATTAAAATATTCTTACCCTCAATAAGAATTATTAAATTTTTAATAATATATTATATTCTTATTTATTGATAGTATCAAAAAATTTTATGCTGATTGTATCAAATTCAAACTTTTAAAAGTACCATTAAAATCAGTTTAATAATTATTTAACTAAAATTTTCAATTTCAGTGTTGACAAATTAGTTTTTGAATATATTGAATTTTTCATTCTTGCATTTTGATCCGACGTAAGTTGGTCCTTATACGTTATTTTCTTATAGTTATAAAAAAAATTTGAATTGTTTTACAAAATATTTCAAGTGTACATGAGTTCTACCTATAACAAGCACACAAAAATTTCAATTTATTCATTTGCATATTTTTTTTGAAATATTTTATTATTTTTATATAAAAATACAAATTTTAATAGCAAAATTATATTAAAATTTTAAAAATTTCCACAAAACTTACTAAAATTTAAATTGGAGACAGGTTTTTACCGGAACTCAAAGCATAATCTTAGATTAGAAATTACACAGATAAATATCTTTAAAAATTTTTGTTGGAAGCCAAAATATGATTAAGTACATATATTAGAGTATACAATAATTTTTCCACTTTTGCATTTCATCTGCAATTAATAATCATATATATGGTGCTTAAATGGAGGAATAAAATTAAGAAGTCCAATTAATTGAACGAAAACAAATAATTTATATTGGTCCCATTTTTTAAGGAATAAAGTAACAATAAAAACAAGGGGGCCAACTAACCTCATCTTCGTTCACAAATCTAGAATCGATATTTTCTGGACATGTGGGGACAACAAATAAGGAAAGAATATTCTATCAGTGATACTAATTGAGTGTAACGTTGCTTTGCCCTCAAAGCATAGACCTTTATATTCGCATTAATATATTCAATTAGATTTTGTAATTTGTGTTTGGTAGGGAATGACAGTTGGCAGCACACACGAAATTTTACAAATTTTTATGAAAGTTTAACTCAACCGTCTGAATTAACAATCCAATTGCCACCATTCTCTATATTATTTGGTGGATAAGGAATATGGTGCTGTTTCATCACAAAGAACGCACTCCTATCACTGCTTTAAATCTTTACCACAAGCTTATGCAACAGAACACAGTTGTGAATTACAACTATTGAAGAAAATTATAAATACTCATCCAAAAATATGGTGCCATATCCCCAAGAACCAAGATTACGCAATTTATTATCTCCACAAACACATAAGGCAAAATGAAAGAACATTAAAGTTACTGTTTTCAAGGCCAAGATTTGGTCACAGCAAGGATATATATTTTTTTTAAAGAATTTTTCATATCCGCTAATATCTCCAAACCCACGTGCCTGCTTCTCAATCTGAAAGATATGTTGCTGCATCATAGATAATTTTGGTCACATTCAATTCAAATCCTATTTCCAACTAGGTTATATACTGATCTATTTCATGATCCTTCCAAAATCAAGATAGAATGGATTGTGCTGCTACAAGATATTCTCAGCATGCTGCAATACTTTTCTTGTTGGGAGTGCTGAAAATCGACCACCAACAGCAAGCTTCTATGTCTCTTTCTATTTTACGACCAATTAGTATATTAAGTAATCTTTCTTTTGACATGTGGTATTTTATAAGTTAATAGTTTTTCCCCCTTCTCTATTTGTTTCTTGTGTAACACACACAAAAAATCAACTATCATAAAAAATTGTAATTTTTGTATATAACATTTTATAACTTTTAAGAAAACTTCAAGTATTTATAGATTTTATGTGCAATGAAAACAAAAAAAAGTAACAGCTTCATCATTAAAAATTACATTAAAGTTTTAATTTTTTTCTCATTTTTGTATTAAAAATTACAACTATTGAAGAAAATTATAAAAAAATTTACAAAATTTGCAAAATACACATTGAAACATGTTGGGAAAAATTAATGAATTAAATTAATTGCAGAAAAATATACATACTTATTCTTTATCCTTTGACTTGATGTTGTATTCCACACGGTAGTCAAGAATCATTGGGAATTAAGAACTCTTGCTTTTTGTCCATGACAACTCTCACCAAAAATCATACATTTCAAGAGGAAAGGTTTGCTCTCTGTGTAAAAATTTTTTCCGAATGTATTCTGATGTGTTCTCTCTCTCTTTCTTTTTAGGTGGTTATCTCCCTTTTATTATATGTGGGTAGTTATCTTGATCCCACCACTTTGTTATCAATCATAAAAAAATAATTAATTTTGTTTCCTTTAAATTTAAATTCAAATTTTAAATATCATGATGATTTGGGTCACCTATTATGGGTGTTCCCACATTCATTATCTCCCACTCACATATAATAGGATGAGCCATATCACATAAGCTTCACCTCTCTTTGGATTTTCATACTCAGTATATTATCGTGACCGCGTGAGCATGATGTCATCTTGGGTGTTCTTGTACTAGAAATTCTTATACAAAATCAGCATAAAACAACCGTATCTTCTATTTATTTCTATTATGCCTCAGATGCGTTAGATTTTCCCATATACACTTTTCATTTACAAATCTGATCCCTTGTGAGCTTTATTGCAAACTCAGATTGACATTCACATATACGTAGCATCTATGCTTATGATGTTACTAAAATTAACTTCATAACGAACATGTCTCAGACACTAGCATAATTATGTATATGTTGGGAAATCTTCCTTTTACTTGTATATCGCTTTGATTTGAAACAACTGCTTTCCTAGCATTTTACCTCTTAGACTATATGTATCATGATCTTAGGATGCATACTAAGGTAGCGAATGCTATATCATTTCTCTATGATATTGTCAAAGTCAAAAGATATCCATGAAAAGAATTTTCTTTTCTTAGACTCACACAGTAACGAACCAGAGATCTTTCACTTGCTTCTCATTTGCAATTCTTTTGCACATGTGATATGAATCACATGTCATGGTGTTTCCTTTATAACACAAGGGCATATGTTGACTTTATTAGTAACATCATATAGACTTTAGTTTAGGCACACATAATATCTAACTTGAATTCTTCCACATCACTCAACTCATTTTGATGTCAGTATTTGAAGAATTCATTGACTGGTTATAGGTATTGTGGAGGGTTAGGAGAATCCATAAGTCGATCTATATTTGTATCTCGGATCTTACCTTAACTTCACCTTGTTAAGGTGACATATTTTATTTTATGTTACTGCTCTACTAAAAATAAAATATTTCTCATTGTTATGTTAGTGAATACATGTCTTATCTCTACCCACTCCTCGTAAAAGTCAAAAGCAATTGTTCGTGTGAAAGAAACAATCTTATCAACTTTAACGACATACTAAACATTTGTATACTCATACACATATTACAATATTTGTAATTGCATAAAATATACTTTATTCATTTCAATTAGGAAATTATTTGATTTTGTTCTATGCATACCAAAAGATTTTACATGTTCAATATACACATTTCTAGGTATTAGCTTAATAAAAGAATCTGTTACCATCTTTTGCATAGGAATGTGTTGAATAGTGACCTTTTTCTGCACTATAGCTTTTCTCATAAAATGGTACTTTGTATCAATATGCTTAGTTTTGCTATAGTACTTTGGATCCTTTGTATAGACAATAGTTGCCTAACTATCATAGTATATTAAGATGGGGTTTGAATTTTCACCATAAATCCCTAAATGCTCTATAAATCTTTTTAGCCGTATGGCCTCTTGTACTGCTATAGAACATGCTACAAACTCTACTTCCATTATTAATAATACAACACATGTTTGCTTTTTGCTACACCATGATATGACACCATTGTTTAATAAGAATGAGTAGCTTGATGTAGATTTTCGCTCATCCAAGTCTCCTACCTAATCCACATCAGAATATCCAACTAAACAAAAATCGTTTCCTTAATAATATAGTGCGTAATCAACTGTTCCTTTCAGACATCTTAATATTCTTTTAACAGCTTTCCAATGTTTCTATCCAAGGTTTAACTAGTATTTACTTACGAGTTCGACTGTATGATAAATATTCAATCTAGTATACATCATTGCATATATTATACTACCAACCGCACTAGAATAAAAGATTCTTTCCATTAATTTCTTCTTAGATTCATTTTAAGGGTACATTTCTTCACTCAATGATTCACTCTTATTTATAGGGGTATCCATGGGCTTACAATCTTTCATATTAAATTTCTTAAGGATTCTCCATATATAATTTTCTTAAGAAAGAGAAACAAATTTCTTAGAGTGATCCCTGAAGATTTTAACTCCAAGAATGTAATCTGCTTCACTTATGTCTTTCATCTCGAAATTTAAGAATAACTATTCCTTAATAGCCATAATCGAATTCAAATTATTCCTAACTAATAGCATATCATCCATATAAAGGGATAATATTACAAGATTACCTTTATACTGCTTAATGTAAACACAATGGTATTCCTCAATCATTTAGAAGTCATATGAGGTTATAGCTCGGTGAAACCTCAAATACCATTGTCTAGATGATTGTTTGAGTTCATAAAATGGATCTTTGAAGTTTACAAACTTTCTTTTCCTCTCCCTTTTGTATGAAACCTACTGGTTCTTCCATATAGATTTCTTCATCTAATTCTCCATTGAGAAAAGTGATTTTCATATCCATTTGATGTAATTTTAAATCCATATTTGCTACTATGGCTAGAAGCAATTTTATTGAATTGAAACATATGATAGGTGAGAATGTCTTCTCATAATCTATTCCTTCCTGTTATGTATACCCCTTTGCAAATAGCCAAGCCTTATATGTTTCAATTAATCCATCTCTTTTCTTTTAATTTTAAGAACCAATTTATTCTTAATTTCCTTTGGGCCAAATAGTAGGTTAACTAGCTCTTAAACTTTTTTAGCTTTCATTAAATTTATTTCTTCCTCCATCGCTTTCTTCTATTGTTCCTTAGCAGGGCAAGCTAAAGCTTCTTGAACTGTTCTTGGCTCTTTTTCATCTTGAAGAGTAACCATAAAAGTTTATCCCTCAATCAAAAAGTATCTCTTAGGTACACTTTCTCTTTTACTTTTCCATAGTAGGGTTCCTTATAATATATTATCCCTGAATACAGGGTTCTCACTCACTCTCTTAGAGCTCCCACTCAGATCAACAAGTAGTCTTTAAGAGCTCTTACTCGGATAAAATGGATAAAATTCAATACTATCCACTTGATCTTATAGTTCATAAAAAGATATAGTGTGATCAATTTCTCCTTTGTTAAGAAACTCACTTTCTAGAAATGTGGCATCCCTTGATTTAAGTTCTGTCACTATTCCATCCTCGTTTTCATTAATGAAAACATATCCCTTAGATAGTTCTGAATATCTTATAAAGATACATTTCTTCCCTTTTGGACCTAATTTTTCATATCTATAGGAAGTATCATAGACATATGTAGTAAACCCCCATGGTCTAAGACCGCTCAAATTAGGTTTATATTTTGTCCATAGTTCATAGGGTGTGAATGTAACAAACTTTGAAGGCACACGATTAAGTATGAAAGTTGTTGTTAATATAACATCTCCCCAATATGAAAATGGTAAATTAGCCTATGCTATTATTATCCTAACCATGTCTAGAAGTGTTATATTTCTTCTTTCAGTTACTCCATTTTATTGTGGAGTGTCAGGGATTGTTAATTGTCTTGTTATTCCTATTTCTTCACAGAGCTCTTTAAATTGTTTAGATAAATATTCACATCTGCAGTCAATTCTAAGCATTTTAACCTTCTTATCCATTTGATTTTTAGCTTCATTTAAATAACATTTCAAACATTCTAATGCTTCTGATATATGTGAAATCAAATAGATATGACCGTATCATGAGTAATCATTAATGAAAATGATAAAGTACCAAGCTTCATGTCTTGCCCTCATACTTAAAGGACCACATATATTAGAGTGAATTAATTATAATGGAGTTTTTGCCCTAATTCCCTTTCTAAATGGTTTTCTAGTTGCTTTACCAGCTAGATAATATTCACACAAGAATATATCTAATTTTGAAATTGAACCTAGCAATCCTTCTTTTACAAGTTTAATAATTCTATTTTGATTTATATATCCTAGTCTAGCATGCCAAATGTCCATAACAACATTTAAATTTAAACTAAAAGCAGCAAAGCAATCATAGGTAGCATTTTCAATAACATCCAAAATGATAAATCCATCAAAAATAAAGCCAGAACCATAAAGTACATTATCCTTAGAAATGTCAACAACATTATTATGAAAATTAATTAAAAAATAAAATTAAAGTAAGGAATAAACAGAAACTAAGTTTCGTTGAATTTCTGATGTATAAAGTATATCATGTAGGATTAAGGTTCTTCTACCATGCAAATCCAATTTGCATGTACCAATCCCTTTGACCTCAATCCTTGTGTTGTTTCCAACATAAAGCCATTTGTTTTGACTTAGCAATTGATAGTATTTTATATCAGATCGTCGATCCTTGCTCACGTGTTTTGTAGCACCTGAGTCTAAAATCCATAAAAGATAAGATTTTGTTAGAAAAACATTACTAGAAATATATGAAAAATGTGTAAGTTCAATATCCAGTAATACCTTATTCTATTCATTTTGCTAAGCATAATCTTGAGCAAAATGACCCATTTTCTAGTAAGCATAACATTTGATCTTCTTGAAATCAAAGTTGTTTGCACCATGCTTTCCCTTCTTCTTTTTGAAGGTTCTCTTACCTTTGAAATTGAGCCCAGGTTTTCTCTTCTAGAACTTCTTACCTTTCTTGAACTTAAGTTTAGAATTCGAGGGTCCTACTGCCTCTGCTATATATGCTTGTCTAGTGGATCTATAAGCCTTCAAACATTCATCTTTGAGTTTTAGATATCTTGTCACATCATCAAAAGTAACAATACTTTCATTATGAGTTAGGTTGACCTTCATGTATTCCCAACTTGCAGGAAGTGACCTAATTACAGCCTGCACTTGCTGCTCATTAGAAAGTGCATGTCCTGCAACTTTTAGTTCATGAATCATATTTGACATTTCACATAAATGTTATTTCATTAGCATATTAGGCCAAAGTTTATAAATGTCAAATTTGATTATGAGTCTCCTTAGTTTGGTAGTAGAAGTACTACTAAATTTCTCTTTTAGGGCAATCCACATACCTTGGGCAGTTGGATAATTCTTATACTTACACATAAGGTTAGCCACTGTTGCACTTAAAAGTTTGATTCGAGCGATACTGTTCTTTTTCTTCTAAACAATATATGCCTTAGCATCCCTTCTATGCTGGGTTATGTTCCCAAGTTCAGGTTCCATCATGACATGGCTCAAGGCTTCTAAAGCATCTTACTCTTCTAAGATATAAGATATTTTATGATGTCATATATCTTAATTTTCCCTATTTAGTTTGTCACCTTTATTTAGTTCATCAATTATAATCTTGCTAGCCATTTTGCTAAATCATGATACATGAACATTTCCTATGAGTATACAATTGTATTTATTTGCATTGTTCTCGCCTAGAACAATAATAACACTATTTAATTCATGGTTGGGAGTTTACATTTTTCATATCCCTATCGCATGTTTGTCTAAATACTATCATTATTTCCTATCAAAATTGTTCTCATGCAAATATCATATGTTATATCACTCTAAAAAAAATCATAGTCTAAGAGCTCCCACTCAAATGTAGGATTCCACAAGATAAATGTATATGAAATAAAGAGATTAAACATTCACTAAGTAATAAATAAGTTCAATAAACCATATCAAGTTCAAAAACCAATATCAACAAATAAAATATAAAGACATATGAAAAGTCCATAAAATTAATAGCTAATGTTTGTATCCTAGTTTCTTATTCTGAATTCAAAGCTTTCATCTGTTCGAAAGTATTGAATAATTTTAGTGAATCTTTTATGGAGTGAACTAGACCAAATTTGTGCACATTCATGGTTTTAATTAGACCCTATAGGTGTATCCCTTTCTTGAGAGTGTTGCACTTAAAATGTCTTGCTCTCTTTATGTTTGAGAATTGTGACAAAAGGATTGTTTTACTCTAATTCACTTTGACATAGTAGACTTCCTGTTACCTTAACTCTTCCATGCATTTATTAAGGTTAATGTATTTGACAATTCCTAGCTTATAATCTTTGCATTGCCATAATGTCTTTTTAATTAGTGTATAGAAATTATCATTTGGAACTTCTTTCAACAGGATACGAACCCAAAAATGATTAGGAAACACTTTTCCTCTATGACTAAGGTTTGCTTTTAAGGCTTTGACTTCGTGCAGGAAGGCTTCCATGGGATACATTGTACATACGTTTCTTTGATGTAATAAGTGTATCATTTCTTTAAGGTCTTTAGGCATATCTATTCAATTTGACTCTGTAGAGTCTTCTCTTACACTCTCCATAAAGCCATATGGATCATATTCTTCCATGAACTATGGTTCCATGTTTGTTTACCAAAAATAGACATAAAATACTATCAAAATATGTCATTTTTTTACCATTTTTAAATAAAAATAGTGTCATCAAAATTTTAAAAATATACAAATCATATATCAATGTGTAAATCTCAAATTTAGGAATTTTTTGAATTAAATTTTACTTTAAAAGGACATTGCACGCGCCTACACATGCCATTACCGTGATCCAGTGTTGAAAAATCCAAAAAAAATGAAAAAAAAGGATTTTCCTACTCTCACCAACGGCATGTGACATCCACATGCCATTGTGTAGGACTTTTTTCGGTCACTGGAATCGGCCAGTTAAGGAGAACTTTTTCTCCTCTTTCCATTGATATATGACATATGGCATTTGGGGTAAAAGGAAACCCACACGCATGCTTCCCGAGAGTGAGGAGATTTTTTTTGGTTCTTTATAAGTGAAATGACATGTCATTTTTGCCATATACAAAATGATATGTCATTTTGGTTTTGGCTCAAATAGCCTTGAACTATTTTGTAATTACGAGTATTATGGAGTCTTTTGGTGTTTTTGTTATTTTTTTCCGTTTAGGAGTGTTTTATGAATGTTTTATGTGCTTTTTTTAATACAAAATTTATCCCTAACATTACTTTTTTAGGAACAGCAAAATCCAAAAAAAAAATTTACATTCAATGGTTATATTCCATATCATAAAAGCAAAAATAGGAAGCATGCTTTTGACAAAAAAAATTACCAGTAATATATATATATAGTAAACAACAAATTGATACAATACATCTCATTTAACACATCTTGCATTCAATTGCATTAAATACACATAGGGAATCACAGAACGAAATTAACTAGGCTCTAATACCAATGTTGGAAAAAATTAATGAATTAAATTTATTGTAAAAAAATATACATACTTATTCTTTGTCCCTTAACTTAACGTTGTATTCCACACAGTAGCCAAGAATTACTGAAAATCAGGAACTCTTGCTTTCTATCCACGACAACTCTCACAAAAAACCATACACTACAAGAGCGAAGGTTTACTCTCTGTGTAAAATTTTTTTTAATGTGTTCTGATGTGTTCTCTCTCTCTTTCTTTTTGGGTGGTTATTTCCCTTTTGTTATATATGAGTAATTATCTTAATCTCACCACTTTGTTATCAGTTATAAAAAAAATAATTGATTTTATTTCCTTTAAATTTAAATTTAAAATTTAAATATCATGATGATGTGGGTCACCCATTATGGGTGTCCCCACATTCATCAATACAAAATTTTCAAATATGTACCAAAGCATGACCTTTAAGTTAAATAAAGTTAGATTATACTTGAATACTTAGTCGAGAACATTAGAATCAATCCCTACTTTTGTAAATTATGAGAAATTTTTTTTATACTTTTTGTATTTTTTTATTTAGATTTGTAACTTTAGTATAATATAAAAATAAGAAAAATATTTTGATTTAACTTTGAATGATAAATTATATTTTTTTTATTTATTGTTATACATAAAATTTTTATACACTTCAACTCTTTGTAAAACATTTTCATACTTTTTGTAAGTTTTTAATTTAAATTTGTAACTTTCATATAAAAATGTGAAAAATATTTTGATGTAACTTTAAATGATATGATTGAAATTTTTTTAATGATTTGTTACATACAAAATCCATATATTGTATTATTTTTTAAAATTATTAAATTTTATACAAAAAGTTATAAATTTTATTTTTAACTTTCCTAAAAATTCATGAATTTTGTGTTAAGATTGGATTTAAGATTTTATTATTAATAATTTTATCTCTATGATGACATTTGGTTCACAAAATTAGACAACCTCAAATAATATTTTTAAAAATGTAATTCTCAACAATATGATTATAAAAAATGTCATATTACTATATGTGGCTAAATATTTGTAAGAATGTTACAATCTTGTATTTTAATTAATTTACAAATTTCTTAAAAATATTATTAGATTATCAAAAGTATCATTATTGAAAGCCGAGTGGTCAACCACATTAGATAGTGGTAGGTGGTGAGCAATATTCATTAATGATAAATAGTGGTTGAAAATAGTCAATGATAGTAAGTAATGAAGAATAGTAGTTATTGATAATGGAAAATGGCCAAAGGTAGCCAATGATGATGGTAAGTAATTATCATTAGTAATAAGTATGGGCAAATAATGATCAATAGGAGTGGATGATTGCTATTGGTGGTCACTAGGTTTGGTAGTGGTTGTGACAACCAAAGACCAAAAATGATAGTTGATAGTGGTTAATGATGGCATATAACTATGTGGTGATTGTTGGGATCGAGAGCCAAACAAATACAATGAAATTAATCGATCCCAGTCAAGGATCCATGTGAAACATTAGATTAAGATAGGGATTAGATTACCTTTTTCAAACACTTTCGAGGTCTGATCGATGATCATCCTTTTCGACTTACTTCTAGTTGAAGATTCTGAGGTATTCACACAAACCTGCAAGTCACCAACAAACGTCTCACGTCCACTAATTGGAATTCACCTCCTTTTGTTTTGCAGTGTTAGCTACACCCTTCAAGGGTTCAAAAAGGCTACTAGGTTTTTTGGTGTTGGGGATGCATGAATAATATCAATATTATTGCCCAACAAGCCTATTTAAATAGGTATATAGAAAACCCTAACTAATTGAGCTTTATTTCATGTATAATTATAGCCTTATTATTAGGCCTTATAATAATGATATGGAATTCCTAACTATTAGGCTCAAATAATTTGATTCATCAATTCCAAATCCACTAAGTTCTATATGTGCAACCTTACAAGCTCTCATTACATTGGTAATGATCATAAATCACATTAATGATTATAAATAATGAGTGGTATCTAGCAATACATCATTGTTACCTAAGTAATAAGAAAATCGATAATTCAATTAAACCTTAACATGCAATCATCATCTATGTCTTTTTATCCTAAACATCTAAATTAAGCACAAGACATGAACCATGTCATTCCCATATAGCCTAATCCAAAGGTTTCTTAATTCCTAATTAAGCTAATTGAAGTAAATGTAATTGACATCCCATGTCAATTCATTTGAGCATGGCCATACATTTTCTCAACTTTACTTAATCAAGAGGCTCATAAATGTCACTCCTGTTATATAGGAGGGATAAATTCCATCTTGATCACACAAATCCCTCCACATGATATGTGACATATCTAATAACTACCCTTATATTCACTCAACTATGGGTGACATAAAGTAGTATCAAAATATGAAACTCACATGTAGGAAACCTTGGCGATCTCAAGTTAAAGGACCATATTAATAATGATCACTAAGAATCGCTCATAACACTCATACAATGATCTATGTAGTATTCTTAAGGTGAGTCAGTCCAGTATACAAGTTCTCTAACTTTTACTTATGTGCAGACTTAATATCTCATATAAATCACCACACATGCTAATGTTAACATATTAAAGTAACCCAATTCACAATGATATATGACTAGGGACATTTAAGAATATAATTATTCTAAGGTTGTTATCATAATTAAATATATTACGTAGATAATATATATATAAATATGATAATTGGAATTGTCATTAAAATAATACGATTCAAATTTATAATCATCAATATGATTAGTTTTAGGGCAAATACACTAACAGTGATGATATGAGATGTCAATAATGTAAGATTTTAATGAAAATGCTTGTAAAATAATCTATATATATTATCAATTTATTCCTATACCATAAGAATGTACAATACTTAGTTACTTATTAAATCTCATGGAGATATATCAAAGAATCTAATATTCTCCTTCAACATCTTTAAAAAAATATAAAAATTTTGCACATCATATGTCATAAAAAAGATGACATTAGTTGATTATACTAAAGCATGTTATTTGCATAAATGTACTTACTTGGATAACATATATATAAGTCTTACTTGCTAATTAGTTTATTATATTAGTAGTTAATTGATTCAATTAGTTATTACTTAATAGCTGACACTAATATAGAATTGCATATTTGCATCAACTATTAAGGAGATTAGACGTTAGTTTTGAAATATCATTTTATTAACTATCATAATAAATATTTTACAATGTCAGTTTGAAAATCATCATAAAAAAGAAATATTATGTTAATTTCCTAACAAATAAACCATTGTCATTTATTGTAAGTCATACCACATGGTAATCTGTCATATTTAATAAAGTTGATTTTATCTCTATAGCTATCATCAAAAATTTTAATTTAAAATTAGATTATTTTATTAACTAGAGTGGAATATTTGATTTACTACTTGGGTGATTCAAGTAATTGACGTTATATTACATTTCCTTTCTAAAAAAAAACTCATTCTCTACACATTTTTCATTTTGTATAGCATCTTATGACACTTCCTATCAGACTACTTTCGACCTAAAATACATCTAGCACCTTCAAAATCATAATATTACAACTTATAATACATACAAACCTATATTGAATAGATAACAATGTACATTTTATCTTAATTATAATATACAATCTTAAATTTAACACAGGCAATTTATAACAAATGGAATAACCTTGTTTTTCCTCTGTATTAATTCTATATAATTTAGATTTGGAATTAGAGAATACCTAATGATTTGCACTACTTAATAACATACATATAGAGAATTTTCAAACTATATGGGAATAAAGTAAATAAATGAAAATTTATTATATTTAAGTATGTTTAATTTATTGTTCATATGCATCTTTCAAAAGAAAATGAAAATTTGAGTGTTGCAATAACTACAAATTAAAAGTATATCATGTTAAAAAAATTACTTTCAAATTTGTTGTGAATATCATTCTATTTGATTATATTTAATTCATTATTCATGTGCATCTCTTAAATGGCACTTGTATTATCTAAATATTTTAACATATTATATAAATTAAGAATCAAGCAATTGTGAATGTAAATATAATTTCAAAAAAAGAGACTAAATTACAAGAACAAAACATAAAAGTTAAGAAAGTTTTTATGTGTATATTCTACTCTTTTCTAGTGAACAAACAATCCTATAGATTTATTGATGGGCTAATAGATTTTTAATATTGTAAAATAATTAATGAGTATGAACAAAAAGATAAAAAAACTAAAGATAATCATCTTAATGTTAGAATTTGAGCATATCTTAGTAAAGAGATAACCATTTTAAGAATGGAAAAGTTTTGCGATAAAATTTGCAAAAACCATTTTAACAATGGAAGAGTTTTGCAATAAAATTTGCAGATAGTATTATCACTTTACCTTTTTTATTTTCATCTTGCACCTTATGATTTGAACTATTTTAATATTAAATATTTTTTATTTTCATCTCACACCATATAATTTAAATTGTTGTAATTTTAAAAGTCAATTCCTAAGAAAAAAATCAATGTGTATGGTAAAACAACGTCATTCAACTATAGAGGTTTAAATATTAAGTTTTAATAAAAAAAAACTAGTATCATAAACCAAAATATTTGTTTAAAAATATGTTTCAAGCAAAAAAAATTATAATTTTACTAGTCAATAGCAATAGGTTTTTTTTTTGCATTGAATAATTATGTTTTTCTTATACAACTATATAGATACAAATAGCAACAACAATAAATACAAAAATACTTTAAATTAACAATCTAACAAATAACAATAGATACAATAGCAACAAATGTAAAAACTTAATAAACCAAAATATTTTTGTTATACAATTATACAGACACAAATAACAACGGACTGAACAACCCAAAAATTCTTGGTCATTATAATTTACAATGAATAGCATACTTTAAATGAAAAGAAAAAATGGAATACCTTTTCTCGTAATTCCTTTATATTGTTTGAGAGTTTCTAAGTTCGTTTTGGGTAGCAAAATAATAATAAATTATCATAGGAAGAAGCAACATATCCATTTTTCCAATGAACTTATGTCTTCCAATGCAAAAATGGACATGCTATTTCTTCTCATTATAACTTCTCATCAAGTTTATCGTCTGTGTTTTCTTAAAATGAGATATCACTTCAAGGCTTCTAATTATGTAGATGATTACAAATTAATGATAAATTATAGTTAGAAAAAAAAGTATCAAGAATCTTACATTAAACTCAAGCTTACAAATGTAAGACTGGGATGCTACTTCTTCTTAAAATAATTTATCATCGTCTCATAGCCCATCAAAGTTTGATATCATAATTTTATATCTATAATTTTGAGGTGCTTAATTGATCATTTACTTTAAGTGGCTAAGTGTTCGTATTTTTCAGTGTGAGAATAGTGCTACTTACTCTTTATTTATCAAAGCCTGACACAATACATGAAGCAATCAGCATGCCAATTCCTGCACTAAAATACAAGAATAGTTAAACACTTATAGCAAATGAAACAATCAAGTACCTCAATCTTAATAATAAATTTAAATAGGTAAGAAGATTCCTTTTTTATAGCCTAGAAGAAAATTAGTAATAAACTATCACAATGTTAATGAATTGTCATGATATGGAAACTATTGATGAACCATTGTGACATACAAATGAACCGTCATAATGATTGAAATGGATTACTAAACTTTAGATGTTCATTTTTAATAAAAATCTAATGTTGTGTACCATCATTTATACATTAATTATTAAAAAAATCAATGTCGTATAACACTCCCTCGTAAGATGCTAACCTTGGTAAATGTTTACTATCACTATTTATTAGAGTTAGGTGGGCTCTAATAAATGCTTACTGCCATATTTATTAGAATTAAGTGGCAAGTGTTATACCTTTACATGCCAATTTGGTTAAATAAAGGACATAGTATCATCCAATTCTAACCATGTCATTTTATAGTAAATAGCCAATATGGTTTGCTTTTTTTATTATTATTTTTACAATTTTTGCATCCTTGCATTTGTTTAGAATTAGATATAATAAAAAATTATTATTCTAACAACATTATTAATATTAACTAGTAAATATTATATAATAACATGATAATTAATCATTTGATCTCATAACTTTGAAGAAAAGTATGGTGAATGTCTGCATGATATCTATGAAGCAATCCTTTACCCTTACTTTCATATCCATGGCAAATTTTAACAAAATATACCCTAATATGAATAATAAAATACTTTCAAATAAAATTTCCTTATTAGTGTACACTTATATACTTAATTTTTCTTCATACCAATACATTCATATAAATGATGCAAGACTTGTAAATAATTATGTTTAAGAGAAACAACTTGCATATTAACATTTGATGATCAAGCAACATCAATTTGTATTATCCCTTCATTCCATATAAATAAAATGGAATAAAAAAGAAAATATGGACTGAAACCCTAAATGAAAAAAGAAGTGGAAGAAAAGATAAAATCTAGTTGCAATTTTTAAGTAGTACGAGACATTTTATGTCTAGTTTTAATTAAAAACCCAATATTATAAATAAATGATATCGTTCAACTAGAGAATTTTAAATGTCATTTATTATATTGGTAGATATTTATTACATATTAATTGGCCGTTATATCAGATTTAGATGTCGATTTTGATATATAATTAATATCTTTTTTTATATATTTTTAATGAACTTATATATCACATCAAATTTTATAAAATTGCTTTGATTATTGAAAAATAAAGTGACCATTTTGCAAACTGCCTAAGAGATGGATTAAGTCTGAAAAAGCTTGAAAGTTGCATAAATAAAATGAGAGGTTTACTTTCTTTTAAAAGATATTAATTTTCATAAGTTTAAAGAAAAAAAGATTACTATTAAAATTAATAAAGAATATTTAATCAAATTTATTCAATGTCATAAATTTAAGATAAGTTATATGTTATTTTTTGCATGTTTTTCTTATAACGATACAAATATTAATATATTGAATATGAATATACAAAAATATGAAAAAGAAAACATTGATATAAGAAAATTTATTCTGTAATTTTATTCACTCTATATATCATTATATCAATAAATACAAATTTATAATAATATTATACAAAAAAGAGGACTTTGGTCTTTTATTTTTATTGCTAAACTTGGTGCCAATTCTCCTAGCCATCTATTAAATTTTAATATTAGTAAATTATGGATTTAAGTAATGCATTTGCTTCCATTACCAATGCCATCTTATGTTTGAGAGGAGGAACATAGCTCACCCACCATCTTATTTAACACATTTAGATGATATTAATTAGATTTTATAATATTTCTAAAGTTATTAAATAAAATGGTAGGAGAGTTGTGTTCCTCCAACTCAAATGCACGTTAAAGTTAGATAATGGAGGTTAAAGTGCATCATGATATTTTCAAATGAAAAGTGAACATGAAATATATAGTTGATAAACTAAATTGTACATGTTAATTATTAAATCAAAATTAATGTCTTAGGATTGTTCACTATAATAAAGTGTTGGTTCATTGATCAATAAGACTTTTTAAATGCCTTCACATATTGATTAATAACAAAACTAATGTGAAATACTTTCTTCTTCCTTTATAACCTTTTAAGTTCTTTTTAGGTGATGGTTTCCTAACTTAACCTTTGTCTTAAGTTTCCATTTAAATTTCAAAATGCCATTAATTAACTATAAATGCTGATTCATTTTAAACTATTGTCTTATTTATCTCAATAATTTTAAAAATGCTACTATGTTTCTATAAATATTCGTTAATCTTGTGACCAACATCTATCGACTAATGTAGAATTGTAATTCTATAATAATATAATTGTATTAGCTGATTTGGTTAACTGATAACATTGACTATTTGAAAAAAATATTTAGTAAAATTAATTAATTATTATTAAATATTTTCATATAAAATAATATATAAAGACATGAATATATTTTATAATTTATTTGAGGATATTCTTTATATATTGTAAATTAAATTAAAATTTTATTTTAAAAATATATTATTGTAATTTATTATTTGTTGAATTATTCCTAAAAAATAAATTGCTATTATACTTGTTAAAATTTTCTTTTATGAAATAAATATATTTAGATATTTATATCCACTTTATATTATTTTATAGAAAAATTTCAACATATTATTTATAAATATTGTAATTTTTGTACTAATTTCGAATTATATATATCTTCATCATCAAATTTTTTTAATAAGAATGTAACTTGATAAAAAATAATTATATCATTTATAATATTTTATATGTTAAATGGTCTTTTTTTGTTTAGGCAATATTTTAAAAATTGGATCAAACAATAAATTAAAAAAATGATTCTAAATGTATGGATTATATATATACATTAATCTTATTAATTTTTAATTTTAACATTATAATAATTTAAGTTCATTAAATAATCATGTAATAGTAATATTTATTTTGTTAATATATATTAATTTTATTATGTAACTTTAATTAATAAAAATTTAAATAATTGTTTGTTTACGAAGAATTATTATATTCTAATATATATCAAATGTATACTTATAAAATTAAAAATGATTAATGGTTAATGGTTAAGCCCTTATTTGTACATTTCATGGTTTGGGGATAATTTTATCTTTTTTATCCATATTTTTTGAATTAACTAATTAAAATTATTAGATTTCTTAACATTTTCAAAGTGACTAATTAGAGAATAATCAACATAATTATTTACCAAATACCTAAAATAACTAATTGACTTTGTCAATCAATTAAATATGTCCAAATTAACTAAAAACTAATTAAATAGTTGATTAGCAAACACCCTCATATATAGGCTTCTAGGGTATAAGGGACTGCTAACCATCACATTCATATGTGGGGTTAAAATTCTCCACTTTTTTATTTGGACAAAAAATATGTTACTCATTTAATGATAATAAAATAATAAATGGCATTTAACCAATTTTAGTAGAGAATAATAAATTTAAAATATTTAAATTAACTTCACTTATTTTCTTTTATTTTCATAATAAATACACTCATTAATTGAAGTAATTATTAGTAGCTATAAATTGATTTTAACACCCTTTATGATTCTCCTGTCATTAAATTAGTATGATTTTCCCATCTAATTGAAAGAATGGAGGATACTAATCTTTACAAATGTAGAGATTAGAAACCTCCACTATTTTGGTTAAATGAGAAAATTATGCTACTATTTTAATAAAAATAAAATAATAAATAGCATTTAAGTAATTTAAATGGAGAAATATTAATTAAAAATATTTAATTTAATTTTATCCATTCTCTATTGTCTCCATGATAAATGCATTTATTAAATTAAGAAATTGATAATAGTGGTAAACTAATTATAATATATTTTATTATTTTATTATTATTAAATTAGTTTTATTTTTTTTTGTCTAAATGAAATGATGGAGGTTAGCAATTCCCATATATAATAATCACTATAAGTAGCATGCTTGGTGTAAGCATTCAATAGGATGAAGCAAATAGTCTACTAAACCATATGTTGAATTTGGAATTCGGTTGAAAAAATTGTGAAATTACAACTTGAACCATCAAAAGCATTTCCTTAAATGACTACAAACATTACCCAAACAATAAACTACTTTAATATTTATTTCATCTAGTATGGAGCTAATGTTATATAAGTTTGGCATGTACTCTCTAAATAAAGGGTCAACACTCCCAAGAGAATAGGTTCATTGTAATACCTAATAAAAACCTAATAGTAAAAAATAGTTAAAATTAATTTAGATAGTATTTGATAGTAGGTAATTAGTAAAATTACTAATTTATGTTTTCAGAAGTTTTTATTAGTTTTAGTAGATAGAAATTTTATTAATATTTATTGAGGAAAACTTGATAAAATTAGAAACATTCAAGATCCAAGGTTAATAAGGTTTATGAGTAATTCAATGTTTTTCTCAAGAATAGTTTAAAATTAACCCAAGGTAGCAAAAATGCAATTTTCCTCCATTTTAAAGGGTATGCATGATCACATGGGGTAGGAAAAGAATTTTAGTTAAGTTGAAGGGAGGAAGGAAGGAAGAAATTGGGCTTAGTTGAAGGGTATTTGAGCAAGACTTAAGAAAAGGAGGAATTTTCTTAATTTGAGGGCATAGGAGCAGAACTTAAAGAGAAAGTAAAGGAATATTTGCTAGGATGATGCAATTATAATGATGCAAGAAGCTTGTAGAATACTCCACTCTTCTACTATAAATTCCAAAACCTTAGTTCATTTCTTGAAATATTCTAAGTGAGCTAAAGAAAGAGAGAAACATGTAGGGAGAGAAAATGAGAAAAAGAGATGAGTTCTTGAGAAATCCTTAAAGGATTGTTAGAGTTCATTTTAACTTAAATGGATTCTTCTCTTTTAATCATTCTTTCTATAAATTCCTCACTAATTTTGTATTATTTTAGATAATACAACTTGAATTATAGGTGAGGAAAAATCAAACATGCAAGCATATCATAGTGAGTGGAGATTTACCTTTTTTCTTTTTAGTTTTCTTTTGAGAAGATCCTTTGGTGGATTAGTTTAAAAGAGTTTTCTTGAAAAATATTATGATGAAAAATTAAAGGTGGTGATTTTAGAAATGATTTCTTCAAAATAGTAAAGCTTTGGAAACATGATTTTACATGGAAATGAAAAAATTTTCAATGAAAAACACAAGAGGTTGCTCTTGGGCTTCTTACTTTAAAATAGGCAAAAATTCTTTTTTTATGATATAAAAGCTATTATACTATATTCTAAATTAAATTGAGGATGATGGAATACTTGAATGTGAAGTTTTGAAACAAAAATGGTTAGGTTTTGCTTTGAGAGGGCTTTTCAGTTTTTCTTGTTTTCCTAGGGAAAAATTTTCTGTTTTTATCAGATAAACTTACTAACTATATTCTAAATTATTTCTAAGATATTAATATATAACTATATTAGGATTTTTGAAGTAAAAATGCCTTTAAGTTGAGTTAGGAAGCCACAGTTTTCACTATGAAAATAATGTAAAAAAATTCTATTTTATGATACTATTTTATCTCCTATAAATTATTTTAATTAGCAATCATTTGAGTTATTTTTATAATTTATTTTTAACATGAAAAGAAGCAAAAACAATGATGTTCAAACCCTAAAAAATTGTTCTTGAAATTTTTAAAAAATCTAGAATTTTCAAGTTAAACATGCTTCTTTGCAAATTATTTTGATAGTTTTAGTTCTAGATAATTCTTTTGACTTCTTTTGGTATAAAAATGGTTAAAAAATTATATATTATGACTTATAATTAATTTTATAATTTTTTTGAAAATTTTGATCAAAATTTGATATTTGAAAAGGAATTTTTAACTTAAGTGTGTCTTTTTCAAATTGTTTTGATGGTTGGATGTGTCGTAACTTGTATAACATATTTTAAGTAATGAAAAGGTTAAAAAATGAATTTTAAATGCAAATTTTTAAATCTAGAAAGTTTTTGTAAATTTTTAATAAATTTTGAGATTTTGAATGAATTTTTCAAGAATGGTATGCTTGCTGGAACCCAACAGAAGGGCACATATGAATGCCTCTGATTTTGAAGTGTATATGTAAAGAGATTTTTGTGATTTGCTTACTGCTAAACAAAGGAGTGAATACCTTGTTTAATATGAAAAAATAGTTCTCAAACCTATTAAAATGATACATAAAATATAGTCTTGAATATGTTTAAGTTTGAAAGTTTTAGAACTTGGAAGAATTCAAGTTCGTATGCTTCACAATTTGCAGAAAACCATGTGGTATTTGTTATATGACGTATAATCTTACTTGTAAGCATAATAATATATGGAATTGATAATGTTGTGAAAAATTGTAAGGTACTTTATGGCCTTTCATGATAAATCCGTGATTTTAGCTTGATATTAGTGCATAGCCTATACTATGAATATGCTATGAATATGTATACACTAATTAGTTTATATGTGAGGGTATTTGTGAATGATAATAAACTTTTGCATGGAAATGCACAATAATCTAACATATAGAAGTGAATGCTTACTCTAGTCACTTGAGAAGTAATGGGGTAAAAATGGGTACTAATTTGCTAGATTACATTATTGTGCATATGATATTGTTGTTTCTATGATGTTTATGGCATGGAAGGTATATGAACTTGTTTTGATATTTGTTGTGAAATTGTGAAAAAGTGTCTAAAGATTATGTGAATGTATCTTCACTAATAAAAGTATTGGAAGAACACAAGTCTATATTTGCTAAACGAAAAAGCATCTAAAAATTACAAGTCTATCTTCACTAATGATAGTGTCAAAAGACCATTAATCTGTATTCACTAAAATAAAAGGCGTTGGAAGCTTGAAAGGCTATCTTCACCATAATAAGTTGTATGAAATAGAGTTAAAAGCCAAAAAGGCTATTTTCACTATACTAAAATAGGAGATGGGATAAAGTTCATCTTAAGGTAACAAGGTGGAAGTCCTATATACCTCTTGCCATTTCTTATTATGGGTTTTTTATTGAAATATATGCTTATGATCGTGCTTAGACTTATCTTTTGTATATATTCTTATAAGCATAGCATACAAAAATATTAAATGCATGAAATGTTTGGAAAAAAGGATTTAAGACAAGAAAGGCTTTCTTAATATATGTTTTGTATATATTTCATTTTCTTAGCTAAAACTCACTAGAAAATTGGTATGATAGCCATCTCACTAAATAATTCATTATTCACTCTACTTATGGACATATTTTCAGATATTTTTTATGGCACTCACAGGAATTATTGATAAATGGTGGCACATATATGAAATTACTTAAGGATGAGATAGGCTAGAATTTCACTTCTGCTTAGGTATGGATCACACCAACACTAGTAACAATTTTTTATCCACACACAAGGATGACATTTTGCCTAATTCTAATAACCCTACTAATAGTAAGCTTAATTAATAACTGTTAATTCTAAAATATCTATTTTCAAACTTCATTCTATATAATTATATTTTGATTTTTTGTAAAATTAATTTTTAACTTAACTCTAATGACAAATGGGTTTACTACATAAACCTAAATATTTTCTTTTTACCAAAAGAATAGTTTTGGGATGCATGGCAAGTTGACCTAAGGTTTCTTAAAGGAAAAAGGGGAAAAGGAAATGGTTTTCAACATATGTTATAAATGTTTTTGAATAACCAAAAGTTTTATATGCCTAAGTTTTGAAACCCTTTATTAAATAATAAGAAGTCGTTCCCTCTTTATAAACAACATTTCAAGTAATTATTTTAAGAAAGAAATTCAATTTCTGATTATTTTTAAGAAGAGAATGTTATCTCTAAAGTATTTTATGAATATCATCTTTTGATTTTTGAATTTTTATAACTCGGTCCTATTCTATTATATTTATCTTTTTATATGAATTTGCAAATTCAAACTAATAACTAGTTGTCTTAGAGTTAGAAGGGTTCTTCATCTATTTTATTACAAAATATGTTTTTAGGAATTTTAAAGTGAAATGTTTTATAAAAATATTTTTGAATATAAAATATGGTACGTTTCATGCATTTCTTATTAGAAAAAGAAAGTTTATGTTTTGAAAAGAAAAATATGTATTTTTCAAAAAAAGAGACTTTTAAATCTAAAGTTATTCACACAAGACATACATATATTAGTATGTCTATTTTTTAAATATATTATTAGAAAAAGTCCTCAATATTTTTATTATTAAAGGTACTTTATGTCAGTTTACTTGTTCCTCAAGTTTTTCTATCTATTAAAGTTATCATTTACCAAAAAATAAGGATTCTATTTGAAGTAATTATATATTTTTCAAAAGTTTAAAAGATTGAACCTCATTAGTCTAGGCGAAGTTATTTTCTAATTTGATAGAACATGTTTTTGAAAAAATTTAGTGAATTTTTTTGAACTTCAAAACCCTCCACATTGCATATTTTCAAAAAATAGTAAAATTTTCTTTTTTTTTTTGAAGGCTTGTAAAGATGTTCGATCTATATCTTTACATCAATTACAATGGTCTAGAAATGAGTTGTTATGTTTACCAAGCATCCCCATAATTGATGCGATTTCCCCTGTCATAGCCTTTTCATCCATGCTATCATTTAGTACAAAGGAATAAGTGCTTATTGTAGGAAGGACTAGTTACCATTTTCGAGGTTGTGAGTTTTTAGCCTTTCTATTAAAGGTTCACCTATATCCTTCCATAAGATAGCATCAAGCAAATCTCTTTACATGCATATTGTATTGATAATCTAAGGTTTTTATGACCATCCATGTAACTTCAAGAACAAACCTCAAGATACCCTCGTAAACAAAAATAGTTGATTAAGTGCTCTAATATAAGGTTTTTAAGTTTTCTTACCCATTTAGGCTTGACTAATAATGTAGAAAGGACTTTTTCTAACCTAAGTTAAGCTTAGGCTTTTGCTTGTATTAGTACAACTTTAATTTGAAGCTAGTTGAAAAATATATGCAATTTACTAACCTCCATATTTCTATGCAGAGATTAGCAACCTTTATTGTTCCATTTGAATAAAAAATTATATTATTAATTTAATGATGATAAAATAACAAACGATATTTAAATAATTTTAATAAAAAATATATTAATTTAAAGTATCTAGGTCAACTCCAATCATTTTCTTTCATCTTCATAAGAGATGGATTCATTGAAATTATTGGTGGTACCAAATAACTAAAAGAGTAATGCTATGAGAGTTCGACTTCTTAAGAGGTTAAGTTTTTCATCATTAGATTACCTTTTTTTCAAATTTTAAAACAACGGAATTAAAATTAAAACAAAAATACAAATCATAATGCATTAAATTCTATCCAATTACAAAAACATTTAACCTTGTAGGAGGTTAAGCTCTTTATAACATTACCATTAACTATAATACCATTATTATCTTTCAATTAATAGTATAATTTTTTTATCTAATTGAAAAAGTAAAGATTGCTAACCCCCACATCAACAATTCCATATAAGGATGTGGAAGTTAGTAACCTATATATATACATGTAGGGAATTGCCAACCTCTACACATTAGGGATTACTAACGTCCACATACATCCATATGTAAAGGTTAACAACCTCCTTTTCTTTTGGACAAGAAATCATACTATTAATTTAATCATAATAAAATGATAAAGAGTATTATAGTCAATTTTTTACCACTACCAATTATTTTCATTAATAAGTACATTTATTATGAAGATGAGAAAAAAAAGTAGAGTTAACTTAAATATTTTAAATTAATATCTCTCTATTAAAATTACTTGAATGCCCTTTACTACTTTATTATCATTAAATTTGTAATGTAGTTTTTCTATCATCCAAATGAAATAGTGGAGGTTATGAATGTGGAGGTTAGTTATCCCTATATATATGTATATAGTTAGCTAGATAGGTAGTTTTATCAATAGAATTATTTTACTAATTAATATCAAAATCATCCTTACATAATTTAAATTATTTATTTAGAATTTATTTTCCATCAAGAAAATGTGTTTAAAAGCAAGTTTTTTTAAATCGATAATAATTTTATCATTATTTAATTTTATTATTCTAGTAAAATTAAATAAAAAATAACTTGAAACAAGAAAAATTTTATCATTCACGGAAAAAAGAACTCATATCCTAGAAATAAGTTTCTAAAAATTATTTTTATCTATAAGAAATTATTAAAGAAAATAGAATTTATATATATAAAAATTTTAAAAAAATCTTGCTTTCACCTAACAAATAAATAAGAAATTTGTGTAATAAATATAAAATATTTAAACTTAAATATGATAAATGAAATATAATAGATTGAAAAAAATTAAAAAAATGTAATCTAATCCTAACCCTTGAATTTCTTGAAAAAAAATTAATTATTTTATTAATATTTTAGTGTTTGAAATTTGAGAGAAAGATGAGTTGCATATATACTATATAAATTTGTAAATCTTAATCCAATAAATATAAAAAATTTAGAACTTAAATTTAAATTTTATTTTTAGTACTTATAACATTTTTCCTTATATTAGGGCAATGCTATATGCACTGAAATTGAGGTCCAAAATTAGATTCCAAATATAACTCAAGGGTTATCATCAAATACAAGATAGTTAGGTAAATTTGTAAAATTCAATCCAATAGATATGAAAGATTTGGGATTCAAATTTGAATCCTATTTTTTGTACATATAGTATCTTCCTTTGTATTATGGTACATGAACCAAAAATATGATCTAAAATTAGGTTCTGAATAGAAATTAAAGATTGTCATTAAATACATGATGATTAGGAAAATTTGTAAAGCTCAATCTAATAAATAAAAAGAATTTGGAAATTAAATTTAGATCTCATTTTTTATACATATAGTATTTTCCTTTATATTACAATAATGCTATATACATAAAAAATGAGATTTGAAATTAGGGTAAAAAAAACAAGGACTGTCATTAAATACAGGATGATTAGATAAATTTATAAATCTCAATGCAATGGATATAAAAGATTCAAGACTAAAATTTAGATCCCATTTTTGGTACTTATAGTATTTTCCTTTGTATTATGACAATGCTATATGCATAAAAAATGAGATCCAAAATTAGATTTTAAATGGAAATTAAAGATTATCATTAAATACAGGATAGTTAGATAAATTTGTAAAACTTAACCTTTGTATTATTTCAATGCTATATACACAAAAAATGAGATCCAAAATTGGATTTTAAATAGAAATCAAAGATTATCATTAAACACAGGATGGTTAGATAAATTTATAAAGCTTAATCTAATGGATATAAAAAATTCAGAACTTAAATTTAGATCCCATTTTTTATACATATAGTATTTTCCTTTCTATTATAGCAATGCTATATGAATTAAAAATTACATTCAAGATTAGGTTTTCAATGAAAATTAATTATTGTCATTAAATACAAGATGGTTAGATAAATTTGTAAAGCCTAATTTAATGGATATAAAAGATTCAAAATTTAAATTTGAGACCCATTTTTAGTACCTATAGTATTTTCCATTGTATTACAATAATGCTCAATGCATTGAAAATGAGACCTAAATTTGCATTCTAAATGGAAATCAATGATTATTATAAAGTATAAAATAATTAGGCAAATTTGTGAAACTCAATCCAATAGATATAAAAGATTTGAAACTTAAATTCATATCCCATTTTTTATACCTATAGTATTTTCCTTTGCATTATGGCAATGCTATATATATACAAAAAATGATATTTGAAATTAGATTTTGAATGGAAATTAAGAGTTGTTATTAAATTTTTAATAGTTGGGCAAATTTATAAAGTTCAATATAATGGATATAAAAGATTCAAAACTTAAATTCAAATTCCATTTTCAATAAATATAGTATTTTCCTTTATTTTCTAGTAATGTTATACAAATTGAAAATGAGATTTGAAATTAGATTTTAAATGGAAATCAATAGTTATCATTAAATATAGGATAACTAGGCAAATTTGTCAAACTCAATCTAACAAATATAGAAGATTTAGAACTTAAATTCAGATCCATTTTTTTTGTACATATGGTATTTTCCTTTGTATTACAACAATGGTACATGCACTAAAATTGAAATCTGAAATTAGGTTCCAAATGGAAATCAAGGACTGCCATCAAATATAGAATAATTAGGTAAATTTACAAAGCTTAATCCAATAGATATAAAATATTTGATACTCAAATTTGGATCCCATTTCTAGTACCTATAGTATTTTCCTTTATATTATAGTAATGCTACATACATTCAAAATGAGATCCAAAATTGGGTTCTAAATAGAGATCAAGAGTTATCATTAAATATAAAATAACTAAACAAATTTGTAATGCTCAATCCAATATTTATAAAAGATTCACAACTCAAATTCGGATCCCATTTTCAGTACTTATATTATTTTTCTTTGTATTAATTTATAATTAAGTCGAATAAAAATTTGTTATTATGGTAATTAAATATTACTTACAAATCCTTTCAAATAGATTTATAAGGAATGTATCATTATATTCCTAGTAGAATATGCAATGGGAATAAAGTGTAGGATTTTAAATAAAACATCAATGTAATTTTTATGTACAAGTTAATACAATTTTCTCTTTATATAAACATATATTTTTGAAAGTTTTATGAAAAAATATTTTAATTTTTTATTAAAATTTATATTTTTAGAATAAAATAGTAATGTTTGGAAGGATTATTTTTATTTAACTTTGAATGGTAATATTATGCTTTTATGTCCTTAATGCACATAAAATTTATATACATTTATAACTATTTATAAAAAAATTATAAAATTTTGTATAAAATTATAATTTTATTACTTTAATGTTAAAATTTGACAATAAAAAATTTATTAATGCATCGAGAAGATTAACTTTTAAAAGAATATTTAAAGGACCATATGTGTCAACTTGATCCCTAATCTTTATCAATGATACTTGTATTTGAGAGGAAATATAAATTAATAAAAGATTATTTGGAAGGCACTACGTGCACTTCTTATAAAGTATAGATTAATTATTATCAGTGCATATCTCGCTAGTTTCGACTAGTAGTGTTTCAGCTTTAAGACACCTAGTTTGACATGAGATTGTGTGACTCAAAATTCCTTAAGCTTTAATAGTTACTTGGTCGTTCAACTTTGAAATCAATAGTTAGGTCACATTATCCATATGATATCATAGAGGTAGTTGAGCATTTTCTTGAGGAAGTTATGATCATGATCATTTATGGTTGTTACTATCATATATTCATAAAAAAAGCACCACACCCTATATAACATATATAGGGAAACGTGTAGGACAACGATTAATAAGTAACTACTCGTAACAAATGTAATAAGCAACTTCTTGAGTCTTGTAGTATAAATACTATTAAATGAAAGATTAAGGGCTCATGTTGCCAAAATTACTACTCAAGCATAATCGCACACTATGCATCTTTAATTAGCACTCAGCTAGCCCGCTTTTTCAAAAGACTTTATTGTACTTCTTATCCTTACACAATCAATCTTTTTTTCCATTGTAATCAAGTCACTATTAGGATTCTTATTGCTATTCTTGCACAATTGCTTTGACCTTTTAAATAGGTTTATAACGAAGTATTGAGTTAATTATACTTATCTAAATTTGTTTGCATCTATATTAATGCAAACTATTTGCATCTTTCTATGCTAATATACTTATTACTTTTACATGTGATTTCCTACTATAAAGGTTCAAAATATAGCCAACATACCATAAAAGCCTACATTCATGAAAAAGAATTGAATATTTTCGGCATCAAATAAATTTGCATGTCTGTAAAATATGATTAAGGTACCAGGTTCTAAACCTTTGCTAGTTTATACAATTGAGAAGTGGTACAATTTTACCATTATCTAGCAATAGCAGTATGACTTCTACTTCTGTAATTACTTGTAATAATCTAAGTTATGAAGAAAGGCCTAATAAAAACATAATGGAGTCTTAACAATCAAAAGTTATAGTAGAAAATCTTGAAAATATTGATTTAGTCCAAAATCAAAATATGTAATGCCAAATGTTACTAGACATAATTAGCAAATCAAAATTAGAATCAAAGAAATAGTCGTCAAAACTATAAACAAGCTATGTCGAATAATAATGGTAATAGGAACAATTATAACAATTCAAAAAATAACCATAGGCTAAACAACAATGGGGCTAAAGAAATAACAATGTTATAAGCTTATTGGAACGCCTTACGCCATGCAATTAATCTGATCTATAAGAATAATAGGATAATACCTAAGAACTTCCAAAATCCACAAGTTGAAAGAAATGAGTAAAATGTTAACAAAAACTAACATATAGGTAGAAATGGAAAGAATAATAACCATGGCCTAATTTCTCAAAGCTTAGTTATAATAAGATAATAAATTGATAAGAGTAATCATGATATAATTCATATGTTATTATAGTTAAATATAACAATACTAAGGTTGATACGTAAGAACATGATCCCTAGTAAAGTTAGAACGAACCAAACTTTAGAGAGAGTAGTTTGATAACTTGATTTTCAAGATGATGATGAGGGAAAAAAATAAGGCCAATGTCAAGATAAAGGATAAAAAAGAAGCCAAATAGCCTAAGTTTGACTGTATGAGACATGTAAGATGATAGTTTGATAACTTGATTCTCAAGATGATGATGAGGGAAAAAAACAAGGCCAATGTCAAGATAAAGGCTAAAAAAGAAGCCAAATAGTCTAAGTTCAATTATAAAAGACATGTAAGATGATATGAGAACATCAATATAGTTTGGTTAAATAAAAATAGGAATGCACAAGCTATTCAAGTGCAATAACCAAACTATAATATATCAAAATTTTAAAATGTGAACATAAACCAAGGATAAAACCATAACTTGCAGTTTGTGGTTAAAAGCTTGTTGAACATTAGGCAAACACAACATGTACCTAAACTAGAAAGGCATTCTAGAGTTGACTTAATAGATTGAACTACTTAAAAGGTTCAAGATGCCTAAGTTCACCATTTTTTCTAGCAAGAATAACTAGTCCATCATTAAGCATATTGCATAGTTCACAAACAAATGCAAGGAGTTAGTTAATAATGAATCTCTTAAACTTAAACATTTTCACTTATCTTTGACAATAATTATTTTTCGTAGTATTCAAGGTTTCCCTTAAATTTTATGTGTATATGGGCACAAATGGTCATATGTTCTATACACAATTTTATTGAGGAGACATGAAGATAGGTTTGGCTAATCTAATCAATATGAGAAAATGTTTAATGGAATTAACTAAAAATTATATTTATTAGTTTTAGTAGGCATAAAGCTATTGTTTTTACTCAAATTACCAAAAATGAGATTGTTAAAATAAAAATAATAAAGTTTAATTTTGCCATTTGAAAGAAGCTAGTAAATAAAAACATAGTCACTATGGCTCAGCTAGCTGAAAAGGTTTAAAAATTAAACAATTACAATAAGGGAAAG
Source organism: Sindora glabra (assembly GCA_020226215.1). NCBI lineage: Eukaryota > Viridiplantae > Streptophyta > Magnoliopsida > Fabales > Fabaceae > Sindora > Sindora glabra. The sequence continues at coordinate 13,330,919 of CM035230.1, read as the reverse complement.
ATAAAAATTTACAATAAATATATTATGGAAAAGAAAATATCATTTACATTGTGAAGGATAAATTATATGATGAAAATGAGAACGAGATCCATTTGGTGAAACAAAACCCTTGTTACACTTGATCTTTACTAAAAAAAAGTTGAAAGAAGGGATAAAATGGTCATAATAGTAAAAAAGTTTACTCTTTTGACATTAATAAGGTTAATCAAATTTTTTATTTGTTCTTAAAAGATAAACAAATAAAGTTACTTGATGGCCACATAATTCCATCGAAAGAAGAAATAAGAGATATAAAATATTGCAAATATCATAACATATTCAACCATATTACTAATAATTGTGTTTGTTTTACAAAAATGATTGGAAAGGCCATTAAACAAGGAATGTTGAAATTTGTTGACAAGTGTAAGGAGATGTTGGTGGATAAAGATCCTTTCCTTATAAGTTCTAACTATGTTAAACTAATAGAAGAGTTCAGCATAAATGTTAATGTGGTTTGCTAATATGAATGTGATGACCCACTTAATGCTCCTTTTTTCCTTGAAGCTTACCTTAATAAAAAGGAGTTTAGTACTAATTTCATCAAAAGGATCCAAGTTAAAAAAGGTGTGTGGAAGAGATACCTTAAGTGTAAGAAGTACTATAATAAACTAAAAATATGCTCTATGGCAAATAATTAAAAAATTAAATTGATCCTAAGGTCCAAAAACTTATATATGATGAAAAAAAAAAGCCTTACAAAAGGTCAAGGAGTTTGAGAAAGGAAAAAAGAGAAGAAATATTTGTGTTTAATAGTTCAAACTATAACTAACCTAGAAAAAAGACCAAAATTCGAATCAACATGAGAAAATTGAGAAGTGACCATCTTGAAAACTAATGGATTAGGAATGAACTAGACCTTAACAAAGGAAAGAAACCATGGAAACCAAGGTTCACAAAGGGCAAGAACAAATGGTTTAATCCATAGTATGAATGACTCCTATTGACCAAGATCTAGAAAAGGACAATGTAAAAGCAAGTCATATATAAAAGGAGGGAAAGAGAAAGCCACTAGCAAGAATGCTCTTTGGACTAGGGGAAACAAATGACACTAAAAAGGAGAAAAAAATCAAAAGAGCATATTTCACTAATTAAAGGCAGAAAGTTAGAAAATGGACCTTGATACCATTGTGATTATTATTCCATCATCCTCCTTTATAATCACTAAAAGAGCTAATATTAAAAAGGACTTCAATGATGAATCACTAGCAATAATGGTCAATTTTAATGAAAATGAGATCAATGGATTTGGAAGACTGATTGAGCAAATTATAAACCATTTGAGACCTCTTCATATGAAGGCTTATATGAATGGTTAGCCATTGAACAAGGTCTTAATTAATAAAAAGGTTACTATAAACCTAATGTATAGGGTAACTTTTGTTTGACTAGGTATAGCTAAAAGATCTAATGCCATCCAATATTATTTTGATAAATTTTAATGATAAAATGTTAGTATATGAAATAATGTTATTAGTTAACTTAAAGTTAACATAGTGACAAGGCATACATTGTTTGTGATGGTGTTATTAAAGGTTAATTATGACTTACTATTTCACTGAGATTGGAGACATGCCATAAAGGGAGGATTGGATCATTAAAAGCATGGAAGTTAGTGATAGTGCCTATTATGTGCAATAATGCAATGTGAAATTTAAGATTGATAACCTTAATATCTAACTATTGCATGTTGAAACCATTCTGACCCTTCATTTTTCAAAATATGCATCCTTAACATTTTTTTGTTTCAAAGTAATTCCTAAGGTTAAAATAATATGATTATCCTGTAATCTTAATTAATGAATTCCAATAACACCTTACTTGATTGTTAGCTTATATTGCTAAGCAAGCTCTGTTAAAGGTTTTTGATTGTATATATGATGATAACCTCCTTGGATTTCATGAATCATCTATAAAAGAAGGTATAAAGATGATCAAAGTCCAAGACCCTTTGTAGGTAGTGAATTTCGAGACTAAAAAACATAAAAGGCTGAATTTTATTATTGATATTCTCAAAGAATACATGGATTGTATTGCATGGAGTTGTAATGAGATACTAAATTTAAGTAGAGACTTAGTCCACCATAGGTTGTCAATCACAAAAGGATTATAATTACACAAGCAACCATTCTAGTGATTTGTACGAGAAGTTATACTTAAAACTAATGAGGAAAAAGAAAGGCTACATAAGGACAAATTTATCATGAATACAAGGTATGTTGAATGGATTTCAAATGTTGTCTCAATGATGAAAAAGAATGGCAAAATGTGGGTGTACATTGACTTCAAAGACTTAAATATTGCTATATTGAAAAATAAGTACCCAATGTTGGTTCTAATTTTGTTAATTGGTTCAACTTTAGGCTATGTGGTGGTAAGCTTGATGGATGCCATTACAAAATATAATTAAGTGTACATAATGAAGAAGATACACTAAAAATAATGTTTTGGTGCACTAGAGCAATTAGTACTTTCAAGTGGGTAATTATGCCTTCTTGATTGAAAAGTGATAAAGCTAATTATCAAAGAACCATGAATATAATTTTCAATGATATGATAAGAAAGTCAATGGAAGTTTATATTGATGATATGGCAGTAAAAGATAACTCACATGAAGAGCATTTAGAAAATCTAAGGTAGGTTTTTAACTAGATATGTGAAGACAACTTGAAAATGAACCCTTTAAAGTGTGCATTTGGTGTTTCAATGGGCAACTTCTTAGGCTTCTTAGTACATTAGAATGTGATTAAGGATAAAAAAAATAAGATGAAAGTTATAATCACTACGAGAAAAATTATATTTAGCCATGGAAGATTTATAATAAAAATTTCATTCGTAAATTTATCTATAAAGCCTAAATATATGATGTGATTTTAGCAACAAACTTAGATATAACCTTGTCAAAAGTTATCACTAATAGTCCTTATTTTTAGAACTTTCAACCTTGAACAATATTCGCCTCTAAATCCATTATCAAAATTTATTAATAGAATTAGCAACGGAATCACAAAAATTTTATTTTCAATTATAGATGGATTTAGTGATGAACTTCTGCATAAAAATTTAAAATTTTGCTTAGCAATGTGATTATTATTATTATTTAGAAAAAAGCATTGGATACCACCAATGTCTATCACTAATCGAGACACACTATTTTATTTAAATAAGTTAGCAACAGATTATTCTATCACTAAACTAGACTTTATATGAATGCCAAACCCCCCCTCTATTCCCTTTTCCTTCTCTTCTTTTTCTTCCTTCTTATTACCTTGCATTGCTACTACTTTCCTCTGTCCTTCGAGCATTTCCACTACCACTACTAGGTTTACTACTAGCTATAAAACAATTTAATCAATAGGTTTTCTTCAATCTATTTTATTTGTATTTATTTTTTAATTTAGGATAATTGCATAGGTTTAGGTTTTTAGATTTGCATTTTGTCTATTACATTTAACTTTTTTTATTTGGATATAGTCCTAATATGTGTATAAGCTTTTTCCTTTTTAATTATTATAGATTTTTAATCATTAGATCTCCATAACTTATGACATGCCTTAGTTTGATACCCGGATTAAGCAAATGTTGCAACTTAATTTAGCTTTTAGATGATTAAATTAATTTCATGTATATTGAGTTTAAAATGTAATATCCCAAGTTAAAGTTTTAAGTTTTATAAATTTTGAGGCTCGTGGATATTTATTTATTTATTTATTAATATTTGGTCCTAAATTTATTTTCTGAATTAAAGGCTTTGGAATATTGAAAATAATATTTGTGATGATATTTGAGAATTATTTACTTTTTACGAATATGGTTATTATTAATTTAAATTAGTTTAAAATGATTTTGATAAAAAATTCCTTACAAGTTGAAAATAATCTTAGTAAATATGGATATAAAGATTTATTAAATTATTTGTATTTAATAGATTATTTTTAAGAATGGTATAAAATTTGAAATAATTATTTTATAATTTTTTAAAATTTATTAGTCTATTTAAAATATGTATTTATATGTAAGTATTAGATGAAGAATAAAAATAATTAAGTTAAGATTTTTAATAAAAATCAATTTTTATGAAGATTTATTTTAGTTAAACAAAGAGGCAGTTGAGATTTTAAATAGAGATTAGTCTACAATGGGGTGAGAAACATTCTATCAACACCTATAGCTCAACTTTTGCACTTTCTGTCTCTTTCTTTTTATTTTCATTTTTTACCTCTCTTTTTCTCATTTTTCTCCCTTCCACTACCTCTCTCTCCCTTCTACCTCGGTCACTCTCTCTCATCTTTATTTTTCTTTATGGATAGCTTTCTCTTTCTTTCACCTCTTCTCTTTTGCTCTCTGCTAAGAATCCTTTACAATCTATCATTATTATTGCATGTCACAGCTACTAGAAGAAAACTTTTTGGCTGATAGGTTTTTCATAATGGTATAATTATCGGAGTTTCTATCTATAAAATATAGATGTGGGGTACACCCATAATAGGGGACTCATATCTTATATATAAAGAAAATATTTCTTATTTAATTTATTTTTTATTAAATTCAATTTTTGGAGGTGGTTATCCTCTCTCTCATTTTTGAAAATGGACAACAACTGCTAGTGCAGTTAGAAGTCATATCAGGAGAGGGACAAAAACTGCAGAGTACAATTTTTAGAAATATATCATAAAAGTACTCTGTGTGTGTGTGTTCTTTATAAGACTGTGATTTGGGTGGTGGGTGTAATCATCATGAAAATTAAGCAAGGAGTTCATTGTAATTCCTGTATACCATGTGAACCAGTGCATCAATAGTGGAAATCAACGTCATTTACAAATCAAGTAAGTAATCCACATTAAAATTCTTTGTATGAATTTTTTTTTGAATTTTTTTCCTAACATTGGTATCAGAGCCTGGTTAGAAATTGATGTTTGTATATCCCATACATTTGATGAATTGTATGAGATGCTCTGAGTTAAATGAATGTATGAAATGTTCTAAGTTAAATATTTTTTAATTTTGGCCTAAAAGCATGTTTACGAATTTTAATTCTTCTGATGAAATAATTTTGGCCATAGATATGAATTTTTTGTTTGGTTGTATAATTCTATTATTTTTGGAATGATACTGTTAGGGATGAATTTCATAGTAATGAATACCCATAAAACTTTCATAAAACATCCCTGAATATTAGAGAACAACCAAAACACCTAAATTACCATAAAATTCATTATTTTCCAAATATTGAGTCCCCTAAAAAATTAATTTTTTAGGCCATAAAATTACCCTAGAATGATGGAGGATGAAATTCTGAGTTCGTAGGCTTTTAAATTACTCAAATCGGACCTCCGGATCAAAAGTTATGGCCATTTGAAGTTTCTGGGTCAACTGGGTTCGCGAACTGGGTCGGGTCGACCTAGTCTGACCCGCTGCAGGTTGAAGATGTTGTAAATGACACATTGTTTTGACTATCCAAATGACATGTCGTTTTGACAAATAAGTAAACGACATGTCATTTCACAAAAATAAAATAAAATAAATTCTCTCTCCTCTCCTCACTCTCAAGAATGGCGAGTGGGGCCACTGCTACGTAATTTTACCACGTGTCACATACCAACGCATAGAGAATCAAAAACTGTACTTTCTGGTGTTTTTCAGTGGCCAGAATCACCACTAACGGCGGCGCGTGGACTGCATGCGCCGGCTGTGCGTGTGGTTCTGCAAAATTTTTTCAATTTTTGTTGAATTTTTGTGCATGGAGGCATGTGAGGGCACGTGCAGTGGTTTTTTTGGCCTTTGTTTGTCTCTAAAATTTTTAAAAATTAAGATCTATGTAGTGGTAATTTTTCTAGAATTTTTGGAATTTTTTGTGACACTATTTGTGTTGAAAAAGTGGTAAAATTGACATATTTTTTGACTTAAAAATTTTTTTCTAGGTCATGGAACAATGGTTCTTAGAAGAGTACAGCCCGTATGGGTTTGTGAAGAACTTTGGAGAGGAACCAAGAGAATCTGATTTGGTGGACACACCAAAAGACCTAAGCGCCATACTTCACCAACTGCATGAAAAAAAACAAAAATACCTTGCACCCTATTAATGCTTATTTGGAAGAAGTAAGAAACTTGAAAATAGACCTCAAATGAAGAGGAAAAGTGTTCCTAAATTACCTTTGGGTTCGTTACATGTTGACTGAGATTTCGAATGACAATTTTTGGAAACCAATCAAGAAGACCATTTGGCTATGCAAGGATAACAAAACCGGAGTCACAAGATGCATGGATCTTGAAAAGTGTTTGGAGGAATTGAGAATGCAAGAACTCTGATAATTTAAAAACAATTAGAGTAGGTCGATCCTTTTTTCACAATTCCCAAATATGAAAAGTGCATGACGAGTTAGTCACAACACTCTAGAAATAGGATTGCATTTGAAAGGTCCACTCAAAGGCATAAACTCAAACTATTTTGGACCAGCGCACTCTAGAACTCCACCCAAAATTTTTAACATTTTTGAAGAAATGAAGAACCTAAGTTTTGAGTAGGAAGCTTGTTTAGAAACTTCAAGTATTGTATTTGTAATTTTTTTTATATTTTATTGTTTCAAGTTTTTTTTTATAGTTTCTATTGTTTAAATTAACTTCCTGAACTTATTTTGTTTTATTTGAACTAAGTTATCAATTAATACATGTTTATCATCTTCATTTCAAATGTGTAAATTTTATGAAATTCTATGTTTGAGTGGGAGCTCTTAGGTTGCGTTGTCCTAAGAGCGATATAACATTTACATGAGTATGATCTCGTTAGGAAATAATGATAGTATTTAAACACACATGCGATAGGAGTATGACAAACGTAAACTCCCGACCATGAACTAAGTAGTATCATCATTGTCCTATACGAGAACCATGTAAACAAAAGGCATTGTATACTCATAGGAAATGCTCATGAATTGTGATTCAACAGAATGGCTAGCAAGAGTATAATTACTAAGTTGAACAAGAGTGATAAGTTAAACAAGGATAATTGAGACATTTAGCATTGAAAAATTTCTTACATTTTAGAAGAGCAAGACGCTCTAGAAACCCTGAACCATGTCATGATTGAGCTTGAACATGGGAACTCTACTCCGCATAGGAGAGATGTTGAAGCTTATACTATTTGGAAAAAGAAGAACAGTATTACCCGCATCACACTCTTGAGTGCAATGACGAACGACCTCATGTGTGAATACGAAAAATACCCAACTGCTCAGGGAATGTGGATAGCCCTGAAAGAGAAATTTGGTGGTACTTCAGCCTCCAAATTAATAAGACTCACAATTAAGTTTGACACTTACAAACTGCAGCCTAATACGCTGATGAAACAACATTTGAGAGAAATGTCAAACATGATTCGTGAACTAAAAACAACGGGGCATGCACTTTCTGATGAGCAGCAAGTGCAAGCTGTGATTAGATCACTCCCTGCCAATTGGGAACACATAAAGATAAACTTGACTCACAATGAGAGCATTGTTACATTTGATGATGTGGCGCGACATCTAGAACTTGAGGATGAACGTTTGGAGGCTTATCGATCCTCCGGACAAGCCTATCTAGCAGAGGGATTAGGACCCTCACATTCTAAGCCTAAATACAAAAAAGGTAAGAAGTTCCAGAAAAGAAAAACTGGACCCCATTCCAAAGGCAAGAAAACCTTCAAAAAGAAGAAGGGAAGAAATGGCTTAAAGAACTTTGATCTGAAGAAGATCAAGTGTTATGCATGCTAGAGAATGGGTTATTTTGCTCGAGATTGCACTCAGCAAAATGAGCAAAACAAGGTATTACTGGATACTAATATTTTACATTTTTCACATGTTTTTGATACTGTTTTTCTAATAGAATCTTATGCTTTGTGGATTTTGGATTCAGGCGCCACAAACCACGTGAGCAAGGATAAAGGATCCTATGTGGATTACCATCGACTATCAAGTCATAGCTAGTGGCTATACATTGGAAACAACGCAAAGATTGAGGTCAAAGGTATTGGGACATGCAAATTGAATTTGCATGGAGGAAAGACCTTAATTTTACATGATGTATTGTATGCACCTGATATTTGATGGAATTTAATTTCTATTAGTTCCCTACTTCAATACAGTTTTTTGATCAATTTTCATGACAGTATTGCAGATATTTTTAAAGACAATATATATTATGGTTTTGGTTTCATTTATGATGGATTTGTCATATTAGATACAGTTGATAATTCTGCTTACGATTACTTTACTGCTTCCACTTCCAATCTAAATGATGATATGGATATTTGGCATGCTAAACTAGGACATATTAATCAAAATAGAATAATTAAACTAGCAAAAGAAGGCTTGCTAGGATCAATTTCAAAATTAGAAATGTCCTTGTGTGAACATTGTTTAGCTGGTAAAGCAACTAGAAAATCATTCGGAAAAGGGATTAGGGCAAAAACTCCATTACAACTAATTCATTCCGATATATGTGGTCCTTTGAGTGTGAGGGCGAGGCACGGAGCTTGGCATTTCATCACTTTTATTGATGATTACTCATGGTTCGATCATATCTATTTAATTTCACACAAATCAGAAGCATCAGAATGTTTTAAACACTATTTCAGTGAAGTTGAAAATCAAATGGATAAGAAAATCAAAGCACTCAAAACTGACCGTGAACATGAATACTTATCAAAACAATTCAAAGAGCTCTGTGAAGAAAAGGGAATAATAAGACAATTAATAATTCTTGGCACTCCGCAATAAAATGGAGTAGCTAAAAAAAGAAATAAAACTCTTCTAGACATGGTTAGGTCAATGATGGCGTAAGCAAATCTACCATTTTCATATTGAGGAGATGCTTTATTAACAGCCACTTACATACTTAACCGTGTGCCCTTAAAGTCTATTACATCCACACCCTATGAACTCTGGACAAAACGCCAACCTGATTTGAGTGTACTCAGACCATGGGGGTCTGCTGTGTATGTCCACGATACTTCCCACAGATATGAAAAATTAGGTCCAAGAGGGAAGAAATGTATTTTTATAAGATATTCAGATCTATCTAAAGGTTACGTTTTCATCGATGAAAATGAAGATGGAACAGTAACGAAACTTGAATCAAGAGACGCCACATTTCTCGAAAATGAATTTCTTAGCAGAGGTGAAATTAATCATACTGTGTCATTTTATGAACAACAAGATTAAATGGATAATAGCGAGTCTTATCCATCTTATCCGAGTAGGAGCTCTCAAAGAGTACTTACTATTCCGAGTGGGAGCTCTGAGAAAGTAAAAGAAAACCCTACTTTTGGAGGTGACAAAACACAGGGAACCCCACTACGGAAAAGTAAAAAAGGAAGTGTACCTAAAAGATGTTTTTCAATTGAGGGATTAGCGCTTATGGTTACTCTTCAAGATGAAGAAGAGCTCAAAACAATACAAGAGGCTTTTAGTTGCTCTGCTAAGGAACAGTGGATGAAGGCAATGGAGGAAGAATTAGACTTAATGATAACTAATCAATTTTGGAAACTAGTTAACTTACCATCTGGCCGAAAGGCAATTGGGAATAAGTGGGTTCTCAAAATTAAGAGGAAAGCAGATGGATCAATTGAAAGATATAAAGCTCGGTTAGTTGCAAAGGAGTATACATAACAAGAAGGTATAGACTATGAGGATACATTTTCACCTATTGTGCGTTTCAATTTTATAAGATTGCTCCTAGCCATAGTAGCAAATTTAGATTTAGAATTACATCAAATGAATGTAAAAATCGCTTTTCTCAATGGAAAACTGGATGAAGAAATCTATATGGAACAACTAGTAGGTTTCATACAAAAAGGAGAAGAAAAGAAAGTTTGTAAACTTCAAAGGCCCATTTACGGACTTAAACAGTCATCCAGGCAATGGTATTTGAGGTTTCACCGAACGATAACCTCATTTGACTTTCAAATGATTAAGGAAGACCATTATGTTTACATTAAGTGGTATAAAGGCAATCTAGTGATATTATCCCTTTACATGGATGACATACTATTGATTGGGAATAATCTGAAATCGATTATGGTCATTAAAGAATGGCTGTCCTTGAATTTTGAGATGAAAGACATGGGTAAGGCAGAATATATCCTTGGAGTTAAGATCATTAGGGATCGCTCCAAGAGATTGATTTCTCTTTCTCAAGAAACTTATTTATGGAGAATTCTTGAGAAATTTAACATGAAAGACTGCAAACCTATGGATACCCCTGTAAATAAGAGTAAGCCATTGAGTCAAGACATGTGCCCTTAGAATGAATCTGAAAAGAAAACAATGGAAAGAATTCCTTATTCCAGTGCGGTTAGTAGTCTTATGTATGCAATGATATGTACCTGACCGGATATTTATCATGCGGTTAGACTTGTAAGTAGATACCAGTCAAATTCCGGACAAAAGTATCAAAAAGCTGTCAAGCGAATACTGAGATATATAAAAGGCACAATTGATTACGCGTTGTGCTACTAAGGAAAAGATTTGTGCTTAGTCAAATATTCTGATGCGGATTGAGCAGGAGATTTAGATGAGCGAAAGTCCACATCAAGATACTCATTCTTGCTAAATAATGGCGCCATATCATGGTATAGTAAGAAGCAGACATGCATTGCATTATCAATAATGGAAGCTGAGTTCGTAGCATGTTCTGCAGTGGTACAAGAGGCTATATGGCTGAAAAGATTTTTAGAACATTTGGGAATTTGTGGAGAAAACTTAGATCCCATCCTGATATATTATGATAATCAGGTAACCATTGCCTATACAAAGAATCCGAAGTACCACAGCAAGACTAAGCACATTGATATAAAATATTATTTTATTAGAAATGCCATAGCACAAAAGGAGATCACCGTTCAACACATTTCTACGCAAAAGATGATAGCAGATCCATTTACTAAGCCAATACCTAGAGATGTATATATTAAACATGTAAAGCCTCTTGGTATGCGTAGAATGTAATCAAACATTTCTGAATTTGAAATGAACAAAGTATATTTCATTCAATTACAAATGTTTTATTATGTGTGTATGAGTATACAAATGTCTTGTATGTATGTTGATAAGGTTGATTCTCTCACACGAACAACCGCCTCTGACGCTCATAAGGAGTGGGCAGAGATGAGACATGTGTTCACCAATATGATAATATGAAATATTCATTTGGTAAAAAAGTAACACAAAATAAAATATGTCGCCTCCAAAGTGGAGATGAGATCCAAAGTACAAATATGGATCATTTTTTTATGGATACTCCCACTTTTCACAATACCTATAGCTAGACAATGAGTTCTTCACATACAGACGTCAAGAGAAATTAATAATTTGAAAGAATTCAAGTTAGGTCCTGTGTGTGCTTGAACTAAAGTCTGTACAGTATTACTAATAAAAATAACATGCGCCCTTATGCTAAAAGGGAAATACCATAGCATGTGATTCATACCACATGTGTAACAGAATTGCAAATGGGAAGCAAGTAAAAGATCCTTGGTTCATTGCTGTGTGAGTCCCAGAAAAGAAAATTCTTTTCATGGATACCCTTCGACTTTGACGATATCATGGAAAGATGATACAGTGCTCACTACCTTATTATGCATCTTATGATCATGATATAAATGGTCTAAGAGATAAAATACTAGGAAAGCAACTGTTTTCAAATTAAAATGATATGCGGGCGAAAGAAAGATTTCCAAACATATACACAATTATGCTAATGTTTGAGACATGTCCATTATGAAGTTAATTTAGGTAACTTCATAAGTGTTGATACTATACATATATGAATAGTAATCTGAGCTTACATTAAGCTCGTGAGGGATCAGATTTACAAGTAGAAAGTGTATATAGGATAATATAGGGCATTCAAAGCATAATATAAACAAATGGAAGATAAGGTTGTTTTGGGCTAATCCTTCATCAGGATTTGTAGTACAAGAACACCCGAGAAGACATCATGCTCACGTGGTCACGATGATGCACCAAGTATGAAAACCCAAAAGAGAGATGAATGTTATACGATGTGGCTCATCCCATTATATGTGAGTGGGAGATGTAAAATATAGATGTGGGGTACACCTATAATGGGGGATCCACATCTTATATATAAAGAAAATATTTCTTATTTAATTTATTTTTGATGAAATTCAATTTTTGGAGGTGGTTATCCTCCCTCCCATTTTTGAAAATGGACAACAATTGCTAGTGCAGTTAGAAGTCATATCAGGAGAGGGACAAAAACTACAGAGTTCAGTTTTTAGAAATATATCAGAAAAGTACTCTCTCTCTCTCTCTCTCTCTCTCTCTCTGTGTGTTTTCTCTGTAAGACTATGATTTGGGTGGTGGGTGTAATCATCGTGAAAATTAAGCAAGGAGTTCATTGTGATTCCTGTATACCGTGTGAACCAGTGCATCAATAGTGGAAATCAGCATCATTTACAAATTAAGTAAGTAATCCGCATTAAAATTCTTTGTATGAATTTTTTTTTGAATTATTTTTTTCCTAACACTATCTTTCCGCCACCATTTACGGTTGTTCTAGCCATCACAATAACCAGTTATCTTCTGCTAGTTATCAATACTACTGTTGTGAAGGGAAGCCATATGGCGCATTTGTGGTAAAAGCAACTAGCTGGAAACATGGAGTTGCAATTCCCTGCAAATGGAGCTTTCTCATTAGTAGTAGAGCTCTGGTGAGTCCTTATAGAGGATGGTGAGCTAATTTGCATCATAAAATTTTAATTTTTATAATGTTTTAATGCTTCATCTAAGATAAATTCATTTTATACATATTAGGGTTTTTGGCTGATGCTTATAAAAAATTATATTTTTATGTTATAAAGTGTTAGAATAAAAGTGATAAAAATATTATATCTTAATGTTTTTGCTATTATAAGGCTGAACCAGAACAATCATAAATACCCACTTGAAATATAAGGTCTTTTTGAAAAATATAGAATTTATGCTATATGGTACTATAATTTTTCGAATAGAATATTTATGGAATATTATATTATTATGTTTTGCATGTTCTCAATTTGACTTAAGATAATCCATTTATGGGTACTTTAAATGTACGGTGATGGTTTAGATTAAAAAAAAATAGAAGTTCTATGATACAAATTATCAAAATAAAATAGGTAGAGCAAAAATAAAGCATTGGGTTGTAATCTTTTAGAAAATTTCACATTGAGTTAACAAAGTTTGTTTTATGCATATTATGTATTCTTAGTAATATTCCAAAAAAAATCATATTTTTATACTATAGGATGATAGTATGATTTAAAATCTTTTTAGAGTATTTTATTTTAATATTATAGAAATTTTGAATTGGATTCAGAAAATCCTTCTTTTATCACCTTATATTATATATTGGACATTTTGTATACCTGGAATAGCCTTAACAAGATTAAAATATTTTTAAAATTTTATACTTTAATATTTTATAAGATTCCAGCTAGAAATTAAGCAAAATCCATTTTTATCTATATTACAGATTTTCAATAAAGCTTTCATAAAATAACCCTTTCATGCTACAAAGTGATAGAACTTTATGATCAAAGCTATTCTAGAATGTTATGTGATAATATAATCCATGGTGTTATATATTTTAGAAAGCCCAATCTTGAAAATATTTTTGAGATATATAATGATACATGAGAAACTTGCTAATAACTTGTCTATATAGCTTGTTTTAAGAACCTCCACAATATGATGTATTCTCAATTATTATGATTAACCTAATAAATGATAATAATAAGATATGCTATAGGAGATTATAATATTATGAATAGACCTTGGAATAATGGTTTAGAAAGAAAATAAGTAAGTCCAAATATTTATAAGTTATCTTATAATTTATGAAATAGGAAGACGAAGTGATAAAAAGAGTATAGGTGCTTTAAAGCATCTTGAAAGGAATGGACAACTCCCCTTAGTAAGTATATATCCCACCATATATTAATATCTTAATAAAGATAATTTAGATATTGTGAATTATATTTTTTTACTTGATAATATAGATTTTCTATTCATACATATTTATTCATGTATAAATTCAATACTATGGAATAAGAGTACTTAGTTGTTTAAATGAATGTTAATTGATTAAAGTATGCAGTGAAAGTATGATAATGTTGTTTCTACCTATTAATGAATTGTATTTATACATTATGGTTGTGTGAGTGAACTCGATGGCATCATTATTTATATCGATTTATACTTGATATTGCTTTATGATAACTTGGTAATCATACATTAAAGGTCATACCAATAATTATGATAAGAAAGTTTAAATTTCATATGAATATTATTTATGAAACATGCCCTGAGTGGCATTGGCAACTATGAATAGTATTAGATAATGATATAGAAGCTAAATGAAAATTCTCAACAAATAGTTAAAAAGGATATAAGATCGATCTAGAAGCTAGATAGGAAATTCTTAGCAAACTATAGGAGAACGATATAAGAATGATTGGGAAGTTAAAAAGATGAATATGTGCACTGTAACTCCCTTACTTATCAACACCTTAACCCTCATTAAGTAGGTAATTAACGCATACTACTTTGCCTTCTATTCCAAACTATTCAGGATATCTCAAGCTTGCGTATTTCATACAACATGATTAAAAGTCATATAATTATACAAAAGAGTTCAATTTACAATTCATACATCCATTATGTACAATATCACTAACTATATAGACATATTCTTGTTTTTATCACATTTACAACCTCAAAACATCATTGACCTTTGTCATGAGAGCCTTTGGAAGCATCACCTGGAATGGTTAGTAACAATACAGAAAACATAAGAAACAAAGTTTCCCAGTAGCTAGCTATTGCTATAACAACATATCAAGCCATTCCAGATCCTTAAGCAAATAAATCAAACGTTTCAAAATCAAGTAATCATTTATCATCATGTTCAATACCATGCCATTGTAAGAAACATGCACAGCATACAGCAATCATCAAGCTCATTCAAGGACTTATCTCAATATCTAGATGGCCATCACAAATAATCGTACCTAGGCCTATATACAGCATCACGCTGTCTTCCCAGGGTACTCGGGCCAAAGGCCTAACGTACAGCATCACGCTGTCTTCCCGAGGTATCGGGCCAAAGGTACCGCACACTTGTCATCCCCGGGGAACTCGAGCCATAGGCCTAACACAGTATCACACTATCTTCTCGGGTTGTGCGCACAACAAAATTCATACACATTCCATACAATGGCATAAAATTCATAAAATCATGTAAATAGAAAACAAAGCTTAAGGATAAAGCTAGCTACCTTTCACAAGCTTCCAACGTGATGTTCCCTTTGCTCTCACTTAAAAACTCCTTTATACTTCCTCTTGCCTTTGCAAGTTGTCACTCTTTAGTCTATACAAATACACACTCTTTAGTCTATACAAATACACATCATAACTTATATTAGAACATTATCACTTTCCCTATTCCTCATGTATTCTTTACTTTCTTCCACCTTAATAAATGCATACTTAGATACTCTACACTTTGCTTTCAAGCTTTAAAATGACACATATGAACATTAGAAAAGGATCCAAAGGTAAAACCATGCAAATCCTGAAGAAATCAAGCCAAAAAGTTCACTTGGAAAAGTACACGGGGGTCCCATACCCCGTGTTCAGGGTCGTGTTCCTTACTGGTTCACTTCTGGGCTACTCGACAAAGAACACGGGGGTGAACACGGGCCGTGTTCTACCCCGTGTACCTTACTGCCCTTCAGTCCTGAGATAAACATGGGGAGTGTTGCACCCCGTGTAGCACACTGATCAGCTTCAACGAGGAACATGGGGTACAACACGGGCCGTGTTCTACCCCGTGTACCTTGCTGATCCTCCAAAAACACTTTAAACACTAAAACTCCTTCCTTCCTTCTTTTCCATATTATGGTTTTAGCTTCTAAAAAGGGGAAAAAGCACACAAACACCTTCACAACTCAAAGTTTCATCTTCCATAAGCTTCATAAATTCATAGAAACTAGTTTAACTTCATCAATTTAGCCAAGTTCTAAACATATCATGCCAACACTACACATGCACCATTATACCTCTAAAACCCAGGTGTGTAATCATGGTTTCTTGTTGTTTTTACACCAAACCAAAGCCATAAATCAACACTACAACATCTAAAACACCATCAAACATGTTCAAATCATCCTAAACTCCATGTTCAATCACCCTTGGCTACATCAACCTCAAGATTTCGAGAAACTAAGAAGAGTACATCAAAGAGCTCTTAGAGGAGATCATTTTTACCTCTTGGTGCAACTTGAGAATCCTCACTTGGAGCTCCCTAAACTTGATCAAACTTGGGCTTTTCTTCAATCTAGGGACATCAATAGATAGAGCTTGATGAGAGGAGCAATTTTTCCTTCTACACCTTAGCTTGAATCTTGGTATTTTGGGGTGAAAAACTCAAAAGAAACTTTCTCTCTCTTCCTTCTCTCTCTCACACGTCCAGCTTGCTTTCATGGAGGATTTTCTGCAGCTTTTTGGAGAATGGAGAAGGTAGTAGAGTTTTCATGAAGCTTTAGGGGTATTTTGGTCATTTTTGAGATTTTCAAGGGTATTTTAGTCCTTTTTTCACCAAAAGTAAGGCTATTCTTGCCCTTAATTTTCTAACAATGACACTTGTCATAAATCTATTGGTCACACTATTTAAAATTACATATTGCACCCCAAACTCTTAGTTATTCACATTAGATCCCAAATCCTTAATTGTTTTCACTTTAACCACACCCGATTCTACACTTTTGCAAATTAGTCCATAGGGTTTCTGTCTATTTAAAATTCCTTACACTGTCAGACTTAGACAGCTTCCCTTTTTAGGATTTTCTAACCTCCTCTGATCATTCATACTATTTAGGAAAATTAATTCTTTCCCTACTATCCCTTTTTCCTTCAAAATTTCGTTTACCTTACGCTTAAGTTCCTTCGACTTAAAATTCACCCACCAGACTAATTCAATCATGCTCTTCATTTCTACAGTCTCAGAATTTAGAGATTCAAACAATAGAATTAAAAATTCAGGACATTACATGCACGATTATTTTAAATGATTACATGATATGATGTTATGTTAGAACTTTACTTGTGATTGGATATCACTATTTGACTTGATTGCAAAGATGTGGCTATGATGATTTATTTGTATTTGAGCCCTAATGGTTGTTTATGAATGTGTTGTCTATCTGAATGGGTAGTATATGATACTAAGTGCTAATGAAAAGTTAAGACTCTTATGATTGTAATGTGAGAAATAAAGTTTAAGTCACATGTAAGTGGACTCCCATTTCATGTCATGGTTTTACATATTTTAAAAACTTAGGAATTGAGTTTGTTAATATTTTCTAATTTAGTATATGATTAACTTATAATTATTATATTTAAAATTGACAACTTGTAAACCAATAGTTGATGTATGCTCATTGAGTTTCTATAACTGACTCTAGTTATTTTTATTGTTTTTAGGTTAAGAAAGTTATTTGAGCTATGTCTCAATCATGGAGAATCAAAGACTACCTAATAATTGATTTGACTATTAAGTTTCATTTGGGTTTAGCATTAGCATTAAAATAGAGATTAATTGATTCATGAGATGTGTTAAAATGATTGTATGTGTATAAGTTTGGTACTATATGATATAATGTAAATTCCAGATACTGTTGTATTTGGAAATATATACAAGTGTTGTATTATAGGGCATGTGGCCCTCAGAAAGTGTCCAAAAATAGTGGAGAGTCTACCCATTTTTTCATAAAAATTTAAAGTAAATTTCAAGTCCTCTTGAAAATTTGGAAACTCTCGCTGGATAGGAAAAATGAAAAATGTTAAGACTTGTGGAAATCAAATATTGGGATCCACATCAGTCATGATCAAGATGGACCATGACATAAAAGAATTAACTTTTTATATTGTTTGTTTTTAAAATAAATGAAGCTAAGTTTATGTTATAAATTTTGGTCTTTAAAGTTTTTTTTATTATTCAAATTATACTAAAACAATAAATTTCATTGAGTTTTCATTTAGATCCTCCATTTTCCTTCAAATATGATGTTGTGGAAAATAAGTGACATATATATATATATATATATTGAATTTTTATTTATTTAGGGAGTATTTTAACTTTTTGTTCTCTTTTACCTTTGTTATGAATATTATTTATTATGTTATTGGTCATAAAACATTATATTTTAAATCTTGGCTATGTTAAGTTTAGGTTTTGCAATAACTTTCTTTTTTGTAAGCATATTTTGTACAATTCATGTCAATTTGTGTGATGCAAGGAGATGTTTAAGGCCTTTGGCTATAAGGAGCAAGGGTTATTTAGGATAAGGTGTGAAAGAGAGGAAATGAATTGAGATCCTATCAAGTTTTTGTATAATTTCTTAGTCTATTGTACTGAGGAAACGAATGGAGATCCTATTATGTGTTTGTGTAATTTCTTAGTCTATTATACTTAAATGTATTCATTTTTCTACATGTATCACATTTTGAAAGGTCTTGAAACCATATAAAAAAAATTAGAAATACTAGTTTCAAGCTATAATACTTTTAAGCAATTATGTCATGTTGAACTTTTAAGGTTACTTTGAAGTATTATTTTCTCACCTTCGTCATATACATTTAAATTTTATCTAGAGTATGAGAATCTTTCCTTGCATACATACGCTCTTAGTTATCAAAGTTATTGCTTAATTATGAATTTTGTAATATTGATGGTTTGGTGTGCTTGCTTTGAAGGGTTTAAAAGTTATAACTCTTAATAAAATAGTGTCTTTCCCTTTCTTGATTTATAGGGAACTATAAAATTATGATTTAGTTATATAGGTGAAATAAATATGCATATAGATGCAATGCTATCTTATAACTATGATTTAGTCCACTACTATTAGTCCACTCTTGTTAAATGAATATTTCCTTTTAATTTTTATGTTTGGTTAAGTTTCTAATTATAATCAAGTCAGTATTTATTATAGGTTTTAATAAAAATACATTAAAGTTCAATTCTTTTAAGGTGATTCAGATCCTAAACCCTTAATCTCTGATACATTAATAAACCTTTTTACCTTTCTCTTTAACTTTCACCATATGTACTTTTGCGAATGATGTTAACTTTATCATGAGTAATAGATTCCAATATTATAGTGTTTGAAAAATTTTTCCCTTGATGATACATTATAGCTTTTCATATGTGTGGAGAGAATTATGTAGTAAATTTGTGAAGTTTGGTGATGTTCTATCAAAACAATTCAAGGGCTCATAACTTGAATAATAATTTTAGTCTAGGTATCATTGGTAACTATTTTGTTAACAATTTCCTAATGATTTCATTGGTAACAACATTATTAAAATAATGATTAATTATAATGTTATGATTATACTACTTCTCTATAAATGAGGAAAGTATTATAGTTTTCATTGAAACTAATGTTAATTGTAATGTTAGTATTAGAATTAATTTTTAGGTCAATTAGTATGTATTAAAGTTGTTTCATTTGGTCAATGTTGTAAGATACTATATCAACTAGTTCATGCAAATTTGGTAGATTCATTCTTAGCAAGAATGGAAATTGCAAACTTAGAAGCCATGATTTATACTTATCCATTCCATCTGCATCTACTACGATTAACGAGCACTTATTCATACCGACAATTGAGCCATAGAAATCCTTGCAGTATCTTAGGTAGGAGTCCTAAGCTTCCCTACCTTCAACCATTTAACATGTTCTTTCCATTCCTTCTGTCTAGAACCCTACCTAATAGGCTGCATAGCATCCAACTCCACATTCAGGATATCCTTTAATAAATCCCTGGGTTAAGGACTTAGCTGATAGATGGATTTAAGTATATTTAAAGGGCAATTCATAAGTATTGGTTTATATTTAATTATTTATTTATAATAATTTACATTAATATTTATTATATGAATGTTTAGCATTTATGATAAATTTAGATTGGTGTATTTGGTTGCATTTAGTTGCAATTTATTTGTTACATTTACTAGTCTTATTAAGAAAATAACTACGATGACTTAATGGTGCTTTATTTTTATACTTTATAGCTTATATTGTAATTGAATTTGTATTTATAATTTATATTTTAATCATTATGTATTTGCATTTGTAATTTAATTTGGTAATTATTAATATTCATTTTTTCATTATTCAATATTTGCAGGCCATGTACAAGTAGTGTCTTAAGGACACATACTTGATAAGAGAGAATTTTTCCATAAGGCTATAGCCAATTACAGGGTTATGATAGATTGAGCGAGGAAGAGGTTGCCCGAGAAGCTCAGGAGGATGCTTGAGCATATTTTCACGACTTTAAAAGGAAGTGAACTAAAGATGCTAATTTCAAGAGAAAAAAAGCTTAATAAAAAAAAGAGGGCATCTACCATTAGAAGGAGCTTACATGCTAGTGATTCTATCTTTATTTTAAAGCATAAAAGAAAGATGGTGAGTTTTAATTAGTTTTAATATAATTATTTGTTTCATATCCTAATTTTATTTTATTTGTCATCATATTTCAGACAAAAGAATTAGGTTAAGTGTTTATTAATCCAAAGATGTTTCTCCAAACCCCTACTTATCTTACTCTAGAAAATCCCTAGGCATTTGTAGATAAGAGATCTGAAAGGACTTGGGTAAGATTTCATTATTCTTTGTCATATGCATTACATTGTACATTTTATCCATGAAAATTATTTAATGTTTAACTTTAATTTTGTGGGAGGCATATTATAGGATGGTAGAGGCACAATCTTCCTAGATATCTATTAACAGTGGTAAATATTTCCTATTGTAAGTTAATGAGACCTTAATCTTGGTAGTTACAACTAAAATAAAAAGTATTGCATTTATGGCATGGGATTGGAGGTGCACAAAGTTACTAAGCTTTCATCTACCATTGTTGGATTGACCTTGTAGCCTAAGTTAGAGTAATTGCAAAGCATTATTAACTAGCACAGGGAGGAGCTTGTAGTAGCACAAAAGACTATTGCAGTGGTGTAGCAACATTATTAAAATATACTTGGTCAAATTGAGAAGAGTAAGCGTATGCAAACAGATTTTCCCCAGAGGTTACAGTAGGATGCTTTAGCACCTCCACTCCTGCTAGTTAACTAGAGACACCAAAAGTAAGGGATAACCACTAGTTTTAATCATAGTCTTTAGGATTTTATATTTTTTTGTTGTTATACTTATATAGGATTTCTTTAATTTTTTTATGAATATTGGATTTCATTATTTTTTATTTCTTTTATATTATATAAATAAAATAATAACATTTAATTTTATTTTATAATTTTCAACTCTAAATTTTGATTGTTGAATGCATCTATGATTTAAAAAAAATCCAATGTAAGGCAGTATGTTTATTGTATACCTTACTACCAAAATAGCCAAAATCTAAATAAATATTTCTCAAATTAGCGACATATTTATAAATAAAGGTGTCATTAATTTTGTAAAAATTTCTTAGTTTAGCAATGGATAAATCGATTGCAAAATATGAAGTGATAGAAAGTCCATTATTAATATAAGGCTCAATGACTGAGGAAGATGTCACTAATTCCTTCCATCATTTAATTTGTTTTTGTTTGTCATAGAGCCCTAAAATTAATGATAGGAAAGGCAACTAATACAAAATTTTCATAACTATTTGAATTATTGATGCTTTTTAATTTGTTAATAAATTAGTCATTAAATATTTTAGCGACAAATTTCTCTTATTTAGTAATTGATTATTTTGTCACTATTAGTGTTTTTCTTGTAGTGAATGGAGACTTTAATATCAACTAACAAAAAAGAATCATAATGTTTCTTTGGAAAACTAATTTTTTAAGGAGATTTATATCTAACTTATTTAGCAAAACCAAGTTCTTTTTGCCATTGCTAAAGTTAAAAGACAATGATCAATTTATTTAGCAAGATAGTTATCAAGCAATATTTGATTACATAAAAAAGTATTTAACTAATCCACCAATCATGTTTTCCTTAATTGCCGATTAACCTTTAAAATTTTATTTTTTGACCATTAATGATGCAATTGGCTATCTTTTTATCTAAGAAAATTATAAAGAGAAAAAAGGGTAATTTATTATTTATTTAGAATGTTAAATATAACCAAATAGAAATATTTAGCAATAGAGAAATTATGTCTTTATTTGTATTTTTCATGTACCAAGTTATGATATCCCCTAATGCTGACTACTATTTTGGTCTTCACAAAAATTGATATTTTAAAATATTTATTATCATCACCATTAATATGTGGCCAAGTTAGAAATTAAGTCTTAGGTTTAATTGAGTTTGCATTGCAATATTGCCTTATAATTGCAATAAAAGGCTAATTTATGGCTGACTTTGTAGTCAAATATCATGAAAAGCTAATTAATTTTGTTGGTTTGAAATACTGGAGACTTTATTTTGACAACTCATGTCATAAAAAAAATGTTGGTATTAGTTTATTAATTATAACACTGTAAAACAAGCCTAGTGAATTTATATTCACATTAAATGCTAAGTGCTTGAATAATTAGACTAAACACAAAGCATTAATCATTTGCCTAGAAATATTATTAGAGCAAGGAGCATGCAATGTCAACATTTATAGGGATTCACAACTTATTATCAAGCATATTTCTCATGAATATAAATATGTAAACCTAAATATGATTAAGTACTTGGCAATTTTGGTAAGGTTATCATAAGTTTGATGATGTGGTAATCAAGCATATACCTCCAATTGAAAATGAAAAAGTTAACAAACTAGCTCAAATTATGTTAGGGTACAAAATGCACAAGATTAGACTTGCCAAATTGATCCAAAATAAGGTTTACCTTGAATCGATCAGTTAAGACAAAAGAAATAATGTGCGTGAATAATAATAATGTTATTAACACATTGATTGATTTAAAGGCACCTTAGGTTGAGTACTTGAATAAACCATTTGGCAATACGAGTTGAATAGTTAGGTTGAAGGCCTTAAAGTTCATGTTTTTAGATGGCAAATTGTATAAAAAAAGTTTTTGAAGGGTAGTGACTTAAATACACGGGCAAGACTAAAGCATTAATGACTATGCAAAAGGTCATGAAGAAATCTATGGACCTTGCTAAACTAAGGTCAAAATGTGATAAGTCCTTATCAAAAAGGATTTCTAACGGCTGAAGATGATTAAAAACTACATTGAATTTTCTAGAGGTTGTTAAAAATGTCAAAAGTATGGGTCAATTCTACCTATTGATTTGAAATGCATTATAAAGCCTTAACCATTTAGAGTTTAGGTCTTGGATATCATTAGTAAAACATATCATCCTTCAACTAAATGCTACCATTTTATCTTAATGGTTATAGACTATTTTACAAATAGGTTAAAGTTATTGTGTTAAAAAAAATCAAGTAGTCAAATGCCATAGACTTTATTAAGAATAAGATTGTTTGTTAATTCACTTGCCTAAAATTATTATAACAAAATGGGTTCTAGTGTTTATCGATCCAAATGTAAAAAACTATGCCAAATTTAAAGATATAAAAAATGTTGACATCTATTCCTTATTATGCACAATCCAATGGCTAGGTGGAAGCAGTTAAAAAGCTTATCATCATTTTGATTAAGAAACATATCAATCAGTAGCATTGAATGGTCGAAAATGCATTATGTGTGATTCAAAGTTAACCTCGGGAATCAATTACAATGACACCTTGTAAGTTAGTGTTTAGGTATGAAGTTGTTCTATCAACTAAAGTAACTATATGAGTGTTAAAAGTGCAAAAATAAAGTGAGTAATTGCATGGTATTACTAAAATTTAATGCTTGACAAATGAGAAAGCTTAGATGAATTGTGTTGGCATTCATTAAATACATCAGTACTTAAAAAAGAAAGATTTGTTGAGCAATACAACACTTATGTTAGAAGTAAAGAATTTCAACAAGGCCAATTAGTATGGAAATATATTTATTTAACTAATGCAAGCCAAGTTAAGTTATGGAAAATGGTAGCCTTCTTAGGAAGAAACATTCTCAATCACTAATTGTTTCGATAGGAATAATCATGAAATTAGACATAATGAAAACATCAAAATTAAAAAAATAAATGATAAATATCTAAAGTCAAAGACTAAGCATTCATAAGGTAAACATCCTAAAAATAAAAGTCAAAAGTATTACCATAACATTCATAATAAAATAATCAAAGTTATGTAGAGAATCATGGCCATTTTAGCTATTATAGATTACATGTTTGGGACATTAGTTAGAAACATTTTTACAAGAATTAAAATTCTCTATGAAGTTTTGCCATTTTGCCACTGCTTCATCCTTTCAATCTAGTGTAGTCTTTCATTAAGCCTTTATCTTAGAAATTTTGCTATTGGTGGTTTTGAATGCTTTTATTGCATTTTTTGCTTGAAAAAGCAAGGCTTGCTTTTTTTCCTTAACAAATTTAAGCTTAGCTTTGAACTTTAGTCAAACATTTTGAACAAATAAAAGTTATGATTGTAGTTTTAAGATTTTCTATTGTAAAGTGCCTTGAGCATTTTTCTCCATCTTTGCAACATGGGTTTTATGCTTTTAAGCAATGTCCTTTATTTTGCTGATCACTAGACTTATAGAAGTATATAATACCTTATTTATAGCAAAGAAGAGCTTAGTAAACTTCATCAATAGACAATGCCTAACCAATAGTCTTAGTTATTTTTAACAGGCTATCACATAAGGAAAAGATAAGTTCTCTTATATTGATAGTAATAATAAGTTGAAGGAAATAGTATCATTCAACACTTTCAAAGTTGAGTTAAATTTCTCTTTTGCTTTAGGGTTATAAAGAAGTGACTTAAATTCTTAACCCAAGATAGATTCTAGATCATATAAGGCCATTTTAATTATCGATTCCTTTTGTTTTTCCTTTGATTGATTAAGGTTGACATGCCTTCTTCAGCTAAAACAAGCGATTGTAAAATAACAAATAGATCCCTTATTAGCCTATAATCAGTGCATTTTCCTAAACTCTATCACTACCTAATCTTTTATTGTTTATATTCCTTTAAATCTCTTTCTTCTCTTAGGATAAAAAAATTGAAGGCAAATAATACTTCATCCTTTTTAGGAATTCATTGTTAAATTCTAAAACCTTAAAATGAGTTCTCAATAGTCTAAGATCACACCTAGAATAACATGATGCTCTATAATTGGTGCTATTACTTTCATTCATCCTAATTTAGCTTGGATGAAATTACCTAATTGTGTTAATATGACATGGGATTAAAATATAGTAACATCATATTTATAAGTTGCATGGCCTTTCATCATAAATTTTTTTGGGGGTTAAACATACTTCTCTTATTACATATGTTTGTCTTAAGTTTAAATTTTCAATTATATTTTCACATAAACATAAACTCTCCTTACCTATAAATAAATTCTTTAGATTGATATATAGGCACATTAGCCATCTGAAAACTTCAAAGTTTCATTTGCTTAATTCACCAGGTTCTAGCAAGCAATGATCAATCTTTCTACTGCAAACACTAAGTTTTCATAGAATAACATTTCCTATTTCTTTTAATGTTTCATTCTAGGTTATGTACAACATATTACTTAACTATTATCCACCCATATTCAAACTTAACTAATTTGAAATAATTTCAATTCGCTTAAACATGATAAAATTATGTCCAAACTTATTATTCATAAATTCTAAAAATCTAACATGTCTAAATATCATGCGATCATATTTCAATGTATTTTTGTCATAAAACTTTATAAAGTTATGTCATAAAATTAATCCTCATCAAGTTATGAGATTATATACTTATAAAATATATCTTAACTCTAATAATTTAAAATTGCATCCATCATATTAGACCACATCATGAAACTTTAAGTAAACTTCATTCATAACTAAAGTACCATGCGTTTGAAATTCAAATGCAAAATAAAAGACCAACCATGGCCAAAATCCAAATATATATATAGGAACCATTTATAACAATGTATCAATAAAATATAACCTAAAAGAGTAACAAAATATAAAAGAGTTGTAAAAGCCTTGAGCTCAAGTATTACCATTGTTGTCCCTATCTCTTGAAGGTAAATCCTAAATGGTTGCAAGTTTATTAATCATATCCTCCACTAGGCCAAGTTAATTTCAAAACCCTATAAACTATGCTTTTAGCCTATCTAACTAACCTTTTACTCAATCTCTTAAAGCTTATACCTACTCAATGATGGTGGTCTATATATTTTAAAGCATAAAGAGCTTTTAATTCTCAAATTTAGCAAAAAGGTTACCACAAGGAGTACCCATTTGCCTTGACACTTATAGGGCTTAGCTTCCTTTTTTGCTATTGCGATGCATCTTGGCTCACTTCTTTTTGCTCTATCTCCTTCTTTTAATTTATTCTTCTAATCCATGACTATTCTAGTGTATGACATGGACTATCAAATGACCATAAGGGTGGGGTGATAGCCCATGATAAGCCATATTCCTTATTTTACACATAATAAAAAAGAGGCATCCATTAGGCATATAACATCCTAAAATAGGACAAAAAATTTATATATAAATTTTCTTTAGAAATATCTTAAGTGAAGTAAAAATTCTAAATAGGAATTTTATTAGAAAACACTTAAATTAGAAAATCTAGTAAGGAAATTAGGTGAAATTTAGGAAAACATAAATGTAATTTGGATGTGAATCCAACTAGACTTTTTATGAAAATTTTATTAAGTACCAAAATATAATTAAAAACCCAGCAATAGGTTTAGAAAATTCACATGAAATTTATTGAGATTCTAAAATTTGGGTAAATTAAAAAATGAGGAATTAAGCCAAAAATTAAATAGATTAATTTAAAAGCTTTTAAGCTAACTTAAATCAATTTTTATAAGCCCAATATATGTATGAAAAACTTAAAAATGAAAGCCCAAATCAAGACCTAAAGTGCTTGAAAATCCTAAGGGCAAAAATGCAAGAAGAAGAAATTAAGGGCTAATTTGCAATAAGTCCTATTTAACCTTTTAAATGGCTTATTCAACTTTTAGGGTAATAATTTTTTATTAAATAAGACCATTTGGATGCCTAAGAAGACCATCCACTTATCCAATATTTTTCCTAAAAATTAATAAATAAAAATTAAAATATTCAAGATATTTTCAAATTAAGGTCTAGGATTTTCTATATAAATGTAGGTCAGCCATTTTGGAGCAAAAATTTACTTCTTTTGGCTTGCCTCAAGTTATGAGAAGAAGAGGGGAACTTAGTGGGGATTTAAGCTTTCATTGAATATAAAAGGTGAGTGGTGACTCTGCCTTATTTTGGATCATTCCATAAAAGATGTTGATATCATTATACTATGCTTCCTTAGATATCACTTGTAATATGATAGAGTGTGGTTTTGTTTTTAAAGCCCTCCAAATGTTAATATGATGGCATGATTTTGATATATTAATTTTAAGAATGTTGGAAAAAGGTTTCATAGAATTTGCTTAGGAAGGATGAAGATATATAAACTTCTTGAAATGAAAGCAATTCTTCCAAATGCACCTGAATAATTTTTTAAGTTGTTCTATATATTTAAGAGTTAAAATTTTTTAAAATTTCAATCTTTAGAATTTTATGGTTATATTTAGTGTTAGTATAATTGTAGAAGAAATTGAAAATTTTTAGAAATTTTCAAATACATGAAAAACTAAATTATAGATGAGACACTCAAATTTACCAATTTCAAAAACCTATTCTATAGGGTCTTGGGTTTGGAACTATTTAAAGTATCAAACAATTGAGAAAAATTATAAAGCTTTCCAGATATGATATTTAGGATGTTAGGAAGCTTGTATCAAAATTTGTTGGCAAATGGAGTTGATTTGATTATCTAAATGATAGTTGTGTTTCTACAACTCCAATATTATCCTAATTTGGCAATTCTAAATTTATGCCTTTTGTGCACTAACAAAACTATGAAATTTATTGTACAACAATTAAGTCATTCTTTATTCAACATGTTGAGAATGTCTAAAAAAAGTTTGGAAATAATTAGTTTCTATTTGAATGATGAAAAGTGGCTTAAATTATAAATGTTTGCTTATTGTCCTATTCTGAAAGCTTTGTTTTATTACTATATGAATAATAACCCTGAGGCTCTAAACTTATTAAATGAATGATGTTTCATGTTGAATAATGTATTAAAAATATAAGAAAAATACTTTAGTAAATTATAAAAAAAATTTAGAGCTTCCAAGGCTCCAATCAATAATATAAATCCTTAATTTTCAACAAGTAGAATGTTAGTAAAACTTGTAGAAAAATACTATGAACATTGGTAAAAATTTGAGGGGCCATTTGTATAGCTAAAAAATGTTATCATTGATAGGTGATAAAAACCTAATCTTGAAATAATGCTTTATATAGAAGAGAATGAATATGAGAGAATGACAAATTATATAAGACATTCATAGCATGGTTGTTATTTGGCTATACCCATTAATGATTGATGTTTTAATATCCCATTACTATATGTTGTGAATTATTAGGGGGAGGTATATCATCCTTCATAGAGAAAGAGAAGTGTGGTTAGTAGTGAAAGGAAAAAGTTAATAGATTTATATCTCGGGTGGCAGAGGATAAAATTGGATTGAAAATATGAAGTGAAACTTATATATTTACTATTGTCATTTTCTATAACATAGTACATTGATGATATATATAAGAAAATTCTTTTATAAGACATTTAATAATAATTGCACATAAATAAAAACTTATCTTTTATCGAATAAGCCCTTTCAAATAAGGTAATGAGTAGTCATACACTAAATATATAGTATACTCATTCTATTGTTGAATTAATTTATAGGTATTGATTATGGATCTAATGGTGCAAATTAATACTTATATAAGGATCTTCCAATTTTCCCATGGCACCTATGAGATATTATTCCAATATAAAATATAGTTTACACTTTTAAATGTAAAAGTAGACTATGAACTAATACTTAGAAAAATAGATTCAGAGTCTAATCATATTATAATACATCCTTTTTATTAGGCACCTTCATTTAAAAGCTTTACCAATAATAAAGTTTTATCTTCCTCCATAAAGATAGATATAGAGAAATGGAAACTTGATAGATCCAACTGAGAGTCGGTGTTATCTGATGCATTATGTAAATTATATTTTTGTATGAATAATCTTTGAATGTATATATGTGTATATTTATGTGTATTAAATATTAGATTTTTTAATGTATATAGTTTTGTATTCTAAGTCTTGACATCTATGTCCTTTGATCATGTTAATTTGATAAAGATATTAAAATATTGTAAAGGCTTGTAAAGATATCTATTTAATATATTAGTACTAATTAGGTATCTTTACAATAGTCACGATAGTTGTAAGACAAGTTGTGATAAGGCATTTCCTAATAATTGTCCACATCAAGTATAACTTTACATCACTCACATTATCTTAGTTTCCATTTTTATTAGCATCACATCACCCATAATGTAAAGAAGTAATTGCAGAGAAGCACTTAAATTGTTCAAAGAGATATTATCAAATGGATTCTTATCAAGGGTAACCATAACCATTTGTTATTCCTTATTATAGATACCTTTCCCAACTCCTTAGGTAAATTAGTTAAGTAAATTCCATCCTCACCCTTACGCCTTAACAATCATATTAAAATACTTGTAATGATATGAATTCTTTGCCCCTTAACATCTTATTCTAACATTGAAGGATTATTATATGCTTCCATATTAGCATAGAAAGCTTGAGTAATCAAATCAAAACATTTAATATTTAAGGTGATAAATATCTTCAATTCTAAAGCATTTAAGTTCCTAAACCATGAAAAACTTTCATTCTTAAATACCTTAAAGTTAATGTACTTACAACTAAGGACAAATTTCCATTGGAAGTTGTTTAGTAATTCCTCTATTATACCACTATGGTGAAATTAGTGTCTATCTCCTCACTAGCTTTCACTTCATCTATGATATCTTTGAGTGAGCTCAAAAGCAAATGTCTCATAATAGTTTGAATGAAAGGATCTAACCATTTAATTTGACAAATTCTCAAAAATAAAGTATGGTTTAGTCTAGGGGATGAAATTTTCCAAATGGACACCAGAAAACCTCAAATCTTTATAAAATTTGTAAGAAAAGATGTTTTGATTGGTAAAATTGAGAGATTTGATGTTGTAGAAGGGTGGATTAATGTTGAATTGATGTATTTCAATGTTTAAGAGTAAAAAGATGAAGATTGAGGAGTTCTAAAGAAAGAAAATGACACTTCTAACTTTAATACTACAAAAGAATGTAGTGAAATTCATGAGCATAGTATTTATACCAAGCTTACAATAGTTGATCATTTATGCCTCAATGGTTGACTATTAGCCTAAGGTTTAGAATGCTACTATCTAGTACCTAACAAACAACCATTCTAGTGCAAATGGTTAACCATTGATTCTTTGGTGGCTTCACTAGATAGCAAAGCCCTAAAGAGGGCAACTATGCTTTGCTTATGTATTCATCCCCTTAACTTTGAGGAATAAATCAATGGTAATTTAAGAGGAACATGTATTCACATTACTTAAGTACACCATATAATAAGATAAGCAACTTGCAACCTAACTTCATTATACTAACTCACTTACTCACTATTGTTAATACCATCGAAAAGTTTACCTTTAATGAGCTTAGTATCAAAATATCCTTTACCTTTACTTGAAAATTCTCGTTCCTTTATTTCTTATGCAAATACTTCCCCAAATATCATCTAATGTTTTCTTATGGATTGCCTTACTAATTCCTATTCACACTTTCCTTTTATCTCTTTGCGATCTTTCATATATCCACCTTCATTCTCGGTACTAGCACTTAACCATACCATATTGTCTTAGTTTTAAACCACCTATGGCATTAGAACTCATTTCGGCTACTACATACCCATTATAGGGTTCAACTACCCTTTATAGGAGTTGGCACTTAACTATCCCTACCATTTCATCAAGGTCCTTTGTTCCTTCTTCTATCTCATTCATGGGTATATGTTTAGTTGTACAACCCTTTTATGTTGACTTTTGCATAATTCTCTAATTCCACTTATAATGGTAGCATACCAAAATTTGTGTTCCCATACACTCTTCATTAATAGCATCAAATTTAAAATTTCCCACACTTTCATGACTTATGATCATAAGGAAGTTACTATTAACTTACCATCAAGACTCTCTACAACATGTTGGTATACACTTAGAAGGGTCACTTGACAATTTCCCTCCTACCATGTTAACCATTTTAAGCCTACAATCCCACCAATAACTCTTAATTAACAAGTTTTTAAACTTATGACACACATCAGGACATCCAATAACTTAGTAACAATTAAGTTAGACATTACACAAACTACCACATATAAGTTCCACCATCACTCTGTCAAGCACAATAAGGTTTATCGAAATGGTATATGATCTTAGGTGTACATATACCATTAGTATAGTTTTGTTTAACAACTATCTGGGCAACAAATAAACACAATCTAAAGGCTTTATCCAACTAGAAACCTAAACCATACTCTAATACTAATTTTGTCACAACCTTATTCCAAGTCATGAACAACATAAATCATAATACCTAATTTTTACAAAATTATTTTATAGATTCACTTGCTCACTTAATTAAATTATTAATTAATAAAGTTACCTATATTGTAGTAGGGAAAAGAAGTGTATCATTACAACTTTATGCCCTTAGAAAATTATGACATATTATATTTACTTTTAATAATATTTTCCTATACATGGCAATGAATTGTTTGTTATGGGTATGCTTAAGGTAAAATTTTTGTAAAGAAAATAAAGTCTTCTAATGAAAATAAAAAGAATAAAATTTCATAAGAGTTACTATATAATTAGATTTGGGTCTTTTATAGGTAATAAGGCCATTTTTGTCCATTGTTCGTAATTCCTTCTCCACTTTTTGACACATTTCCACTAGCTCACAACCAACACCGCTCCCAAAATTCATCATTACCCAATCTTTTATGCCTTATATTCCTTTAAATCCTTTTCTTCTTTCTTTAACAATAAAAAATTTCCAAAGAGGTATACTAATATGGTGTTGTAATAGTTAAATTGTATTTATGTAAGGATGTTTACTATATGGTTTGTCCGAAAATGAGATAATAAATTGTCAATATTTCCCAGATTAGCAACAAGTTATAAATAATGATGCCAATAAATTTTCAAAATTTCACAAATTAATGATGGATGAAAATTAAAAACTAAAATTTAGCAATGAAAATAGCAACGAGTGAATGTTAGCGACAAATTATTCCATTGTTATGTCACATTTCATCGACATAGAATCTATCAATAAATATTCAATTTAGTGATAGACATAAGCATTGCTAATTTCACCCATTGTACATTTCATTCATCTTTGGCTTCTAAAATTAATGACAAAAAAGTAATGGCAATTTTCATTTGTCACTAATTGAATTACTGTTACTAAGAGACTTTGATCCATTATTATTTTTTTAACTAATGAATTTTCTAAGATTAGCAACAAATTTTTGCATCACTAATAATGCATGCTACATGCTTTTTTCTTTAATCGTGATTTTTTTCTTTAGGTTTTCCTGGTAAGGTTTTTAATCAAATAGATTATTTTTTAAAAGAATAATGTACTTATTTTTCTTTCATTAAAATTTTTTCCATTGGCTTTTTTCTAGTGAAGGTATTAATAAGCCATATTTTTTACAAAATAGACATCTAAGGGTAATGTTATGGATATTTATTATGTGGATATCTATATAATATTTTAAATTTACCTATTAATGATTGTAAGTGAGATTTATCTAATCTCTTATTATAATCAGTTAGTAATAAGTATCAATTAGTGATGCTTATCAATTGGTGTCCTAAGCCTATATATACAAATGTTATGCTAAGGATATTATAACTCCATTTCATACAAGTAGATAATAAGTTAATTGATAACTAATAAGTTAATTAATAATTGATAAGTTAACTGATAGCTAATAACTGATAAGTTAATTAATTGTTTAAGAAATGTTTCACAAAATTAGTAGTTGAACTAATTAAAATTGTAAAAGGATATAAAAGGATATATTAATAGAAATAAATATATAATTAAAATAATTCATATTTATCTAAAAACTATATTATATTAATACAACTAAAAAGTTTAATATAAAAATATAATATTTAATTAATTATATTTTATGATATTATTTATTTACATATATATATTATTATATATTTATAATTTAAAATCAAGATATGAATTGTGTTAAAATTAAATTAATTATATTTTATGAAAAAAATTTAGACTTATATTATAAAGAGCATGAATTATAAATTAATATAAAAAAGGATAGATTTGAAAATAACTTGAGGATGTTATAAGCTACTACAAGTAATTTATTAAATTAAAACTTATTTTTTCAATAAATTAGTATAAAAAATACCTCTAAAGGTTAATTTATAACTTATTAATAGCTTATAATTTATTAATTAAGTCAATAAATTATAAACTAACTTATTTATTATGCAAAATAGAGCCTACACATTCAGAAATAAGAGACATACTCCACATTTAGAAATAAAAAGCATACTTCTTTCATTCTGTTTTATTCTCTTCTATTTTTCAATTATTCTTATATTATTATATAACACAATTTACTTATATATGATATAGTTAGAATTTACTTTGTTCACATGTGATTTAAAATGTTGAAATTAATTCACATATAATTTGCTTCATTAATATTTTGTTCACTTACAATGATTTTTTTATAAAAAAATAGTATTTACCCATTTTTGTTACATAATTTCTCTCTCTATCCACTGAGATTGTAAAATTAAATTAAGAAAGTGTAAAGTCTTATTGATAGACTCTTGAATATGTGAAATCACGATTTGAGTCATAACTGAAATCCAAACTTATGTTAATAGACTGTTATTCATACAATTTTAAATTTTTAATTATGTGATTTTCTTAACTTTTCCTTTCTTAAAAACTAAGTAAGAGCGCAGGATAAATAACTAATTGTCACATAGATTTATTAAGTAATTGGCTTTTTTATCTCACTGAATAAAATTTTTATGAGTCAATCACATGTTAACGAACAGTCTCATCAAATATACAATTTCTCAACTAATTACGTTTGAATTTAGCTTAATTACACTTACACTTCACATGTTTCAGATTTATACAGTTTCACTCCCTAATTGCACTTTCACTTTAACTTTTTAATTGTAATTCGATTTTTAATGCCATTCTTAATAATTGGAAGATTATTTCTTTGCATTTTCATGTATAAAATATGTCCTTTTCAAAAAGAAATCCTAATCCCAGGCTTTTTATGTTTTTATTCTTCAATAGAAGAATACATTTGTACATTAATGTATATGAAAACGTTCTTTCAGTTATTAGGAATGATATTAGAAAAAGAATTATAATTAAAAATTAACATTATTGCATTTTAAAATAATGCAAGTATCTAATTATAAAAATAAAGAGTGTTAAATATAATTATAATAAAATTTAAGAGAGATTAATGTAATTCATTTTTCTTTTTAATATGGAACCTAGGCAACATTTTTTGTTCAAAAAGAAAATGTGAAAAAAAAGAAAAAATTAGCAAATAGCGAAACATAAGAAAACATTGTGCTTTCAAAATTGATACTTTTCTTACGCTCTAGTGGCTTTGGAATTAACATGCAACCCAGACAACATTTTTTGTTCAAAAAGAAAATGTGAAAAAAAAGAAAAAATTAGCAAATAGCGAAACATAAGAAAACATTGTGCTTTCAAAATTGAGACTTTTCTTAACGCTCTAGTGGGCTTTGGAACCCAACAATTACAGAGATATGAAAATGAAGGGGCTAGCAGACTGGGAGACACAGGACCCTACCCGTGGATGACTGGCCCCCGTTAGGGTCCCACTAGATACGAATTAATTGGAGTTTTGGTTCGGAAACTACTTGGGGAAGGCACATCGAAGTCATTTGTCACATGCCCAACACGAGTTTATGGCTGTACTTTCAGCGAGTGGCAAACAGATTCTGTGACAATAGACTTGTGGAAGAATGCGAAAAGAAGAGTTGACTTCGTATATTTTATCAGAAAATATTTTTTATCAAAAATATTATTTATGTATACTAATAAAAAATAATTTTTCACTTATAAAATTTATAATTAAAAAATGATAATTAAAATTATAATAGTAAAAGGAAGTAAATTTTTATTTGAAATAGACCATATTATTTTTTTTAAACTCTTCTTATTTAATATTGAATTAATAAAATAATTTTTATTTTAATATTTATAATTATATTTCACAAAAAATATTTTCCCGTTAGATCTCTATTCATCACTTGTTTTAAAAGCTTTTTATGCAAAACTGATTTATCGTAAATTTAATGAGATTGATAGATATAATAATAAATGTGAACATGTCAATAAATTTCACAAATATTATGTCTATTTTTTTTTAATTTACAATACACTGATTCAGATAAGAATTTCTCTCAATTCTACAGTTTAACCAATGTTTTTACTTGCCATTGGAACCCTACGAAAGAATTTATGGCCAATTAAAATGGTGGAAAATAGAAACAAAAGAGATAAGTTCCAATGGTGAAAAACAGAAAGAAAGAAATGAAAGAAATGGCTATACCATAAAGTTCAACAAAAAATATATATATATATAACTTTGCGTTTATTTTCTTTACTCCAAGGCAGAAGTGGATAGGAGTGGCCCTGGGTTGAGTTGTGGATTAGTTTTGCCCAACTTGAATAAGTTTAATTCAATTTGTACTCAAGTAAATCAAAATTTTTTGGTCGAATTGAGCTTGCGAATTATGTGACTTAATTCAATAATCTATTTAATCTAATTAAATGAATCAAAAAATTTTGTAAGCAAATTTGAATCAAAAGAAATCAAATTAGTTAATATCATTAGTTCATTAGCTTTATTTATTTGATTTATTTAATCTAAATTCATATAAAAATTAATAATTATATTTATTTAATTACACTATATAATATTTAATTATATATTTAATTTCATAATTTATTTCATAAATATTATGATAATAGAATATAAATATAATTATCTTGTCAATTTAGTATATAAATCAGATGAATCTAACTAATCATAAATTAAATTAGGTTTAGCTAAGTTTCTAGATTCAGTTTCAATTTATTTGACACAACAATCCAATTCATTGAACCAGTTTTCAAAATTGAATCATGCGTGGTTTATATGAAAGTTTGGATCCCTTGGGAATCAAACAACATGCATGTTGGACCACTGGATTAAGGGGAAATGAAGGATCAAAACGTATGAAAATTTGTTAATAAGATAGAACTGGGCTTGGAACAACTTTAGAAGGCTTGGGTCTGGCGCTACCCACCTTAAAGACTCTGCGCTTCTCTTGGGTTCAGTCCAAAGTGGTTCACGGGCCCCAAAAAGGGCTCAAACCTCACAGTTGGATTCTTGGGCGGGCCACGATGAACTACTGTTGGCGTGAACTACTTATCGTCTTTGTTCATTCCACCACGAAAATATTTTTCGTTGTTTTTAAATAAAGTATTTATAAAATATTAAAATTTTTGGAGTTTTGCACTTATAAAATAATAATTTTATTTAGTTTCCATGAATGAAGAATGATAGTCAATATAGCATTTCAAGAATAAATAAGAAATTTATAAAATAACATTTTTTTTTAGTTAAATTTAAAATGTTAAATTTGATAACTTAAAATTTTCACTTAAAATATTTAAGTAATTCATAAGTTTTATCTAGTTATTGTTAAACAAAGCATTTTAACCTATCTATTTTGATTAAATTTAAAATATCAAATTATCAAATTTAATAACTTAAAATTTTCAATTAAAATATTTAATTAATTCATAAGTTTTATTTAATTATTTCTAAATAAGATATTTTAACCCATAAAGTTTAAATTCTTTGGCAATTGAATTACCAACTTTAATTTCCAAATCTAAACATATTTTAATATCATTGATGAGTAAAAAAATTACTTCATACATTTTAACCTTTATTCAATTATAATAAGAAAAAACTTTTGTCCCTTATAATATTATTAAATTTATAATTTCATTTTTAAAAATTTAATTTATATGATTAAATTTTAAATAATTTTCCATTAATTCTTATATTAAATCTAATAGAATCACACTTGTCATCTTATATGTTAATTAAGTTTTATAAGATAATATTTTATCTTTACTTAACCATCCAAATTTATTTTTTTCCACAAAAATTATCTTTACTCTCCTTTGAAAGTATAACCTTTTCAAAAGTGTTCATCCAATTAACCAAGTGCTTTCATATGAAAAAAGAAATGATCTGTATTTATTCATATGTTAAGGAAATAAAAATAATAATCCTTCCTGTTTTTTTCATACAAAAGAGATAATAACAGTGAATTAAGCATAAGAGAAAACAATGTGTTTTAGTTTCAAGAGAATAATTTTGTTGGGGATAATGAATTTGGATGACTAGTAAAAATAAAATATCACTATGTGAAAATTTAATTGATACAAACATGTAAGATTCTATTAATCAAATTTAACACTAATTAAAATAAATAAATTAATCATAAATTATCTAAAATTCTAAAATTCAATGATATAAATTAAGATTGTAAGAATAAAATATAAATTTATTAAAATTATAAGGTTTAAAACTTTTATTTACTTAATATAATATTAAAATATTTGACTTTCCAAACAATAGAAAGAAGTAGTACTTAAATCTTAATATTATGATTTGATTAAAAATATCTCTCTTACTAACTTCATAACCAGCAATATTAATTTTAGGCTCTTATTCTCACTTTCCTACCTATTACATTCTCACTTGTAACATTTGGTTCATGAAATATTTTTAACATTCCTAGAAATATTTTATGAAAATATTACATTCTCATTTTTTTATTTAAAGTTTAAAAAATGTATGGAAATATCATATTCCTAGGAATATTTCTAACTTAACTTTTCTCCAAAATATTTTCATGGAAAGAAGTAGGAATCTCAAATTCTCATTGAGTAAAAAGATAAAATTATCTTCATATTTATTTTTTTCTTATTTATCACTTTATCAAATAATTTTTAATTTAAATTAGAAAATAATTATCATTTTATTTTTAAAATATTTTTATTATTAAGAAATATGATAATATTAATTTTTTAATTATAATTTCTTTTCTATTGTTGTTACTAATATTTGGGAAGATTATTTTAATATATATATATATATATATATATATATATATATATATGATTTCTTTCATTACAAAATAATACAATAAGCTTGGAGGTTCTTTTTTTAAAAAATGATGTATTTATACATAAAAATATAAAATAATAATATTTTTATATTAGAGAAAAATTATAATATAAAATTTAATACCGATACAAAATATAATTATAAAATAATTTAACTATGAAAATATATAATTTTGTAAAAAAGAGAAATACTAAATATATTTAATATTAGGATAATAATTTAAATAAATTATGCTCACTTCATTTTAAAAATTGATTTAATAATAATAATAATAATAAATATTAAAATATAATAAAATATAAAATATAAAAATATAATACATTAAATATTAAAATATAATAAAGTGTAAAATATTTGTGTATATATATCTTAATAAATTTTTAGATGTTAAATATTAAAATTTAATTTATTATGTGTTAAAAAACTTTCAATTATTTATGTAGTTTTAAATAAAATATGATTTACTATATTATATTTTATAAAAAATTTGATAAGAGTATTTTTGAAATAATCTAAAATTTTTTAAGAATATCAAATATGAACTAAATATAATAATATAGCATATCTAAAAATTTAATAAAATATTTTTAAAAAAATTTATAATGAATCAAATATAAAAATATTATATTTTTATTAATTAAATTCTCAATAATCATATTCTTAAAAATATATATTTTTTTAAAAATATAAAATTTCATGAACCAAAAGTTATCTACTCTCTATTCCTGCTCCTTTTTTTTCCTCCTTTCATTAAATTTAAGGATCAACAGAGAGAGAAAGAAGAAATATAGTGGGACCCAAATAATAGGGCGGGTCTCAACCCACGGCATTTTCTTTTGGAGAAGACAAGTGGACGTTATCAAAGTTCGTTTATTGTCACGCGCGGAAAATAATGCTTATAAAAATATAATTATAAATATTAAAATAATAAAAAATATTTTATTTATTTAATATTAAATATAAAATATTTATAAATATTTTTTATTAAAAAATTATTTTTTCTATTATTATAATTTTAAATATTATTCTTTCAATTATAAATTATATAAAAGATACATCATTTATTTATTAATATATATATAAATAATATTAAATTTTTAGAAACTTATTTTTTTCCTAAATTAAATTAGGATTGAACAAGCATGTAAATTAAGGTGAGACATGTTATGAGGGGAAGGCTCGTGTGAACTTGGACCTATATGGACTTGTTTGCATAAGTTAGTATCCAAAATGGATATATTTGGTCAAAATTGTAGATGTTCGTGGGTAGCTCAAGTATTTTTTTTTAATAATTAAACTATTAAAAATTCATATACAAAAATTAAAAATCTTACTTTAAATGACAAGAAAAGCATATGTAAAGGGACATTAGATTGGTTAGATTAAAAAATATCTATTATTCATAAATTGTCAACTAATTAATTTTTTTATTTTGTGTAATTAATTAATAAAATAAATCTAAAAAAATTATATTAGTTCATTGTACATTGAATTGAAAATTGGATTGAGTTAAAAAAATCCTAAATACTTAAAGGATTATTGAAAAAATAAATTAAGAAAACCCACAAGAGGCCTACGAAAGTCCACAATTGAGCTTGTATGAGCCTTAACTCGAGCAAGTTTGCTTGCATAAGCCAATAAAGAAAACAAACTCAAAAAAAAGGAGAATGAACTATTTTGTACATGCGGCTTGTTTTACATCTAAAGGTGTTAAAATTAGTTGGGTTTAAAGGGTTAACCTAAAACCAATATAATTTTACTTAACTAAGAACTAGAATTAGTATAAAAAATGATAATAGTAGTTTGCCCTAATAAGGAATTAGAGTTAGTTAATTTGACTTGATAAAATATTAGAATTGATAAGTATTAACTCATCAAATTATTATATTAATCTATTAGCCTAATAATAATAATAAATAAATAATTTATTATATATATATTAAAATAATAATTTTGATATTAAATTATACTTTGATATATATAACATTATGATTATATATATGAGTAATATTAAATAAGTTTTAATATTAAAATTAATAAATTTGTATATTTAATATTATCAATATATATTATATAAGTTTATCGAAATCAATAATTACATTAAAATTTAAAAATATTGAATATTAAAATTAATGATTTTATATATTTAGTATTATTAATATATATTATGCAAATTTATTAAAATAAATAATTATATTAAAATTAAAAAATTAATAAGAATTATATGAAAAATTCAATTTAGTCATTATAAAACTTAAAAATTAATAAAAAAAATTTCACAAAGTAATTTTTATAACTAAACATACATAAAATAATCATTATAATTAAATAAATATATTAATTAGAGTAATAAATTATTATTAGTATAGTAAAATAGTGATATATTCATATATATATATATATATATATATATATATATATATATATATATATATATATATGTTATGAATTTAATTAATATTAATTTTTTTGTATAGATCCTTGTAATTTTTAATTACTCTTCTAATTGAAAGTTTTCTATACTAAAAATGTTACACTTTGATTTATTTTTTTTACTATTTTAGTTATATCCATTAATAATAATAAATTTTTAAATAATAATAATAGTAATAATAATTAATTTTAATAAATTAATAATATAAAATTAATAATTTATGAATAAGTGATATAATAATAATAATAATAAAATATAATGGTTACAAAACTCACTTGGAACCACTTGGTGAAAGTTGACCTAAGATTAAAGCAAGGAGTAGTTTTAGAGTAACCCAACTTAACTGTCACGATCTAAATCCGATTGTGATTAACGTGGAACCCTTTTACCGGTTTACACCAACCTAAGTATATGTACTTAACTTAATGCTAACCTATCAGCATGTGAGACATTCACAAAAAAGAATAGTATTTTAGAGATATCATTTATCAAAAGTTTCTACAAAAGATAAGAAAGTTAGAAATACTTATAAACCTCCCAAAATAGGGATAAGCAAGCCTAACTAACTCTTAAAGAGTTGGTTCAATATTCTATCAATTTAATACTACGACGGACATGAGGCCCAAAATATTCTATACATATGAATTGTGTTACCAAAATACCGTTAACAAGTTCCCACAAACTCTAACTCTGAGGAGAAGGAGGTGAAGGTGGAGGTGGAGGCTGAATTTGTGAATCTGTAAAATAAAACATAGAGGAGTCTAAGACTCAGTGAGTAGATAATCTATAAGAATAACATCAATATACAATAGCTTACCCACCGAACTGTCCTCATTCAAATAAAATTATGTCATGAACAAATATATTAGTAAGCAAGAGCCAATGACACTAAGATTATCACACGCTCAACTCAAGTTTAATGCATCATTGAATGAACAAACAATAAATGAAATATATTCATCCTCCTTTTGACTCTCAAGTCAACCTTATACCTTCCTGCCTATTCCATCCTTGTTCTTTCCAGGCCAACCTTATACCCTACCCGCCTTATTATTAGGAATTTCCTATATGATATTTGCAACATTGCCAATATCATATTTCTTGCCTTTAATGCCACTCGTGGTATAGTTCTCAATACAATTTAAACATTAGAGCTTAAGCTCCAATCACTATAATCATAATTCAAATTTAATGTACCTTACAATATCTATCAAATATCATTATACTCTCCTGTGTAGTTATAAGCATTTACATATATCATAGTTCTCATGCTATAACTTGTCATAAACCAATACATTTTTAGTACTTATAGGTTAAATATCCATGATAGAACATTTTGAGGCATGGAAACACAAAATAGATTGAAAATGGGTTATTTAAAGACCATAATTTTGACCTATGAGTGATATCTTAAGAATAACTCATAAACTATAGATGTAATATGTATGAAACTCTTCTCATATGAAATTAGGTTCAATAACCTTTCTATA
Organism: Sindora glabra; assembly: GCA_020226215.1. Classification (NCBI taxonomy): domain Eukaryota; kingdom Viridiplantae; phylum Streptophyta; class Magnoliopsida; order Fabales; family Fabaceae; genus Sindora; species Sindora glabra. The sequence continues at coordinate 13,288,550 of CM035230.1, read as the reverse complement.
GACTACTTATTTTCTTAAATCAACTAAGTTTTGAAAGAATTATGTCCTCTTAAAGTTAGGCATAAAAATTTACTTTTTTGAAATTCAGAGTTTCTGACCTTTGCCCACTATTTTGATCATATCTCAAAATATATACATGATTTTTACTTGAAACTAATTCCATTTGAAAGTAGACTCAATTACCTTTAAAATAATATGTGGTTTGTTTAAAACGGACATAATATGAAGGAGTTATACCCCTTTTAAGTTGGCATGAAAATCTGCAGTCGGTGAATCGATTGCTGAATCGATTCATTAACCCAATTTTTGCCTCTGGACCCCTGGAATCGATTCACACATGAAAAACTTGATTTTCTGCAAAATTTTCACTGTGCAATCAATCCAAAACACCTCATAATCATATATAATGCACATTAAATCCAAGTATGATCATCAATACACCTATATAATATCTCATATCACTTCTTTCCATCATTTATTACTTCCAAAACACAAGATTAAATCAAAATCTGCAAGGTCACAAACTAACTCATAATTCACATATATCTTCATATAACTTCAAAATCTATAGATTTAGCTAGATTATCCACTCACCTTATATGGAAAAAGATACTAGAAGATAAATTTGAAGATCTTTCAACCCTATTGACATCAAAATCCATGATTTCTTAGAGTTAGGGTTTAAAATGCTCAACACACTCAAATAAGCTTCAAATCTTTTATCAATCAAGAAGAAGTAGAAGGGATTCTTGATGAAAACATTTTTCTTACCTCAATTAAATGAAGAATTCAAGAAGATTAGAAAGTCTCCCTTGCTTGGTTAGTGAAGTGGTGAGAGGATTGTTTAGAGAGAGTGGAAGAAAATGGAGAAATGAGAGTGTGAAGGGCTTTAGGACTGAAAAAGGGGAAAAGTAGGGCCTCAAGGGCATTTTTGAAAAAATGCTCCTACACCTCTTCCATACTTATATACTCACTTATATCAGTGTATAACTTTACACTCCAAAATTCTAACAAACTTTTCCACAATAAATTTCACCCAAAATACATTCTCATACTCTTTTTTTTTTTCAGTTCTATTTTATCTCATAATTCATACATAAAATTCTCTTTCACTTGAATTTACCGATTGCTTAAACTACTCTCCCTCATAGCAAAAATTTCTAATTTATTTATAACTAAGGAGGGTGTAACATTAACCTAATTTGATGAAAAAATAGTTTGATTCAAGATTGGCTTAATATATAATTTTTACTTATTGAGTTAACTTGATATGATTAGATTAATCCATTTTTACAATTCTATTTATGTCCTTAAAATTGAGAATTTTTTTGAAAAAACCTTCTTCATTGTTAAAGTAACAACTACAAGACTATGTAATGTTAAAAAAACAAAAGTTAATAATTAAGATATAAATGAATCAAGTTATTTATGAGTAATTCAAAATTAATTTGCAACAAGTTTGTTTCAAGTTCAATTTTAAACAAATTAAGCTGAAATAAGCTTACCTTATTTAATATACAAGTCAAGGTTGAATTTTATATTACTCAACTCGAATTGTTTACAAATCTTAATAAGTTTAATAATAAAGAATATACTTATATATTTATATTGTATATAATAATATAATATATAAAAAATTTAATTATATTAGTAATTGTTAGGGTAGTATAAATGAAGTATAATGCTTTGATTAAAGCAATTAGTTTTTTTAGTATTTATTATTTTTTGTTAAGTGAAATTATAGGTATTATATAGTAGTTGTGTAAATATTTTTGGAAATTTTTTTATTGTAAAAAAATTTATATTGAAAATTAAAATGAGATAAAAAAATTGAGTGTTAAATTTATTTTAAAAAATAAATTTTTATATACTAAAATGTGAGTGAAATAACAAACTACTTAGATAAAGTTGCATAAACTCATTTACATTTATATTTATTACAAATCTAAATTTGAATTCAAATATTCTGAATTCAATAAAATTTTTTAAATAAATAATATATTGCTCAAATAAAATTGTATAAATTCATGAAGATTTTTATTTGAATTGGCTTTGAATTCAAATTATTCAAATTTCAAAAATTTGAACTTAACCTTAATTTTTTTTATTTTTAACATATTCAACTTTAAATAAATAAATATTCGATCCAAATCCACTTGTCAGAACCTACATATTAAAATACCAAACACAATCTCCAGCCTTCAAAGTCTGGTTTGGCCTGATGTAAGAAGTGTTTTGAGAATCCCTAGTTGAAATAGCCAAGTCATCATACCAGACTTTAACATATGAGTTGTTCGACCTCACCAAATGGAAGAGAAACCCAGCCTCTTGCTATTTGCCCCAAGGTGTGGTAACAAAGTAAGTTAATCCTTTTTTTATCTCATATTTAGAATTACCCCAATTTTACTAAATTAATTGAATGGATAAAAATTATATGTCAAACTAAGTCAAATTACTTTTCATCAAGTTAGGTCAAATCATATTAGTAGAATATCAATCTTAGTTCTAATTTCAATTTCAAGCTAACTTTTACCAAATGATTCTAGGTAGATTTTATAATTCATTATAATTTATTATTATATTATTTATTTATTATTAATTTTATAATATTAATTAATTAAAATTAATTATTATTATCATTTAAAAAATTATTATTAATGAATATAATTAAAATAATAAAAAATAAATCGAAGCACAATATTTTTTTCATATGGAAAACTTTCAATTAGAAGAGTAATTAAAAACTAAAGGGCTAGAATAGAAAAAATTCAGTGTTGGTTAAAATGGATACAAATACTTTGTCAACTAAATTTATAATATATATACAAATGTATTATTATTTTACTATACTAATAACAATTTATTACTCTAATTAATATATTTATTTATAATAATTATTTCATATATATTTAGTTATATATTACTTTATGTAATTATTTTTATTAATTTTTAAGTTTTATGATAATAAATTAAATTTTTTACATAATTTTAATTAATTTTTTAATTTTAATATAATTATTTATTTTGAAAATTTATATAAAATATGTTAAAAATATGAAATATATAAATTTATTAATTTTATTATTAAAAATTATTTAATATTACTCATATATATTATTTTAATATATAAATATATAATAATAAATTAATTATTTATTATCTACTATTATTATTAGGCTAATAGATTAATCTAATAATCCAATTGATTAATACTTACTACTTCTAATCATTTATTAGATTAGACTAATCAGTTTCAATTTCTTATCAAGTTAAGTCACTATTATTATTTTCTGTATTAATCTTAATTTCAGGCTAGATAAAATTATACTAATTCTAAGTTAATCTATTATATCCAACCCATGCATCTACTAATATTTCATAAATAAAATAAAATATTACATTACTTCATATTTTATAATTGGATATAAAATTCATTTTTTTCTCATTTTTCACAAGACAATAAAGTTTTATAGGAATTTATGTGAGGAATAATAAAAAAAATTAAAATATGCAAATTCTAAAAATAAGAATTACAAAATTATATGTAATTATTAAATGATTTCAAACATTATTAAGCAAAGAAATAAGAAAAATAATTTAGATTTAAATATTATAGATCATACATATTCAACAACTAAAGTTATATATAATTAATTTAAGTAATGAAATTATTAAAATAATTAAAAAATTATACATATATATGTATCTATGTGTGTGGCTATATATATTAATGTACAAAGTAAAAATATAATAATTTTATAATAATAGAACTTCATAAGATAATATAAGGTATAATTGTCTAATCCCTATCATTTTATTTAGCATGAAATTTATCACATATCTTATCTTATATCTTGCAAAATAAAAAATCATATCACCTTCAAGTTTCATTGAAACATTCCTTATAGAATATTGTATATTTGGGGCATCTTGTTATCCATATTTATACCTTGATCAAACCATTCAAGTTTGGTTTTTGCCAAGAAAAAAAAAAACCAATGTAATCTGAATAATACTCTTGTAAATTTTTTAAAATTTTTTATGAAAAATTATAATTTCATATATAAATAATTTTAACTCTTTTAAAAAAATTACTTTTTGTTAATGAAATTTGAATTAAAAAGTATACGAAAAATTGCAATTCTATATAAAAAAGTCATAATACCCATTTTTTAATGATCTACTTTTTATCATCAAAAGTTATAAAGGACTATTTGATTTAAACTGGGGAAAGGGAATTGAATAAATTCTAAAGAAAAGAAAGAAATAGCTCTTAATTACCCAGTCTGTTTGGTTCAAACAAGAAAGGAAATGAAATTCCTTCTGATTCTCTTTGTTGTTGTTTGGTTCAATAAAAAGGAATTAACCAATTTTTTGTACTAGACCCTATCTAAAATTCACCCTATATAATTATCTAAATCACCACACTTTTATGTTGTATGTATTAAATCAAGAAACTATATAAAAAAAACTAGTAGCATAGATGGCCTATAGTTGAAAATTTTCAAACAAGAGGAGGAAGGAAAGAGAATAAAACACTTGCTTGCTTAATCTCAAAGAAATTGGCCATTAGATCTTCAGGTATAGACCAATCAAAGACATCAAAATTCTCCCTAATCTTTACCTCATTCATGCTCTTAGGTAGTACACTGTGCCCGGTTTGTAGCTCCTATTGTAGTGCCACTTGCGCTAAAGTCTTTCCTAATTTCTCTGCAACCATATTGATGATTGGAATATTAAGTATGTCACTCTTGATACTCATTGTTCCAGGAGACCCAAATGGTTAATATCCTTGAAAAATGAAAATTCATCATGGATTCTTAGTAATTAGCACTATGGTTGTTTAGAGACCATCATGTTAAGAAGAGATTTCTAACTTAATCAAAGACAATTTTCACATTTAGCCTAAATGGTACACTTGTTTGCAAATTTGGACAACGATATAAGCACAAGGCTTTAGACACTTGTCCATTCTATTTTCCCATTAGAAAACCCAAAAGAGAGAATCTAATGTGCTTTAGGCATAATATGGATCCTTAATCTGAACCAATAATATTAAGCCATCTATTAATTTTTATAGATTCAGTGCCTGGAATGTGGTAGGTGGCATGTTCAATGATAATGGATCCTACCATAAAGACAAGTGGCTCATTTTTATTGAGTTATAGTATAGAAATAGATTATAAATGAAATATACAAGGACGTAAACCCACACCCCCTAAGCAGCCCCCTCCCAAAAAAAGAAACTAATATGTTCTTTCAATTAATGTAGCATATCTTATCTGCTTAAGTATGAGGCATTCTTCTAGTTAACTGAATTTGCCTACTTGCTAATAGATAACCTCCTTTAGATACACAAAGTGCGTGCAGCTTTGGTTGCTACCATCCTATGTGGACAGCAGGATGCATTCTTACTACCTCCAAAAGATCATGAAGCTTCTTTGAAGAGAAATTGCTAACTTCTATAGTCCTAGCCTTGCCAGAGTCATAAAATGCCTCCATTGCTCTCCAGGTATTTGGAATGTTAGGATTGGTGAGATTTTCGAGCTTAAATCCAACTGATCCTTTCTTGTTAGAGTCATAAAGTGCCTCCATTGCCTATAATTGAGTCTATGTCCATAATGGAAAATGAAATGCCAAAATATTATAAAATGTTACTTTCACATTATCACCATACTAATGGAAATATCACCACTTTAATTTGTGACCATAATCAATTATTCTAATGTTTAGACATATGTTGCCTTCAAAATCTCTGATTTGGACAATAAATATGGGGACACCTTTAAAATCAGCATTAACATTTACCTATTTAATTGCCAAATTAGTACCTCTAAATTGTTATAAGTGTAGTTTTGAAAGACAAACTATATCAGAATTTTTACAATGAAACAAATTTAAATAACTATGAATCATATCATTCATAAAACATATCATATCAAATACAAAAAATCAATAACTAGGTATTGACCATGAATTTACCTATTATAAAGTCTGAAGAATAGGTCATTAAACACAAAATTCAAAAATCATCCATTACCTAACATATATCTATGACCTATTGACATCTGAAAGAAAGCTTAGAATATATTGCTTCTTAAGAGAAATCAGGCATTAGTAGAAGACATTGAGCTTGTTTGGCTAAGCAGCAAGAATAGTGGCAGCTTTCAAAGCTTGAGGAGTAGTTAATCCTTCTAATTGGAATAACTCTTCCATTACTTTGCCATTCTTATTAGCTATTTCTTATTCCCATTCTTGTGTATGTGACCAAGCATTTGCCATAGTAGAGAGATGTACATTCATGTTTTTCATAAAAGTTTGCAAGCATGCCAATTCTGAGCTATTTGTATACTCGATCACTTTCTTACTTTCCTTTCTCTTTTAAAGCTTTTCTTTCTTTGCCTTTTTGGATGGAGGAGTAGATTCTGCAACTAATTATGTTGCATTAACACTTGCATTAACATCAATACTATCAAATGCATCAATGCCGATAGCCACATCCCCTTCCTTTTCCAAAATGTGCAAGACATCTTAAAAGGTCTCAACATTCCTTCTAGTAGCATAATCATTAACATAAATTTCCATCGTCTCATGAAAGTGTGAGAATGGCACTCCATACAAGTTTTTGGCATTAACATGGTGCTGTAAAATAAAGTAAAATTAAAGGTTAATATATAGAAAAGACATTAACAACATATAATGAATTTCAAATATCTTGCAAGTTTACCTTAAAATACTCATCATAAATAGCTTTTTCCACATATATCAATTTTCTTTCATCATCCCATTTGAATGTGCTATTCCGAACATCTTACAAATAGCTCTAAATTTTTCAACAAGAGTTTCCAACTTAGAATCAATGTAAGGGAAAGCTTTTAAACCATAGTTAGGTAGTATTTTGCCTATCATTTCCTCCAAATAGGTCATATAACCATTTCTAAAACTACCATCACCTTTCCAATATGGATTAGTAGATAACTCTTACAAAGTAGCGATGAGAGCTTTATTTTCTTGAGAACTCCAAAATTGCTTGTTTCTACCTCTTCTATTGATGCTTTCACTACTTTGTTCCATCCTAAAATACATTTAAACACAATAAAGCACACAAATGTAATAGAAGAATATGAATACATGTTTATCATAGTAAAAACATACTTCAATAATGCAAATAATGTAATTTACATAGTACAATCCTCAATCAAACATAACAAAATTCAAACACGACAAAGTATATCAACAAACGATCAATTCAAATAAAACTCAAAGAAAACAAACATAATGTTAATTATTAAGCCCTAAATCCTATTTCTAACTTTCTAATTGTTGAACATGTTTTAAGCCAATATGTTTTTGAAATTAGTGTAAAGGTCTAATATCGCAATAGAGGTGATGAATTCATCTTCATTATCTCCATCATCGTCATCATCATCATCACTATTTTTTTCCTCCTCATATATATCTTCTTTTTTAATAGATTCTAGTGGCATATATCTTGTTATTAAGTTATGTAATAGGCAACATACCATAATAATATAACCATGTGTTTGCAAAGAAAACCAAGAAAGGCTTCTAAGAATAGCCTATCTTCCCTTCAATAAACCAAAACATCTCTCTATCATACTTCTAGCCATTATATGTCTTAAGTTGAAATACTCCTCAGTACTTCATGGCTAACAATCACCATTCCACTTTCTAAGCTGATAAAGGTGAAAAATCCTTCTCTATTAATGTGCCCCACATCACATAAGTAGTAACAATCTTAACACATCAAAATGATTATTTTATAATATACTCATTTATACAGTTTTGGATTAAAAAGATTTAATCATAATCAAATTCACCTTTGGGAACTTTTAAAACCATTAGGCTTAGAAATAGCATCTTGAAGAATTCTATCATCATGTGTTAATCCTTCCCAACCAGGTAACATATATATAAACTCCATATTCAGTAAACATACTCCTAAAACATTCATTGCAAGGTTACCTTTTCTTGTTTGATATTTTAGATCGATCCTCAAAGGATACAGTTACATTAATTAATGAACCATCAAGAGCGCTTAAATAATTCTACGAAAAAAAATATCAAAATGAAATTTTGATTATGTAATATCATAAGTCATGTAAAACCAAAATGAGATAAGTTTCATAGTATCTTGAAATACTTCCATCTATCATCCTCACAATCATCTAATATAGGAGATGGTTTCTTAAGTAACACTTCATACAACTTTAGGATAGCCTTTAAACATAAGTTGAATTGTCTACTCACTGTTTTACCACTCTTATAAAAATAACCGTTAATAGTTCTATTCTTATGTTAGTGTGGTACTGTGCTTACAAATATTGTAACAATCTCCTTCAAAGACACATTTCTTATCCCACTCAAACCTCCATTATCTGTAACCATCTCATAAAGTACATTAAATGTCTGTTGATTCATTCGAAGATGATTCCTACACATAACATCACTTTCTCTTATAAATCTATTTAAATTTGTCATCCTCTATTTTCTTTTATTCCTTTTCTTTTCTTCCAATTGTTATGCATTATAAATTGTATTATTCATTGAATACTATATTAAATACACCATGATGATGACATTAATCATAATGATTATATATTGAAGAAATTCTAATTCTTTTCTCTTTCTTAATGATAGACCAAAATGAGCCATTTTTGTATAAATTTTAATAAAGACATTAGTTAAGAAACTTAATATAAATCAAGTTGAAATTGACAGATTTTCCAAAAAACATAACAATAATTAAAGTAACGTGAAGTAATAATAAGGCCATTGCTTAGTTTTTGCCTTATAGTTTTTTGCTATGTGCTATTTCTAGTTTCAAATTTTGCTTTTTCATTTTCTTCTATGCACTATTTCTTACAATTCAACACTAAATTGTGAAACAACATTTCCATAATTTCGAAAGATGCCACATGAATAGAACAGCATCACATAGTAATGAATTTTAAACAAATAACTTCAGTTAAAATGTGACCCATAAATCTTGTTGACAGAATTTGAATAAGATAAAGACAATTTGAACAAGATAAACTTTAGTAAAAAAAAGACAGAACAAATAAAATAGAGTGAACTTTAGTTTAGACTAACTAGTAAAGACAAGACAGAACAAATAAAGACAAGATGCAAAACACAGCAATTGAGTAACTAGTTTGGACTCACAACAAAGACAAGATGGAACAATGAACTTCATTAAAAAAAATGCAATTGACTTTGACTCACAAACTAAACTAGGTTGGATGCATGAATATGACAAACAAATGACACAAATAATGAGACACAATTTGAGAGTGAGTGAGGAATCAAATCACAAATTTTGTAATGAGATTGTATGCTATTATGATAGTGCTTATACAAAACAATTAAGAAATTAACACAAAAAAAGAATGATTGAGAGAGTGAGTGAGACAAAATGATGCTATAAGACAAAAAGAAAGCGAGTGAGAGAGAAAGAGAGGTACTTATGAAAGTGATAAAGGAATGACTATAGAGAGAGATCAACTAGTTTTGGGGATGAATGCAAAGAGAAGTCGGCTGGTTTTGGACTCATTGCAGAGTGTGCAAAACCTAAATAGGGGAATGGAATTCCTTAGAAGATTTGGAGGAATTAGGGTTTCTTGATTTTAGGTAAACCTATTTAGGAAAAGATGGGAAAGGAAATCAATTTTTTTCAAACCAAACACATACAAAAGGAATAAATACTCTTCATTCCCTTTACCATTCTAATTACCTTGAACTAAACAACTCCTAAGTTCTTACATAAAACGTAAATTTTATCAAGTAAAATGTATATTTTTTAATTTCTATTGAAACATAATATAAAAATTTAACAATATTATATATACCAAAAATAAGATTTAAAATTAAATTTTGAATGTGAATAAAAAATTGTAAATTAAATATAAAATAATAGAATAAATTTATAAAAATTAATCAAATAAAAATAAAAGAATCGATATCTAATTTCAAACTCTATATTTTTATATATATAATATTTTTTATAAAATTTAATAAACTCAAATTAAAAAGATATTTTGTTATTTCTGATAAGGCTATTATTCTTATTTTCTTATTCTATTCCTATATTATTTTACCAGAATGTGTGTGAATTATTAACCTTTACATATCTATGGAAAGACCAGTAATTTTCATTTTTTTTTATTTAAACGAAAAACTCATATCACTAATTTAATTATAATAAAATAATAAAATATATTTAAATCAATTTTATACATCCTCTCTCTTATGTCTCTGGCATGGCACTGGCTGCCAGAGTACCACCGTCTGCCGGTGTTGCAGCCTCCAGAACCGCCTGCAAAGATGCCAATGAAGCTTCCTTTGAAGCTTCAATGGCGGGAGCTTCGTTTGAAGAAAGGTGCCGTACACCCGATGATGAAAGGTACTGTCCAGCTTTTTGCAAATTTGGTCAAGTACCGTAACCCATCAATTAACTAAAGAAGCATTGGGGCTGGGGATACATGCAGCCCAAAGTCTGCGGCGGAGCCAAGAACCTAATGGGTTTAAATTTATGTTCATTTATTTTGAAGAAAATATATTTTATAGAAATATAATAAAAAAATTAAGATAGTAAAAAATTATTTATATATTAAATATTAAATACAAAAAATTTGATAAAAATATGAAATAATTTTCTCTTATTAATATAACTTTAAATATCATTTTTTACGTCAAATAGATATTATATTTTTTTAATCATAACATATAGATATACATAGTACTTTTTATTTATATATAAAAAAATAATATTTCCTTAAGAAATATATCTTTCAAAAAAATAAATAGAGTCTAAATTTTAAATTTAATATTATATTTAATAAATACATTAAAAATTTAAATTGATACTTACTCTTATAAATTTTATGAATTTTTATTATATTTTTTGCATTTTTTATCAGAAGTTGTAAATTTTATATAAAAGAAAGTTTTAGAAAACCTTTTTATGCAACTTTGACTAATACAATTGTAATTTTTTATGTAGTTATTATATGCAAAATTCAACAAAGCGTAAGTTTTGTAAAAATAAAAAAATAATAAATGATTTTACATACAAAATTATAAATTTTAAGCTAAATCTTTGTAAAAACATACAAATTTTCTAACATGTACCGAAGCATTACCCTAAAAATTTGATAATAACAATATCAAATTATTAATTTTGATTAAAGAATAAAAATATAAGATAATAATTTACTTTTGACCAAATTTCAAGCATTAAAATTATTGAGTGGTCAATTGGCTTAGTTCTCCACAATAAAAAAAATAAATTTATGATCTATTGATCAAATTATAAGCTAATACTTTGAAGTATTTTGCATATTAACTTATCAAAAAGTAAATTATAACTTAATAAGTTACGTTGAATGGTTTATAACTTATAAACTCATAGATTTCTATTCTTTTTTAAATTTAACCTTAATTTTTTATTAATTTATAATTCATGCCTTTATCAAATAATTATATTAATGTTTTAAATAAAAAATAAATTAAAATTAATTAATAAATAAATTAAATAAAAATATAATATCATAAATTTAGTATAAATAACTAAGTAAAAAATAAATAATAAATAAATTTATGATGTCATAAATTATAATTAACTAATTTTAGACAATTAACATATCATCTTCTTATTTATTAATAATATAAAAAATTTTACATTAACAACAAATTAAATTTAAACTCGATATTTGTACAATGAAATTTAATTAAAACCACTTTTACATACTTGTTGACCAACTTGTTCAAATTCCATCATTAGTAGATTTACTCAAATATTTTTATATTATTTTTTTAAAAAATCTAATTATAGTTTGTCACAATATATCAATTGAATAAAAAAGAGGAGTTGTTAGTCAATTTTTCCATAAATATTATCATATTAATTGAGTAATAGCAAATAAAAACTATAACTTTAAAAAAAATTAACTCATTATTAAAAAGGAAGTGTGATTCAATGTTTAACCTTATCATATTTTAATGGGTTCAATTTTTAAAATTTAATGGGTTCGTACATAATACTATTTGATATATCTTACATGAAATTTGAATATTCAATATCTTGCACATACTTGATAATTTGTGGCTCTATCACTATATGCAAGCAATGCATAACATTTTATTTGCCTTAACTTTGCCTAGTTTAAATAATAATAATAATGAAGTTTAAATTTGAACTGTTATCAATATAAAATATTTTACATTATTAGTCAATATAAAGAAGATTTGTTATTAAAAAAATAATAGTAATTAAAATTTTTTAATAGTATTAAAGGAGTTTTAACAATTTTTTTATTGATATAACAATATATAAATAATTGATAGTGTAAAAGTAATTTATACTAATAATAGATCAATTTTAGATCCGTAGTAGTAGTAGTAGTAGTAGTAGTAGTAGCAGCAGCAGCAGCAGCAGCAGCAGTAGTAGTAGTAGTAGTAGTAGTAGTAGGTAGCAGTAGTAGTAATAGTAGTAGTAGTAGTAGTAGCAGCAGCAGTAGCAATAACAGCAGCAGCAGTAGTAGTACTAATAATAATAATAATAATAATAATAATGATAATAATAATAATAATAGGAAAATTGTTTATGGAGATGAAATTAATTATAGGCAATTATTTGATCCCTTGTTGGAAATATAAATTGGTAAGGTAAATGTTTATCATTACACTGATTCATTTACTAAATTCATTAAATTTTTTTTCTTAAAATATCAAAGATATACTTGTTATTTAATTTAAATGGTATAATCACCTATCTAAGGATTATTATGTGAATTAATTTAATAACTTGGAGCTTATGTGAAAAATACATTTTTTATAGTCTTTTTTTCCCATAGGTGTTTATTTTAAATTTTTATAATAAATTAGCTTGTTATTTTGGAATTAGCTTGATGTAGATTATATTTTTCACTCATAGATGAATTTATAATTTTGCATCCAAGCCTCTAATGTTATAGTTATGATTATAAATTTTGACGCATTATGTTTACTAAAATTATTTGCTAATCTTGAATTTTTCAGCTCTATGCACTTTTTCTTTGAATAATCAAATTGCCTCTATTAAAACTTTGATTGGCAATGATTACAACAGATAGAATGAAGATATTGAACTTTCACTCATTATGATAGATGTGGAAATGGCTCTAAGGGTTCAAAATCTAATTGCCTTTGAATAATCAAAGCACTGTGGAGTAAAAGACTTATTTTGAAAAGTGAGATAGATTAAATCGTTTGTCTCTCATAGTGATAGAAATATCAATTGCTAAAATAATGATGCATTCTATTGCCACCTCTAACAATGCCAAAACATTCCTTAAGTCTGAGGTATGCAATCTTTTGTAAACTAAAGTTGGGCAATTGATGGAAAAATTCAACAACATGAGTTATGATGGGGTTGGTGGAGTTAGGGAATATATCCTAAATATGGTTAATATTTTTATTAAGCTTAGTGAACTCAACTAAGATATTGTTGAAACCTTTCTAATTAACCATGCTTGTAATTCAATACCTTCCAAATTTGATATCTTGAAAATCTATTATAATACTTAAAAAAAAGATTAGGAACTTAAAGCCCTAATTTCTATTTATGCTCAGGAAAGGGAAATAATGCAACATGAAGTTATAAGAAGTGTGAATTTGGTCAATCAGTCAGACTTGAATAAATTTTCTTAGAAAAAGAATTTTAAGTTTGAAGGTAAAGGAAATTTCAAAAAGAATTTTAATCAAAATCATTATACTTGAGGTCCTAGATTCAATTTTACAAAATTAAATGCTAGTTTTGCAAGAATATAGGTCATAGAATGGATAAATGTTTTGCTTTCAAAGCTTATCATGGAAAAAGGAATATAAATGGTGAACACAATAAGAACAAAAACAAATTGGGTACTTTATTTGTTTTCGCTTGCTTTGAATACAATTTGATAGATATTCCAATTAATTCATGGTGGATTAATTCTAAGGTATATGTCTATATGATTAATTCTTTCCAAGGGTTCAAATGTAGGAGAAAGCTAAATAAGGATGAAGTTAAAATTTATGTTGGAAATGGAAAATGAATAATAGTTGAATTCATAGGTTTAGTTGAATTGAAGTTGGAACTTTGATTTATGTTGCTTTTAATAAATATTCTTTATGTACCATTTATGAGATGAAATATAATTTGTTCATCAAAACTTGAGGTTTCTTGTATTTATTCATATTTCAATAAGGGATTTTATTAATTATCCTTTAATTCTTAAGTTATTGGCACTATCTCTAGATCAAATGATCTTTATTCTTGATTCAAGTCAATTTAATTTCATATATGCTATGAATGCTAATATTAAAAGAAACTTATTAAAGAAAATTCCTACACTCTTTGGTATAGGTGTTTAGGTCACATTTAGAAACAAAGAGTTGAAAATTTTATAAAATATGTCATTCTTCCTATTTTAGATGTATGTAATTTAGAAGAATGTCTAGATTGCATTAGAGTAAAGTTAACCACGGTTACTACAAGGAGCTCCATGCATAATAATGAAACTTTAGAAATTATTCATATAGGTATTTGTGGACTTTTAAAAAACGCTTTGTATGGAAATAAATACTTACATTTCCTTTATTAATGATTTCTCCCAATTTGGTTTTGTTTACATCATTAGTGAAAAATTATAATCTTTAGATAAATTTAAAATTTGTAAAATTGAGGTAGAAAAATGATGTAATAGACAAATAAAGATTATCAAGTTTGACTATGGTGGTAACTATTATGATAAATATGGTGAATTTAGCTATTGTATGGGCTTATTTGTAAAGTACTTACAAGATTATGGGATTGTTTCACAATTTATTATACTTGGGACTTTAGAATGAAATAGGGTGGTTGAAAGATAAAATTGCACTTTGATAAACATAGTTAGATCAATGATAAATAGAATTAGTTTACTTTATTCTTTTGAGGCAGAAGCCTTGAAAATTTCCATATATATATATATATATATATATATATATATATATATATATATATATATATATATATATATCCTAAATAAAGTACCTTTTAAATCAATTTCTAAAATATCTTTTGAACTTTTTATAGGTTAGAAGCCTAGTTTAAACTATCTTTAGGTGTATGATTGCTTGGCTAAGGTGAAAATTTGTGACCCTATAGCTTTAAAGTTAGGTCCTAAAACCATCAAATGTTATTTCATTAGATTCCTTAACAATTTAAAAGGCTATATATTTTACTATTCTACTCGTGGACTAAAAATTGTTGAAGCATTGACAATAAGGTTTCTAGAGAATGATATCATAACTATGGTAGCTTTCAAAATAATGAAATTATTTCAAAGGAAAGATTATTAGTTGTTCTAATTCCTGTTGAGCAAGAAAGAGTTATACATTAACTTATTAAGAATGAACCTGATGAGTAACATGGTTGTGGCAAAAGAATCATATGGGTTGTGTAACTTATTAATCTACCTCCTATTCATAAATTTAAAAAAGTGAAAAGATATACTATCTTAGATTATTATGTTCTATATTTGGAAGAAATGTATTATGACATTGGGCAATTAGTTGATCTAATTTCCTATAATCAAGTTATTTCTTTTGCTTAGTCTTAAAATTTGTTGATTACTATGAATGATGAAATCCAATCCATGTATACTAATAAAATGTGAAGGCTTAGGGAAGTTCCTAATAGTTTTAAACCCATTAGTTACAAATAGGTATTCAAAACTAAGAAAGATTTTATGGGTAATGTTGAACAATTCAAGGCAAAGTTAGTTACAAAAGGAGGGGATTGATTACAAAGATAGTTTCTTTCCAATTTCTTCCAATAATTCATTTAGAATCTTTATGATGTTAGTTGCTCACTATGATTTAGAGTTACATTAGATGGATGTAAAAGTGACATTTTTAGATGGTGATATATGTGAGGAAATTTATATATAACAACCTAAAGGTTTTGTAGAGAGTGGAAAAGAAAATCTATTATGTAAGCTAAAAAAGTGTCTTTATAGTTTTAAAGTAAGCATCAAGATAATGGTACTTTAAATTGGATAAAATGATCATATTTATAGGGTTAGTTAAGAACAAGATGGATCGGTGAAGAGAAAATTTATCTTCCTTTTTCTTATGTTGATGATATTTCACTTGCAAGTGCTGATGTTAATTTACTTAATGAGACTAAATCACTTTTATTATTGACTTTTGATATGAAAGATCTTAATGATGTTTTGTTTGTTTAAGGAGTTGAGATTTATAGGGACAGATCAAGAAACACGTTAAGACTCTCCTAAAAGTCCTATACTAATCGTGTCTTGAAAAGGTTTTACATGGTTGAATGTAAGCTGGGATATATGCCTATTTCTTATGGTGATAAATTTATCAAAGACCAATGCCATATAAATGAGATTGAAGAAAGCATCAATGAAAAACATACCTTATGCTAGATTAGGAGCTTGATGTATACTCAAGTTTGTACAAGGCTTAACTTATCTTTTGTTATGAGTGTTCTTGGTATATTTCCTTAAAATCTTAATAATGTTCATTAGATAGCTGTTGAAAAGGTGATGAGATATTTGCAAAAGTTAAAGGACTAAATGCTTGTTTATAGAAAAGTTGATGTGATTGGCTATTCAATTTGAAATTATGTTGGCTACTTGGATGATAAAAAGTCCACATCAAGTTATATATCCATGTTGGATGATTTGGCAATGTTCATTGGACAATTGATAAAAAGGTGATGTGATATTTGCTAAAGATAAAGGACTATATGCTTATTTATAGAAAAGTTAATGACCTTAAGATGATTGGCTATTCAAATTTAGATTATGCTAGTTGCATAGATGATAAAAAGTCCACATGAAGTTATATTTTCATGTTGCATAATGAAGCAATTTCATGGAAAAGTGTCAAGTAGACACTTATTGCATCTTTTACTATGCAAGTTGAGTTCATCATTTATTATAGGGCACCTACCAATGCCATATAGATAAGAAATTTTATTTCTATCCTTATGGTTGTTGATTCTATCTTTAGGGCTTTGAAAGTTCACTAGGATAATTTTGTGGCAATGATGCTTTCTAAAAATAATAAAATCTCCAGTGGCTCCAAGGATATAGGGATTAAATATCTTGTAGTGAGGGACATGGTTAAAAATGGTAATGTTCTCATGGAATATCTTAATATTGAAGTGATGATTGTTAACCCACTAATAAAAGCTTTTAATGAAAAATATGGGTGTTGTCGATTCTTTTAATGTACTTAGTTAGTGTAAGTGTTTTTATTATGACGAACCATTAATTTTATGTTTGTTATTGCAGTATTGTTAAATTTATATTACTTTAATACATTTCATTATTTTTATATGCACATGATGATATTTTGATGTCATTTTGACATTCTTGTTTTAATTATAATATATTAATTATCTTGAGATATTGTTATTTCTCTTTTTATCAAAATGTTGCTATAGTTATCTTCTTATGGAATGTATTATTTGAGATATAGTTCTTCTTGTATTATTAACTGTAATTTTTTTTGAGATGTTGATTATTTCATAAGAAACTTTATTAATATTCTTGGAAAGATTTGGTATTTTTGTAAGAAAAATCATAGTGTGACTCTTTACACAAAACATAAGTGGATCATTTAGTTATGTTATTTGTGTAACTAGTCTACCACAATAATGTGATTATGTCAATGGAGTAATCAACTTATATAATTATGGATGATGTATGTGGTTAAATAGCATGCTTCTTATCTATATTTTTGAGTTAATTATTTCATTGAAAGGATCATATTTTTAAGTTATTTATTGGGTTATGCTAGATTTGGTGACTACTTTAATTATTTGTTCAACCCAAGAGTCATTTTCAAAATAAATATCCAACAGTCATTTTTTAAATAAATTTGTAAAACCTTTAAAATTCAATTAATATTTGCTTAAATTGGAGAATGTAAAAAAATTTTAATTAATTTTTATTTTGAATCGCAATTAATTAGTTTTGTTATTTTAATAAAAAGGGTTAAATGTGTAGCCTAATTTAAATTGTAAGTCTTAGTGTAATAAAAAATTAGACTGAGGTTGCATATGTTGACTTTGAAGCTCAATATTATTGGATGTGATTCTTTTTTTGTGTGGGTTTGTATTTAACCACTTTGATGGGAAGAATATGAGATATTTTAGGTTATTATTTTGGAGGTAGATTTTCTCTATACTCTAGAAAATACTATGTGCACGGAGATAAACATGAAGATTTGTATTTGGAAAAGTGGGAGAACATTTATTTTTATAGTTTTTATGATCATTGATCACCATTATTAAAAAATGTAAATTTTTTGATAAATTAAAAGCTATAATGTTAATCCCATATAATCTCTCATATGAATTTATGATTTAATTTCTATAATTTTTCGAAGAATATCATTATAGAACTCTTTTGGTTTGTTGAATTAAAATCATCCTCTGATTTAAAAATAAAACTTGATTATGAAAATTTTAAAAATTGTTAATATTTTAAAAATACTCAATTTACTTCAGTACGTATGATTTTTGTCCTATCGTCTCCTAGGAGCATATGTGCATGATTGCCCTAGTTTTCACACTGCACAAATTGTGGAAGAGTTGGGACCAAAGCAACAATTGGTTATGCAAATGGTGAAACAGTACTCACCAAACAATAGTATGGTCCCCTCCCAACTTTCTTGTATTGAAATTCACAATCAAAGGCCAAACATTCCCTAGTTGCATCCCCGCATGACGACAATTATTGTCGGTGGGATAAATTTTTCTAGTTTTCATTTTTCAAGGATAAAAGCTAACTAATCACACCTCGAACAGATACCCATTTCACATTGATTAATCTTAATTAGAGTGCTAATTACGGTAGCGATTCTCACCATGAGGTGTACTTGTAGTCGAAATTTGAAGCAAAGGTCATCTAGTTAGGAATTTTGAAAAAGAGAATGCTAATTACAAAAATATTTATGCACAAAATTCTCCTACAATATTTTTTATATTTATGCCTTTAATATGTATTTGAAAAATTTTGTATCAATATAGAAATTTTTTGAAAATTTTTCATATTTTCACAATTTTTTTATTAGAACTGGTAGTTTTTATATATAAATAAGAATTAATTTTTTAATATTTTTATTCAATTTCAAGTAAGGAAGTTACAACATTTTATATAATCGCTATATGAAAAAGTCATAGGCACTTCTAATTTTTTGGAAAAAGATAGCAGGATGTTATATAAAAAAATTACGTTTTTCTTAAAAACTCGAACAATTTATAAATACCTATTCACACATTAACCTATTTTTTCATCATTAATTAATTAAAAAAATTTACAAAACATCAAATGAAATCATACGAGATATTTACAAGCACATAATTTCTCATTAGCATTTTCTTTAAAAAATATTATAAGTATTGAAGATGAGTTTCAAAATTAAATTTTCAATTTTTTATTTCAATTAGATTAGAATTTATAGATTCACCTTGTTATTTTATATTTAATAATAATTTTTAATTTTTATTTAAAATTTTATTTTCACTACATATTATATTATTCTTTTCTTTTTATAAATTATTATATTTATTTATGCCACTAACACTTGTGAATGGCTGACAAGTGGCACGATTAGCATGTTGCTTTTCTTAAGAGGGCGTTTCCAATTTCTGGAGGTCATTCCATAAATATTTTAATTTCAATTCTCCTTATATTGACACAACACCCAGTTCAATCTTCATTGTTCATTTATTAATGTATTAATGTATCATTTTTTCATAGCGTATTATAATATTTTTTATTTGAAAAGTTATTTCTTTTTAGTATATTTTTCATAGTTCCAAAGTTTGTTATATTAATTATCAATGTAGATTAAAATACATCATTATACTATATGCTAATAATTTGAAATTGTTAAATTTTATTTAATTTGCATAATACCATAAATTTAAATCATTAGATTCATGATGATTATAGTACATGAAAGTTATTCTCTTAATCATTAGATTGATTTAGGGGGTAAGTAGGATCCTTAACTCAATTGTCATTGTTTATAGGAAAAACTTTGAATATTACTGAAGTCTCAGAGGGCTAACGCTTGATGCTTATAAGGAGATTTTATTAGTTGTCATAAAAATTTAACATATAAACATGAATCTTATATATAGGATTTTGTAATTCCGTTAATTTTGGGAAAAATATTATATAGATAAACAAAATTTTAACGACACGAATTACATTTTTTTAATACTTTAAATTACATGTAGTTGAATCAAACTCCATTCATATCATACGAGAGTATATATATATATTTTTCTTATTTACAGCTTTTTTCTTTCAATGATACGCGCGTAAAATTAATTAATATATATTTAAGTCGGCTCTTCAATGCTTTAAAGTAAATTCAGCCTACTTAACTAAATTGTCATGTGCTATTATAAAATAACCGTAAAAGTAGCTTCTCGTTATTCCTCAATCCTGAAAAGAGAACAATATTTTTTGCACAAATATACATAACTTCCTGTACTATATCTCATTGTTAAAAGGACTTCTTAGAATTATAATTAAACATTTAAACTATGTAAAAAAATTTTCCGCTGTCTTTTCTTTCAAATCTTTATCGATGGAGAGTTTTTTGTTATTATTTTTTT
The DNA here is from genome assembly GCA_020226215.1 of Sindora glabra. Classification (NCBI taxonomy): domain Eukaryota; kingdom Viridiplantae; phylum Streptophyta; class Magnoliopsida; order Fabales; family Fabaceae; genus Sindora; species Sindora glabra. The sequence continues at coordinate 13,267,861 of CM035230.1, read as the reverse complement.
AGAATGGTTATTTGCATAAAAATTGATTTTTCAAAATCAAATTTGTCTTTAAAACAGATTTTAAATTAAAAATTAGAAATAAGAATTTTTTACTTTCAAAGTTAATATTTTAATACTATTAAATATAAAATGTTAATTTATAATCATTCTTTAAATTAATTATTTATAATCAATATATATTTAAAGTCAGTTCTCTCCACAACCATCAAATTTAAATATTTCATCTTTTGCTTCATTCCATTGTATTTTAAGCACTTTCATTTTTGTAAATATTATTTTTACAAAATTATTTTCCTAATAATATATATGATTTAGAATTATAATCAAAATTTTATGCTGAGATGATTTTTTCTAATGTTTTTATGTATATATGCATAAGTATGTTATAAATAATTTATTTAACTACGATTTGCTTAAATGAAGTATGCTCGTTACTCATAAATATCTTATAAATAATCTTTTTAAGTATATATGATGCTTTTTTTCATCTTAAATTAATGCATTTTTTAAAGTATATTTTTATTTAACAAATATAGTTTTTTTAAGAAAATTATAATTAAATAAATTATTTCTAAAATATTTATGCACACGCACACAAATATAAAAAGTTAAATAGATGTAAAAATCATCTAAATATAAAATTTTAATCGAGATTTTAAACTATATATATCATTACAAAAATAATTTTATAATAAAGGAATAATGTTACTTATACTCTCTAACATTCACTTCCTCTCACTCTTCTTAACATATTAGGAAAAGTATATTGGTGTAGCGTCATTTTTTACAAGTTCAAAAAGCTCCTTATTCTTAATAAGGAAAGGGAATAAGTGAGAAGTGAGAAAGGGGAGTGGAAGTTACTTTATTCTATAAAAATTTTGTACTTGTAAGAAAGAAAGAGAGTCAAGATGAAATAGAATAAAATAAAAGATGAAATATCTTTTAACATTGTTTTATACAATGGTACTAATAATTAAATTCAAATTCAAATTTTATTGATTATGAATAATTAATTTAATAAATTGATTATAAATTAATAATTTATATTACATAATATTCAAATATGAATTTTGATAGTAAAAATTATTATTTTTAATTTTTATTTAATTTGGATATAAAATTAATTTTGAAAAGTTAGTTTTTATACAATTAAACACAAAAAAATAGTAGTAAAAAGCTTCTCAACTATTAAGGATTTAGAAGGAAAAATAATAGAGGGGATTTTTTTATACAATATGTAAAATTTATATATTTAATTACACATTCTAAAATATCCATGAGTATTTTGCATATGAGATACACTATAAAGGGTTATGTATATTTTAGCCATTTCATCTTTTTTCCAAGCCAAAACTTGAAGGATTATTTATAAATCCTAATTGCAACATAGGTTGTGGAACGTCTTTCACATTTCCTAATGTTAATGAAAAGGTTGAAATAATAAATTTTTAGAAAAACTTTAGAATATATATACAAATATTAAGGATGCCATAATTCATAAATATTATTAAATGAAATAATTACGTATAACACTACAACATAATTAAAATTTTATATTGGTAGATAGACATTAGTTAAAAGATAAATTGGTGTCTATATCAATGTTTTGGTATTTTTAAAATTATTAGGAAAAATGAGATAATAGTTATTAGCAATAATTGATATCTATTTTAACATGATAACATTTTTGAAATTTTAGAGAAAGTTTAGATGATGGTTAAGATAATAACTAATATCTTTTTGGTCGCATCCATCATGTTTGAAATTAAAGGTCATCTTAAGATGACAATTTTATATCTAACTAATGTTGAAAGTGATGTGAATTGTGATCTTTGAAAGGATAAAATAATTTAAGATGTTGGTTTGTTATTGGTTTGTTAAATAACTTATACTGAAAGTGACCATTTGGTGGTATTTTTATAAATATTGTCTAAATTTTATATATCTATTTTGTATTAATTTGAGATCATTATTTAAGCTATCAGTTGTCAAATAGAAATCCAACATATAAATGTTTTATCTACTTAATTTTCATTTAGTCCCTTATTCCACATCATTCTTATTTTTTGAAACTCACTTCTTTAGCAATAACCTCTGCTATCAAAATTTCTCCAACAATTCTTGAACCTCTGCCATGTTCTTTACACTTAGAGTTAGCTTCATATTCTTCTAGTCATTACTAAATTTTCTAGGTACATTTTCCTCTCTCTCACTTTGGTTATATTTTTTAATATTAAGGAATTAAATTTGGTTTTGTTTGGTTAAGATATATGTATGAGTGTGTATATGTGTGTGTACAATGAAATTGTGATAGCCTCATTCATCGTTAAGTTAAGAATTATATTATATGTTGTGTTTGGTGGCACTTTTAAGGTTTAGTTGCCTTTAGGATATATGATTATAGCCATGCTCTATTTGATGATGATGTTTCTATCATTTTAACTTGTTGCCTTGGTCATTGCATTGTTTTTGCATCTTTTTCGGGCTTTAGATATATTATATAATTGAACAATTCTAGTTTCTTTGTACTTATGTAAATTAATGAAGGAGTTTGTAAAGTATAATGATTAAAGTAATCTTAATTTAGTTGCTTGTCATGCAAATTATGTATTTTTTTCATGCCTACTATATAACATTTATTATGAGGACCAATCATTAATTTGATACTTTGTTCATTATTAAGTAATGTCAACTTATAACTTTCATACGTATCATTATATAGGAATAATATTTTTTTAGGAAAATCTAGAATATGAATTCATTTGGAAAGGCAATTGCTCCCACCCAAAAGAACAAAAGGGGTCTTATAACTTTGAAAGCCATTATTGTGGTGTAGTTTAAAGGTAAGAAATTTTATGTTCAATTCAATGAAAAATGGTAGCCAAAAGGAGAAAATGGACCATCATATATAGTTATGTTGGAGTGGAAATATAATCCAAAGTATTAATAACCTATGTTCATTAGAAGAAAATCTTCACAAGATTGAAGGATAACATTTGGGAGAAAGTCTTAGTTGAAGAGTAACATTTTTCATATATATGTGTGTGTGAAAAACTATATTTGTAGGATACTTACAAAAAATTGATCTTTCATAGTTTTTTTTTGTAGACTTCCTTTTATATTCCATATACCCTATAAATGCATGAAAGAGTATTGTTGCATGTAATGACCTCGTGGAAGGACTTAAAGACAATGTTAAGGCAAGAAAACATTAATCCTAAGACTATGACAAAAACAAACCTAACTTAATAATGGAATTACATCAACTGAGAATCATAGGAGAAGTTTTAAAAATATGCACGAACAAGTGTTTTAAGGTAAAATTTGCACATTTTAGTAACCTGTTCTTCTTAATATTTTATTTGTATATCATTTTTATTTATGAACTAATATATCTTTTGGTCAATAGAAGTTAAGTAGATCTAATCGAAAGAGGCAAAGGAAAAATATATATCTATACAAGCTTTCCCAATAAGGCTACCAAAAGCTTAAGAAGGAATGATAAACTGAGAGGTATGCAAAAGTTGAGGGTAAGGACACTGATGAGGCCTTTCTATTTCTTACATAGAGTTATAGAAGTGAGGTAAGTTAATAAGTAAGATTAGTACATGACCTTGGAGAATCAGATCATTGTAAGAAGGATTGTAAGTGTTAAAAATTAAATTAAAATGCATTCATTTCACATAAGTTAAGTCTAATTATCTATTATTTGTTTATTACTATAGGATATTCTTACATGATAAGCCTACCAGGTGAATTTAAGTTAGTTAGAATAAAAAAAGATATCCTAACCATAGCTTGGGATTTGAAAAGCATCCCGATTATATTTGAGGTGTTAAACATAGTGTTGGCTTGAAAGACTACTTCAGCCTATCAAGGGGCTATCCATTGGAATATCAATATGCTAGGTTGGAGGACTTTAGAGTGAATATTATTAACCATGATGGCAAAGATGCAACACATGCAAGCATAATAGCAAGAGTTAATACAATAAAAAATAGTAATTTTACACTTTGATGGAGCTAATAGCTTGCTAGCAAACAACACATTTAGTTTCCATAATGCTCATGCAATTAGCAACTAGACCTACTGATCTAGCTAGCTTAGTGGACTCTTAATCTAGAAAGGGTGTCAACTCTTCTTATAACTTGTTGAAAGGATGAGTTAGTCCTTACAATAACAACCTTTTTAAAAATTACACTTGGGATAAATGTCATCTTTGACCTTTACACTTTCTTTATATATGTTTATGCATAAATTATGTTTTCTATAGTGGAGGTTCACATTGCATAGTGTGGAGCCTAATGTGCTTTAATTATACCAGGACCACCTCTTTGAAAAGTCACAAATAAGTGGATTTTGATATGTCATAAGCTCTACCATTGATCATTACTTGACAATCAAGTCAAGGTGGTGGTTGAAAAGCTTTTGATTTATAAGGTTTAGATGCCAATGCCAAATGATAAAGTCTGGATAGTGGAGGAAGTTTGCATAAATTTCATTGCATGGCCTATAACCCTCATTTAATTCCCAATAGAGGTATCATCCTATATTCTTCCCTATTATTAACTCTTTATATATTTTAAACTTATATTAATATTATTGTGTGGGATTACCAATCAAGTTATTTATGTTTCAATAATCTCTTGATTATGCTTACAAGGCATTACAAGTATATCTTGATAGCTTTTAAGGCGAAATGATTGAGGTGGAGCTTTGGATAGGTAGAAAAGATGGGATTATGTGATTTAGTGTACATTAGCAAGGTCTTTATCTAGTAGCTTTTGAGGTTCAAAGAGCTCAATATAACCTACATCTAGCTCTAATTATGTAAATTTATGTGTTCTTTATTCAACAAACATAAATTAATTGTATTGCTGTCTAAATATAAATTTATTTAACTCAATCCACCTATACATGTTGCTATGATTAATAATCATCAGTGAATGCTACATATGAATTCCTAAAATCATATTAACTTGATGAGAAGTCCTCAAAGGATGAAAAATATAGGGAGGAATATATTATCAATGCTTTACTCTATGGACCTTAGAAAGTATGCTAATTCACACCGTACCATGAGGAGTAAGTCTTATATATTAGTTATGATTTCTTTTTTTAAGTAAATAGATTTTATCAATTTGTAATGCCATTTTATTATAAAGGCCATTGGATGCTTGTCATGGCATTCACGAAGAGGAAGGTTGTTTATTGGTTAAATCCTTGATAAGGAGAAAAGCGATCTAATTTGAAGAAATACAAAGAAGGAGCTTTGACTATTGCATAGAAGAAGGATATGCAATCGAATATGAAAAGTAAAAATTCAACATAGGAACCAGTAAAGGTATGTTGTTAACAATAAGAATATAATATATTTTTATAAATGGAAGCTTATGTATCAATAGGATCAAACTAACTTCTTATTTTATTGCAATGTCCAAGATAACTTGAAAATGTAGAGTGTGGCTACTATGTTATATGCTACATGTATAATTTAATATGTGCGCATAAGACCCTAAATAAGAAAATCACTTACTTATTTAAAGCTCATCACATGTTTAATTAATTAAATTGGTTTTAGCGATAACACGTTAGTTATGTACAAATTACAATGTTTCAAGAACAAGCCAAAACTGCATACTTAAAAATAACTTAATATAATTAGAGAGATTTAGGTAGATTATTTCATTAGAATTAGATCTAAATTGCTTTGAATGGCTTTAGGTGTTCTTGAATAAGAATAGTGATTATAATTAAATTATTGTAAATAAGATACTAACAGTTAGTTTTGTTATAAATAATTTATTGTAACTTATTGTATTTTGATATATAAATGAAAGTTTATAAACTTTATAAAAAAATTTTTACAATTAGTTATGATGTCATCAATTTTTATCTCATTCTATAGTTATCATCAATTATAATATGTTTCTACAATAATTGTCAATTGTAATCTATTTTTACAATGTCAGTTGGTTATTTCTAATTCTATTTTTGGATTTGTCAATTGGTTATTCTCATGGGTGCTTTTTTTTTAAATTATGCTTAAAAAGACATTGATTTTTTACTTAAAATCAATGTATTTTTAATTACAACATCGGTTGTTTATAAAATAATAGATGCCATTAAGTTTATAAGTAAGACAATGTTATTATCATTTAAACTTTAAGTTCTTATTACATCAATGATTTTTAAACCAACCAACATCATTCTGTTTGTAAGTAGAGTGATGTTGTTATCTTGTACATGTCAATTTGTTCTTAGTAACTGACGTCTAAACTCTTGACTTCTTTTCCACCTTAGCATATGTTGAAAATAAAATGAGTAAAATAGTACTACTAATTTCATCATATAGTTCTTTTAACCTTAAAATAATTTTTTCTTTAATAAGGCATACAAGCCTTCCAATCTAAAAATAATTCTTTTTAGTTTAGTATTTTTGCTCACCATTTTTTTTGCAAGAATGAAGATCTATTATCCCATTGCTTAATTTGTGCAATTGTACACTCATTAGTAAAAATCAGAATTTAAAAGTAAGGATTTGTTTAATTTTTATTTTTGTTCTTCCAATTTAGTTTCTCATTTTATAATTTACTATGTTTTATTGTCTTTCATTTTGATACAACTTTTATAAATTTTCTTAGATAAGAAATTTAATTTCATTTAACCTCTTTGTCATTCAAGTGTATTATCTATTATTTATTTATATAAAATATGTGCTATCATCTTCTCAAAATTTAATGAATACTTATTGCATTTACAGGGATTAGATTTAGGCTTGCATTTCTAGGAAGTACAATCTCACATATTGAGTAATATGTATCAAAATGGTATTCAATGTAGCACTTATCTCTAAACAAGGCATTATATATAACTTTTCACTATTTTTAAACTTTTATTATCTAATTTATTCTTTAAAATTATTAACATTGGGATCCTATAGTGTCATAAGAGATATTATTTTCTATTTCTAGGTATAATATTTTATTTTATAAGATAGAATACAAAAGGAGTAAGAAGAAACTAATGAAAGAGGTTAAGGTTTGGAAGGAAGACCTGGAAGGGAGGAACTAAAGGATGTGAAAGGATTAGGGTTGGGTAGGGGCATAACATACAACCTCAATTATTTATAGAAACTAATATTAAATGTAGGGTCTTCATAAAAAAATGATGTTAAATGTTATTCCCAACGACGCTAGAAAATGAATGATGTTAAATTTTTCAATATGATGACTAATATTATAGTTATTTTTTATGATGGTTATACAATAGATGTTAAATTTGATATACAATAATGCTTGATTAAATATTAATCGTAGATCGAGATCTAATCCTCTAACCACCTAATGTCAATTAGTTATTCAGTAGTAATGGAAGCAAATTAAGCAAATACATCAATATCTTCTCATATTTATAAATTATAAAGTTACCATATAAGTTGAGAAGATATAGCTTGCACAAAAAGAATTAAGGCTTTGCAAGAAATATATAAAAAATACAAAGAGGCTTAAAGGTTGGAGCAAAATTAACATATTGACATACCAGTATGAGGTGATAAGAACTAATAAAACCTAGTTATCTTTAACTTGTCATGCTAATAGGAATGGTGAATAGAGAAAGAGAATTCTTTATATAGAGTTTTAAATGACTTAACCCTTGATTACTAGAATATGGTTGGTGGCATCATAAATGCATTGAAATGTAAATTGTCATATGAACAATAAAATTTTCTTTAAAAAATGCAAAGGAATTCATATGCAAAGGGCCTTGCAAAGTTGTTCCTTGAGCCTAGAATGCATTGAGCAAGGAATTACTTCTTGAAGCAATTTCTTATTGCTTCAAGAGGTGAATTTATAGTAGAAGAATCATTTCACAAAGTGTTCCCTTCTTCTAAGAGGATAAAATCACTTTCAAAAGTAATTTCTCACTTTTAAAATCATATTTGGCACTTTACATCACTTCTCAAATCAATTCCCTTAGCTTATTTTCATATTTTTAACACTATAATTGAATATAATTAATCCATAAATTGAATTGTTAACATACAAATAGGATATTTTTCTTTTTCAAGCACATGTATGATTATGTATATTGGAATTCATTAGAATTGGATATATATGGTATATTTGATGTGTGAAATTACTTGATATCATGCAAGAGTGGCATAGTAGTGTTGCAATGTATAAACAATGTTGTAAATTGAATTGTTGTGTTGTTCATGAAATGAATTAATTTAAGTAGTTATACAAAGAAGCATATGAATGTTGTGAAATGTATTATGTGTTCAATTAAGATTGAATGTGAAATGTTCTAAGAGAAATGTGTTTAGGGTGATATAATATTTGAACATTGATCTAGTAATGGCTTATGAGAATAAGATTGATTTGAAAGGACAAAGATAAGCTTGTGAGGGATGAAATTGGATGGGAGTTATAAAGAGATTTACTTACTCTCTTTATTTTATTATTCTTGTACATTGTATGATGTGATTGTGATATGGATATATATGTGCATTTAAGTGATGATATAGAAAAGTATATACATATATAACATGGATAAATATGTTGATGCTAATGAAATTGTGGTGTGATTTGTATGGTTTAAGTTTTTAGGTTCATATCAATATGTATCTAGTTGATAAGCTTATAATTGTTTCCTATGATTGATTGTGTTAGAATGCTTGTTCACTAAGCCTTAAACTTAACTCTCTATATATTTTTTCTTTTATAGATTCTTAGGTCAATCCTTCATTACCACCTTAAAGTTAAGTGTTTGAAAAGCTCTTCGGTATGGCCAGGGTAGCATATGGTATTTTAATTGTACATAGATATTTTAGACCTTATTATGTATAGGTTAAAGGTAGGAAAATAGAAACTCAATTCTTTTGGAAAGGTGTTACTCTGACTTATCCTTAAGCTTGGACTGGTGAGAAGCAGGTCTAACTCCTTTTCTAATAAGAATAGTTTTTAATGCATAAAAACTACTCCTTGTAGTTCCTATGTATGCTTTAATATATATTGGTCTAAAAGTTAGGTTAGGTTAGTACAAACTAGGTAATGGGTTTCACACTAGTTACAACTTAAGTGAATTATGACAATGATATGTTTATTGCAACAAGGTGGAACAACCACATTAATGTGCCCTATGATTTATATAATGGCACAAGACAACCATATGTTGCAATAGACCACAATTTGCACAATGTCATAAGGTAATTACGTATTGTTCATGAGCACAATTAGCTCAATTGCAATAGACAACCACATTTTGCACATAATAATGAGGTATTGTAGGTGTGGCACAACACTAAAGCTAGTGTTGCCTCATTCCAGGATGGTTTATGCTATATCATTTGAAGTAGAAAAATGCATATAGTGGACAATATGCCATCACTCCTATGCCAATGAAATTATTGCTTGACAATTAAAAAAAAGGTTTTGGTCCTTATAAATGTAACTATTATTGATCTTTGGCTATTGGGTATAAAAGTTTGAAATGAAGAAATGTTGGTTAGTATATTTATTGAAGAGGATGTCGACCAGATTATTTAACTTAAAGTCTTTCTTTTTGGGAAAGATAAGGCGAGATAGACACTTGAGAGTTCAAAAGAATTTATCATGAGTTTTGTTTATCATGCCCATAATAGGACTCGCTACTTAGAGCACGACACATTCTAATGGTAGAAGTTATAGCAATGAGTGGTGCATTAATAGCTTAAAGTGACTTACTAGAGGTTTAGTCAAGAGATTATTCCAATGAGAGTGTGCATTCAATGATTTGCTAATATTCATGATGTTTCATGCCTTTTATGCCAATTAGAACTTGACTATGAATTACATTTTATGGCTTAATGTGAAGTCACAAGGTTTTTGTGGTTTCAAGTTTTAGGTATACATATTTGTAACATATTAATTCCTAACCCATTATATTTTTTAGAATTTATTTTGTAAATGAACGATAATATCATTCCATCCTAGATACTAGAGGAGTTTGTTGACAAATTTATTGCTAGGCCTACCTTCATTATTTATAGGGTGTGGGAAGCCCATAATGATCCCGTATTTGAAGGAAAGCAACTGAATTTTGAAGCTTTGGCTATAAATGTGGAGAATGATCTATGAATGAAGCTTTGTCATATGCAAAGGCCTATTGGGACTCTAATTATACGAACAATGCCAAGATGGGAACCACCACCTATAGAGTTCTTGAAATTGAATGTAGATGCTACTTGGAAAGATAAGATAACTCCAATTGTTAAAGGGAGAAGTTAGCCCAAGTTGAAAGTCTCTAGTTTGAGAAAAAGCAGTGAGACTCTCTTGAAGAAGATAAAGTTCATGCAATCCTAAAGGCATGTCAAGTCATTAAAGGCCTCCATTATCCCAAGATCATTATTGAAAGTTACTGTATATATGTCATTGAAGCCAACCAAAGTTTCATTCAGTGTCCTTGGAAATTAGTTGCCTTGGTTAAAGACATTAGATTTTCATTTACATAATTGTACTATTTTATCTATTTATTAGATTGGTAGGGATGTGAATTTTGTACTATATGAAGGAACTAAATTGGAGTTAAATGTTATAGAGAGTAGGGTAGATTCTATCCATGAGGTTACCCTCTCTGTAAAGTTGGCTTGTAATCTTGATTTGTAGATTACTTATGATTAATTATATTCTTTTCAATTCTCAGTAAAGAAAACTAAAGGATTTGTCCACTTCACAATTGTGAAAGATTTGTGGAAGAATGTTTCTCTATTTTAATCAAGTTTTTAAATTGTAGTTTTCACAATTTTACACCATAATTCGTACTAATTTGTCCATAACTTTACTAACAGAAGCATAATTGCAATTACAAATCACAACGCCTAATTTGTTATTTTCGAGTTCACCTCTCATAATTGACTTTCTAAGAAAAACTATTAAGAAGTACACGTTGTCTAAAAATGATAAAATTTCTAAGTTCAAGTGATGAAGTGGCAGTACAATTAAGCAATTTTGGGTTCAGCAGAAAAGTTGATCCAATCGGATGTCTTCCTCAGACAAGCCCTTTAATGGAAAGAGCAACTTGCCATTGGCATTATTGCTTTAACTCAAAGAAAGTGTAACCAAACAAAATGGGCAATTTGGAGATGCACAGCAGATCTTACTCTTTTCCGAGCCTCCAGATATATTTTTGTTTCTTGGGCTGCAGGAAATGACAGAAGGGAGAAAAATAATAAAAACTAGTACAGAACAATATTATGCACTAAGGAGAAAAATAATAAATAGCAGTACGGAACAATATTATGCACTAAGTTCTCACTATCACTGTTTACCAATGCGTTAGAGGCCACACTAATATCCAAGGATTAAAATCGTAAGTGCGAGAATTGTGTTGTGTAAAGATTGCTTTGTACATAACAGTGGAAATAATATAATATAATATGATATTTAATCAGTGTTACGAAGGTCTTTATTAAGATATTTAACTGACTGGAAAACGTAAGAGTTTCAAAACTGAAGTGCTTACAGTTTATTTTTTCAAAATTCGTAAAAAATTGAGAATGAATTAGATAGAATGATAAATAAATGAATATTTTAAAATATTTTCACATAATTAACTGCTTCTTAAATAGAACCTGAACCTGTGAGATATATATATATATATTTGTAGATATTGTACTTTTTAATTGTTGCATTGGAGTTGGAGAGAAAGCGCCATGTGTTGAGCTCAGAGCTTTTCACATGGCTTCTCTCATTCCAAGCTCTCCAAGGGTAAATAAATGCTGGTAAAACCTGGGGTTAGGGTGGGTTTCTCAAGAGAATCACTTCCTGAAGAAATCACCCAATTGGTGTTTGAATATATAAAATCCATATTTTTAGGCCAACGGGGGACTTGGGAAATGTGAGTCTTCCATGAAGGGAACTGCAAAGTAACAAATTTGCACCATAGACCTAGCCCGTTAAAGAAAGAAAGAAAAGCATATAAATTTCCCTTTGCAATTAAAACACTTATTCATTTTTCATCTCTTCTCTTCCTCAATTGACCATCTGTTCTTCCTTCTTACATACAGATATCAACAGCAGATTATCAACCAAAAATCCCAGAAAAAACTTCCTCTTTGATAATCCCTAACAATGTTAATCAGTATATTCAGCTAAGATCCCAATAGAGCTATTTTTACTCACTTGCACTGTTTTCTTTTTTCCAATATCCAATCCAAGCGAAAGCCCTTTTGTCCATTTGTTTGTTTGTTTTTCTTTGAAAATATATACTTTTTTATTGAGGGCACCAACTAATAGGCTTTTTGCTATCATGAAGTGGGAAAGCAAAGCAGTTTATCAAATGCTTTCTTGTTTGTGTTTATTCAAGAATAAGTCATCATCATCATGGATGGCTCTTCTTGCTCTCTTACTGCTTTTTGCAGGCAAATATCTTCTGTCAGGATTTGGGATCTTTGACATCATCTTCACATCTCTATTATTAGCTGTTTTGTCTATTATTCTCTTCACTACTGTATCAAATAAAAATGCAGTCCCACCTGGAAAAGAGAAGATTTTGAGATCTGAAGTTGAAATCCCAGATCAAAATGAAGAATTTGCAAAAGAAGCCCACGAAGAAGCTAAAGATGGTGTTTTTAGTTACTTATCAGCCAGTACTTCACCAGATTTGCTGTCAGAGAGTGAATTAGGGCAAGAAGACCACCTATCAACTTGTACTGAGGATTCTGAAGTGGAATGGGCTTTTAGAAATGATTTGAAGCAGCAAGGTTTTGAATGCTCAGATGGGACAATTTCTGATGAAGAAAGTCTCATAGAAATTGCACTTCCAAGTGGCCATTTTGTGGGTCAGAAGAAGGAAGAGCCAAAGTTCAACTGCAGCAGTTTGTCTGCAGATTCTCTCTTCAGACATCAGAATCTGATGGAGCTCTTAGCAGAATTCAGTGAAATGACTGAGGAAGAAAATATGATAGAGATTGACTTGTCCATCGGCTCCATTAAGTACTCTCCAAGGTTTGAAATACAAGCATAGTAAAGTAATTAGGGATTGAAAATGTGGTTGCACTGCAGAAAATCACAATCAAAATAGTTCGAGTTCAGAGAAAAATGGAGCTACGACTCCTGCTACAACAATAATGTAACATTGCATGTTGCGGCCAGCAATTTGAATCTTTGGTTAGTGCTACTAAATTTTAGACGTTTAATAACAGTTGTGAAGTCTTTCCCCACGCCCCCCCCCCCCTTTTTTGATCCAATTCTGGATGTGTATATCTGGTTGGATTTGGAACTGTAATACTTTGTTATAATGCTTAATGTTGCGTTATAAAATATTGAGCAGTGTGAAGCTTCAGTTCCTGAGAAAACTTTGGATACCCTTAAAAGCACTTGCATTATGACCTTTCTTTTGGACTTTAATGGTGCATTAAAATAATAAAAAGTTTAAAAGGGCTTCACCTAGTGAAAAAAAGTGTAAACATGATCTGCTCATGGCCTACATTTTGACCTAGCTTTCTTGTTCAAAAGATGTCTCATGGTACAGAGGAAACCAATGGCAAATCATTTTTCTTATCCTGATAGTGCTACTTCGATTTTACGAGTGGATTGAAACAGCAGTCGAAGTCTAATCAAATATTTTTATAAATAAATTATGACATCAATTACATAATTGACAAGAGACAATAAAATAATATTAATTCATATACCAACCAAATTGTCATCATTTTTTCGTTAATGTACAACTTGATCGCCGCTAATGGTTAAAAATGTCGAGGTTACTAAATAATCATGATTGACAATTAGATTTTAACATTGATTCTCATTAACACTTAATATGAAATTTAGTATATATCAAATTAGTTTTGTTAAATAACCAACATCGTATTAATTACCCAAAAGAAAAGGAAAAATCATTCCCCTCTATCCATCCATCCTGTTTTGTACATTTTCACTAGTTTTAGAGGACTTCCTTTGACATATGCAAAACTCAAATGAAAACAATACTCCAGCAATAAAATATAGACCCAACCCAAAAGAAGCAAAAAGCAATGTATATTTTGTATCATATTTTATATTTGTGTACATAATCCAATATTTAGCAATGTAGTATATAGCAACTTAATTGAGATAGAAGTCATATTTTCTAATTATTTTAATTTCATATAATTTGCATATATGATTAGATAATATCTTAAGACTTGCATTGTTGAATGAGATACAATCAAACTATTTCAAACTGTAAGGAAACAAAATAAGTACATGATAATATGATAGTTGTAGCAATTACAAAAATTGAAGTTTATTGGTAAAAGTAGAATTGCCTTTTAAATTCTTTTCTTATGAGGTCACCACTTAATTCTTCCCTTCCCCAAGCAATTACAAATTTGATGACTTCATTAATCCCATTTTCATACTCAATAACAAGCCAACTAGCAAGCCAACTAGCGCTCATCTAACTTTGGTCCATGACTATCCAATCTAGTGAGAATAATAAATAAAAGAACATTAAGTAAATCCTATATCATCACAAACTGTATATATTCTCAACTATATGTCCAAAACCTAAATATATTCATATATTTATATATGTTAATAATGCAACCTAAATCATCTATGGCAAAGCATTTCCAAATGTGTATCCAAAACCATAAAAATTTCATAAATATATATAGAGACAATTTTTTGCATGTAATCTTTTATGTCTAAGGTTATGGTATATATTCATAAGCTAGTTAAGAAGGAAAAACATTTAGGTATGGCATCATAACCTCAACCTTAATCATCTTAAACTAAAGATATTAAGATAAAGCCTGAACAAATAAAATTACTCATCTATACCAAAAACATCAAGAAATTTATAGAATGTAAGTCTTAGGATACTTGGTGAGTATGCATTATTTGCACAGAAAAGTAAAATAGTAACTTGCACTTAACAATTATATTGGAGTTCATAAGCCAAAGATTCGTGTTAAAGGAATCTTGATACTACAAATAACGCCACAACATTTTAGTCTTATATTTTGTTCCCCAGTAGTGTTTTTTATTTTCTTTTGCACTTTTCCTATTGGTTACTAAGCAACATTGACATGTAAATAGACTTTAGGTTAACTATGTTGGTTGTTAGATGTGAGTTTAGTTATAATATCCATCATTTATATCAATACAAAGTCATTCTAGTAAATACAATTTCATATCAATTATATATTAGAAATTGTCTTGACAATATTTTTAGATGTTGGTTGTCTTCAACAAACTAACATCTTTTAATCAGTGAAGATTTCATCACAGTTCATTTTACTATAACTTAAAATTACATTGACTATTAAAAAAACACTAGTTATTTTACAATATCATGTCAAATATTGTAATTGTACCATTTTTTAACTTATAAAATTTGATACCATTTTTGAGTTAATTAAATTTTTAATATAAATTCAAATTAATTTATATTTAATTGCAAAGTCAAACATGTGAGATGACCCTAACATCATTTATTTGTGCATATTTTTCTTTTTATACAAATTGATAAGAACAACAACACATTGAATGAGAATTAATAAAAATATGAGAGAGGAGATCACTAATTATGAAAATATATTCTACAATTTTATTCATTACTGTTGGTGTGTGTCTTAGAACCAATCATATAAGATGATTAGTGTTATACACAATGTATTATATTTTATTTTAGGCAATTTAATTATTATATTTTGTTTTTATTATTATTATGCGCAATTTATAACTTAATATAATAATTATCCTTGGAATAGCTTTGCTATTCCTAAAATGCCCCTAATCAAGTATTATTATATAAAGGATAGTAATAATACATCGAGACTAGCATGTATAGTGACTGATGATTACGAATCATGGATATGTGATATCAAGTCAATACATGAGTACATTGCTAGTGAACAATGTATTGGACTGACCCACTATGAGAATATTGCATGGATAAACGTGTCATAAGATATTCTCATATGATCACAACTACGCATAAACCTTTGACCTGAAATCACTACGGTTCCCTACATGAGGAATTACTCACTTTAATATTGTCCTATGTCACCTTTAATCAGGTGACAAGTAGGGCATTGATTGGGTGTGTCATAAATCATGCAGAGGGAAGTGAGTGATGTAAATGGGATTTTGTTACTCTTGTATAAAAGAGAAATATCCTTGGGCCCCTTGATTGAGTGAGACTTAGAAATGCATGGCCATGCTCAGTTGAATTAATATGTGATATTAATTATTTATTTTAAGTCTACTCAGTATCAAGAAATATAAATTGAACATTGATGAGGATGACACATTCCATGCCTCCAGTTCAATTTGGATATTATTACAAAAGGGTTATGATGTAAAACGTTGATCATGTATTAGGTGGATGTCGAATCACAGACATTCTTACTACTTGAGTGGCAGTGATGTATTGCTAGATACCGCTCGCTGTCTATGGCTCAATAATAAGTCATTGTCAACGTAGTAAGAACCTACAGGGTCACACAAAAGGAGTAGGAATAAGACAATAATTAATTGGACTTTAATTATATTAATATCCAATTAATTGGACTTATTTTCGTGCATATATATTATTTAGAATAATAAATTCACGTTTTATATATATATATATATATATATATATATATATATATTATGTGATATTATCTGATATTAAAGTAATATCAAGTAATTATCTTATCAGATATTAGATAAATATATTATGAGATAATATTATTTTGATATTTGATAACTATATGCAATTATCTAATATTAAGATATTTATTATGAGATAATATCATTATCTAATATTAGATAATTAATAGATAAGTCTTATCTCTTCCCATTATCTCTAGGATAAGGATAAGATGAGTTGTTAAGTGTGATTAAGATTTTGGAAGCATTATCCTAGTAGGACTAGGATTATGGCTTGCCTAAGTTCTATAAAAGGGGACTTGAGGGCAGCACTTAAGAATCACGTTTTAAGCTTCCATATAAACCCTAAATCACTCAAAAAACATCCAATCCTAATTCTTAGAGAGAAAAACGCATCCTAGCAGACGCGTGGAGGGTGAGAGGTCGTTGTTCACTCCGTGTGGATACCGTAGAGACGCTGTACCTTCCGGCCGGCGTTTGATTCATCCGCTCTCAAGTTTTGATCAGTAGAAACACGAGTGCCCAATAGGTAAAACCCTAATCATTGACTCATGCTTTTTGCATGGATCCTAGGTAGAATTCGGATCAAAATTTAAAATTCCGCTGCATGTGATAATCCGAATTCCCAACAATTACCATATATTATTATATCAATAAATACCTAAATAGAAAAGAAAGACAACATCGTTGCCATCTTTACTGCTAATTGGGGTTACCATTATCTAAAAATAAATCTTTACTTATATTGATAAATCATGAATTTAGGCAATATATTTATCTTTATTCTTAACATGAAAGTTTATGTAGAAGAGGAAGATAACTTTTCTACCATCTCATCTAACACATTTAGAAACTTGTCAGTGTGTGAAAGCAAAAGAAATTAGAATATCTAACATTTCTAAAGGTGTTGATGAAATGGTGGGTGAGTTATCTTCCTCATCCACACAAACTCTAGAATTTGATAACGAAGATTAAGATATTATTGAGATTTTTGAAATATGGCATGAACATTTAATTTATAGGCCATATTGAAAACTATAGAAGTCATATTAACACAAAATTAACATTTTATATATGCCTAAACTTTAGATGTTAATTAAGTTCAAAATCAATGTGTAAATATTTTCTATTTTCTGAATAAACTTTTGAAATGCTTTTTAAATTATAGTTATTTAAATAACCGATGTCCTATATTTTTGTTATTTCCCAAAACATCGATAAGTTTCAAGAAGTTAAACATCGGTTTGTCTTATATTGTCATGTTAAAGTTTGCATTTTCTAACTAGAGACATTTAGACTATCTTTAGACGTTGGTTTTGATAATAACAAATGACTTATTATTTTAATATTTTTATATCATTTATGCTATTTGCAATTAAATAGTAAATTTATGCAGAAATCTACTTGTATTTCCATATTAGTTACACTATTTGCAATCAAATTACAAATTCATATAGAAAGTTATTTGTGTTTCAATGTCTTTTATGTGGTACAATCAGGTGAAAAAAGAATAAATAATTCTTCAAATTTATTTTGACATTTTATTTCTTTCCAAATCATTATACTTATATGAATTCCATAAAACAACATATACAAAAACTATAGATTCTCATTAATACACATTTACAACAAACTCAATAGGTAACTAAGTTCATATCCAAATTGTATCAAAATCCTCATCCTTGTTGTAAAGTCTTGTATGTTAAAGAAAGTTCTTCTCCTCTCAATTGGATCAAAGTTATCTCTTTATCATCCTCATCCTTATACTCAATCTTTGCTCCTAACTTAGAAATTCTTATGAAGCATCCCATTCAAGACTTCAATGCCTTCCATCAATTCAAAAAATTTCCACGAATAAGTGAATTTTGCTTGAATTTTACACAAACATAAATACAAATTGTGAAGTAAATTTTGACACTATGAAAAAAATAGAGATATTATTTAGTAATGCATGACCGACATCTTATGCATTACAAGCTCAAAGTGAGCAACTGATTGCTATACATTTAGATGTCGATTATGTCCAAAATTGATGTGTGAAATTTTTACCTTTCTCAGTTAGGCACTTTAAATAACTTTTTGGATGATGGTTATGAAGAAAATTGACATCCTAAGTTTTTATGATTTACTACATGAAATATATAGCATTGGTTATCTTTAAAATAGACATAATAATATTTTCACTTAATTTAAAAAATATTACCATATTCAAATAGATATTGATCATAATTTTTAACCATTATCTTAAAGTTTTATATAATTTTAAAAATATCATTATATCAAAATAGATATCAGTGATAATGATAATCAATGTCTATCAACCAACATAAGTTAGTTATTTTGTAATAATGAATCAAATTTAACATAAAAGCCATGTTCATGCTTGGATGCCTATAATTTTTTATCTTGTCAATTTTCTCTAATTCTAAAGAAAAATGCAATTTTCTATTATGAAATTCATTTTTTTTAAATTATAAGTTTTATAATATATTTGGAAGTTAGAAGGGAAAAGGAGGAAAGATAATTAGAGAGAACGGAAGGTTAGGAAAAAAAGGAAAATGGATTGTTAATGAGCTTGTTTGGTAAATAGCTGTTTGAGTGGCTTTTAACTGTTTAACTAATTTTTTTACTGATTGACTAGCTAAATTAGCTAATATAAGTGTTTAGTAAGTAGCTATTACAAATAGCATTTTTGCTACAATTAGTCAAAATGAAAAATGTTGCTTGTGGCACCGTTTTTGCTGAGCTACTGTAAGATAGCTATTCACTTTTCCTGAATTATCCTCCATCAATGTTTTTGAGTTTTGTTTCTTATGTAGTTGTTGGATGGTGCTTTCATTACAAGTGAAAAAAGAAGGATAACATGTCTTTGGATGTGTATTATTTTTTATTTTAAAAAATTATTTTTAATTCAAAAAATAAATATTAGAATATAATTGATAATATAAATAAAAAATATTTTATACAATTATAAAATTAAAAATTAAAAAATTATTTATATTTATATTTTTAAATTATTCATTTAATCAATAATTTTTAAAAATAAATAAAAAATAAATTCTTTAATTTAAAAAACCTATAATAATTAGGATATAATTATAAATTCTTGTAAAAATTATATTAATTTAATTTTAAATATATATTTAATTTATAATAAATTATAATGATATATTATTTACAAGAAATTTAATCTACTAAATAATATATAGAATTCAAAATATTAAAATAAAAAAATTTAAATAATTCATAAAATAAACTTATATATTTATTTGTTATTTTACATATAAATAGCTAATAATAAATAGCTAATTTTACTAAAATATTTTTATTCAAATAATTAATGTAATTAGCTGGTTAAATCAGTTAACACAATTAACCAACAACTAATTGAATTAACTAACCACTACAACTATTAACTAATTACTAAATAAGGCCAATAACTTTCTCTCCTCTTATTTGAATGTGTAAAATTTTATAAAGGATAATATAATTAAACCAAGATATATCACTATTCAAAATACTTTTTACAATTTCACCTTTTTTTGAAAAGTTAATTTATTAATAAATTAAAATAATATACTAGATTAAAATACTAAATTAAATATATAACTTTTCAGCAATGGAAGTAAAATTAAAAATTTATTGTTAAAAGATTTTGAGGAGTTAATCATAACCTGGTACCTCCTTTTCCTAGCTAAAATTCATAATAAAAGAATGTTTACATTATGAAATAATATTCTCTTTCCTTCATTGTTTCTCATCCAAATAATTCATAATAAATATAAAAATATTTTTAAGTAAAATAATGGATTCCCAAAAAATTCACTATAACCTTAATGCAAGAAATTGTTTGTCCCCCCCCCCCCCAAATTTATCTTGTGAATTTCTTTAAAGTTTGGTTGATATGCAATTTTTCTAAAATTAATTTTATTTTATTTTAGTAGAAATTATTTCTATTCATTTGTAAATGAGTTCTTTTGTATAGATACTTTGTCAAAAATAATAATTTCAATGTATTTGCAAATATATTATTTTGTTTGAATTGTATTAAAAATATGTGAAATTCAATTGAAAAGTAGATTTTGATGTTAATATGGTAAATATAATACTAGAAAGAGGGTAAATCCTTTATATAAAATATTTTTAGGATAAATGAAATGAATTCTATTGAAATCCCTATTAAATTAGATGAATTTTATAATAGTACAAATATAATTAAATTATAAATTGCAAATAAAATAGTTTTTATTTAAAGTTAAACTCCATTTTAAAAAATTTATTTGAAAATAAATTGAAATCTTATTTTTGATTATGGTAGAGATTAAGGAATGTATAGATTTAAATCTACAAATATGTATAAGGATGTTTTAGCAGAAATCTCACCATACCCAAAAAATGCTTTTATTCTTTGTTTGGATTTATGAAAAAAAGTTAAAAAGATGAAAAGAAAAGTTGTGGGAAAAAAAAAAGGTTGAAAATAAATTTCTTACCATTTAGATGCTATAAAAAATTAATGTGAAAAAAAAAATTGAAAAAGTACCTTAGAAATCAATAAACTCTTTCCCTATCAAATAGGTGTAGAAAAGAGGTTGAAAACATCATAATTACAAATTTATTCTTTTTTAGAGTTTACTAAACAATTTTATTTATTTGCACCAGGAGCAATTACTTCATTTAATAAATTAATTTTTTTATTTTTTATTAAATCAAATAAAAATATTTTTTATATATATTTTCCTTCCATTTTTATTTATTTATTTTTCATTTTTTTCAACACATCTAGGATTATAAAATCCACATATGCAAGACTACTCGTGAAAAATTCATTTCCAAATAGGTGATTATAACAATTCAAATCGCATATTCCTTGAACAAGTCTAATTTTGACTTATCATGTGATGTAAGTGATGCAATTAGTAAAAGATTAAGGGTTTGTTTGATTGAGGGAAAAATAAATTTTAAAAATTCATTTTTTACCTTTTCCTTATTTAGACATTAAAAAATTTTGGTTAATAAAAAAATAAATTTTAATTAACCAAAAAGTTATATTATTTTTTACAAAAGTAACTTCCTATTTTGAAAAATGAAATTAATTTTTCTTGTTACTCAATATATTCATACCTAAGCCCAAATTTTTCTTTTTTACCTTCTCACCTTATTAGGTGATCACGATCACGAACATAATTTATTTATTTTTTGGTGCGTACAGAAGGAAAAGCAACTAAAAATGAACTACTTTGTAGTAAGAGAACTCCCGTATATCCTTCAAGATCTGTTTCGTGCAACAGTGTGGGGGATTATTCCATTCTGTCAACTGGGGGGCCATTGGAGGCATGTCGTGAGCTAGCTTAGCCAATCCGTGAGCCACCTGATTTGCCTCGCGAAAACAGTGTTGAAACTGAATATTCCAATTGTATTTGCTCATTTCCATAATAGAAAATACCAAGGGGAAGTTGGGGTTGGATCTTTCACAGCCTTCCCGGATTAAACGCAGGGCCGAATCTGAGTCTGTCTCAATTATGAGTTGACGCCACCCTCTGTTCCAGGTCATTCGGAGACCTGTATATAATCCCCACAACTCAGCAGTAAGAACTTCAGCTATACCTATGTATTTGCTGAATCCCTTTATCCAAGTGCATGCTTCATCTCTGAAGACCCCACCGCAGCCAGCTTTTCCTCCTCCTTTCACTGAACCATCGGAGTTGAATTTTATCCAGCTGGTTGGAGGGCCAATCCATTTTACAAGAGTTTCCACTTGTCTGTTTCTGTATCCCATGTGTTCTTCCAGCTGGACAAAATCAAGCATTTTCTTGACTTTGATACTTGCTGTAAGTATCAGGTTATGGATCTGGTTTGTTATTCCTTGGAAGACCAGAGTATTCCTGTTAAGCCAAATTTGCCAGCATAGAAAGCCAAACAGTGATGGCTAATTTGTTGAGTGACCTCTTCCTAAATCTTCAATTAGACACCAGTGCAACCATTTTTGTACGTCCGTCTGGAAGAAATGATTCCAGTGAGTTGGAGATAGTATGGAGAGCCACATGTTTGATACTTTGGGACAACCCCGGAGTAAATGGAATGTTGTTTCCTCGGACAATTTACATCTCGGGCACTCATCACAGTGAGAGAGTAATCTCTTTTTTCGCTGACTATTGGTGAGAATTCTATTCTTGGCTGCTAACCAAAGGAAGACGCGAATTCTTTTCGATCCTTGCAATTTCCAAATTGTCTGCCATATGTCTGCGCTTGAAATGTGCATTAGTTCCGTGAGGCTTTGATAAGCAGATTTGACTGAAAATTCCCCATTCTTTGTTAGAGCCCAGCGTACCGAGTTTGTGCCCAGGGAAATACCCGGGGGGGGGGGGGGGGCATTATCCCCATGATTTTATAAAGGCATTGTTCTGTTATTTGGGATTGGAGTTTTTCGAGGTCCCACTCACCATTCTGTTTCACATACTCCATGACTACTGCTTCTTCTTCATTTCCTGGTATACGAACTCCTGGTTCTAAGATAAGAGGATTGCTATTTGGTATCCATGAGTCCTGCCAAAAGCGCACAGTTCTCCCATTCCCAATGTTCCAATGTAAATTTGCAGTGGTAGCACTCCAGACATCACAAATGCCTTTCCAAACATTAGACATGTTCGCCTTTCTTTTTACCTCTGGAATGAAGTTATTACCACAGTGGTATTTTGATCGAAGAATCTTCACCCAAAGGGCTTCAGGATTATCTCTGAGTTGCCATGCAAGTTTCATCAGGAATGCATCGTTACACTCCTTCATTCGCCTGAGACCTAAGCCACCTTCATTCTTTGTTCTACATAAATCATCCCAAGCCACGAGATGAACTTTTTTCCTCTCTTCATCTGTGTTCTAAATGAAGTTTCTAATTATTTGTTCCATATTTTGGCAAAGCAATACTGGCAGACGTGCAGTTTGCATACAATATTGTGGGATAACCGATAGAACGGATTTTGCCAGCGTTATTCTTCCAGCAAGGGATAAATATTTTGCTTTCCATGCGCTGAGTCTTCTGGAAATATTTTCCAGTATAAAGTTGAAAGAGTTTCTGGTAACTCTACCGTGGTGGAGTGGCATTCCTAGGTATTTTCCTAAATCAGAAGTGATTGGAATTCCGAGAGTTTCTCCAATCTCCTTTGCTCTATTATGGTTGGCATTCTTGGAGAAAAACACCTTGGATTTTTCTTTGTTCATTTTTTCCCCTGAACTGGTACAAAAAAGTTGCAAGCAGGTATTGATAATCTCTGTTTGACTGGTAGATGCTTCTGCAAATAGGATCAAGTCGTCTGCAAAAAACAGGTGAGAAATCGAGATTCCATTCTTGTTGAGATGTATGGGCTCCCACATGTTTGCCCGGATGGCTAGATTAATTCCTTATGCAAGTCTTTCAATGCAAAGAACGAAGAGATAAGGTGATAATGGGTCTCCTTGCCTTATCCCTCTTGTAGGAGAAAATTCTTGTGAGGCTTCCCCGTTCCAAAGCACTTTCATCTTGCATGTTGTGACACAGGCCATGATAAGGTCAATGAAGTGCGTGTCCATGCCAATATCTGTAAGCGTGTTTTTCAGGAAGTCCCACCTTAACCTATCGTAAGCTTTCTCTAGGTCCACCTTAATTGCCATAAAGTCTTTTCTATCTTTTTTCGACTTAATGGATTGCTTCTTGTGTAATAACTATATTATTTGAGCTATGTCTTCCTGGAATGAAGCTGCATTGGTTTGGCCCCATGACGTGATCTAAAACACCTTTTAGACGTGAAGCTATTATCTTGATGATTATTTTATAAATCACATTGCACAAACTGATCGATCTAAAATTTTTAAGATTTTTTAGATGATCAATTTTGGGGATCAACATTAGTAGTGTTTCATTTATCTCTTCCACTTTGCCAGGGTTGGAGAATATTTCTTTGAACATGAACAAATAGAATTGCCCACAATAGACCATTGGCTCTAGAAGAAAAGAGCATGTAAGCCGTTCGGTCCTAGAGCCTTTAATGGGCTCATGGAGAATACTGCTCTCTTGATCTCCTCATCCGAGAAGAGTTTTTGGATTTTTAGTAGCTTTTCTTTAATTATCGATGGAAACTATCCCGAAAGAAGGTATTGTTGCGCATCACTCCCCCTTTTTGTAAACAAGCTTCTGTAGAAATCAATTGACATTTGCTGCAAGGTCCCAGGATCACTGCACCATTGCCCATTATCATCTCGAAGGGACTCAGTCTTGTTTTTTCTTCGGTGAAAGATCGTAGTATTATGGAAGTATTTCGTGTTTCTATCACCATATTTAAGCCATTTGCAACGTGACTTTTAATACCAGGTAAGTTCTTCCTGAAGCAAGATTTATTCATACTCCTGCTAAAGTTCTTCTTTGAGGGCTATCAAGTGTGGCTGGTATATTCGTTCCAGTTTTCAGTCAATGCCCTCTAACCGTGCTAAAACCTTTCTTTTTCTTTTCTAGATACATCCGAAGACTTCTTTATTCCATGTTTTCACCGAGATATGAAAATCTGAAGAAGCATCTTTCCAGTTAACATTGTCATCCCAAGATTTCTCAACTATCTTTGGGAAAGAGTCATTCATCAACCAAGCAGCAAGAAAACGAAATGGTTTTTGTCCATTTCGGGGTTCACTGGAAGCTTCCAGTTTAAGGAGAATGGGTCTATGATCAGATTTCCTGGAGAAAAGGTGGAACACTGCTGAGTTTGGAAGATGGAATCTCCATTCCATATTAGCCACATATCTGTCTATCCTCTCCTTCAACTTGTTTCTTTCCCAAGTGAAGCTGGGACCGTAGTACCCCAGGTCTGTTAAATTGCATGAGTCTAAACATTCGGAGAATAATTTCATATTACGCCAATTATGCCCTGCTCCACCTATTTTCTCCGTTTCACTTATGTAGGCATTGAAATCTCCAAAAACCAGCCAAGGTTCTTTGATTGTTTGCGCCAGTTGCGTGAGTTTTTCCTAAAGTAATTGTCTGCGTGTTGGGTTCGGGGAACCATATACTCCAGTAATAAGATCGGAGAAGGAGTTGTCTGCCAATGTGATCCTGGCGTGTATAAGTTGTTCATGTTCAAATAGAATTTGGACATTAAAATTTTTCTTGTTCCACAGAAGCCAAAGACCTCCAGAAAATCCAGTTGGGTCTACCCTTGCACAGCCATCAAGGCCAATCTTCTTTATCACCCTGTCTGCCTTTTGCTCTTTTATTCTTGGTTCAACGATTAGAATGAGTCCTACGGAGTACATATTGATTAAGTCTTTGATTTGGGCTCCAAAGAAGGGAGACCCAGCTCCTCTACAATTCCAGGATAATAAATTCATAAACAATAAAAGGATAATAGTGGGTTCAATCTGTCCCTAGATGGGATTCCAGTCTCTGTTGGGCAAACGCAAGTAACGTTCCAACTCTTCTGGTTGAACTGAATTTTTGAACATGTTTATGAGCTGCGTGACGGTAATATCCAGTGGCTTTGGGGGGACTCCTTTCGAGCCCAAAATCGGGCTATCCTGTGTCTCCAACACGGTTACTTGATCCTGTTGGTTTACGGGTTCTGCTGTGATTACGGGACTCATCCGTAGGTTCGGATTTCCGATATAGTCTACCTCCATATTTGGGCCACCTCTTCTTGGATTGGGATTGGACGTCTCTCCTCTTTATCTTATGGGCCTACCGCCTTTAGGTTCCATGATCCAGAATTGGCTTGGCTAGCGGGTCCATTATGGTCTTTTTTCCCTCAGCCTTACTTCCCTTTCTATTCGGTCCTGGATTGGAGTGTCCCGAAGGCTTTGACCGGGGTATCTCATTATCAACTTGATTAGTGCCGTCAAATCCGTTGACTCCATTTTGGGGAGTAATTGATGTTTCTTCCTGAATTAGATTTTCCAATGCTGTAAAGCGTGATCCCCGAATTACCTCCCCAGGTTGATTTATATCCCGGGTGATTGCCTTGACTAGAGCTTTCCTGTTTAGGGTGCTATTTTGTCGGATTTGTCGCCGGGGAAGCATCCAATCGCCGAAGTCCGATTCTCCGACCACCACCTGATCTCCCATTTTGTCTGCGTTAACTACATTCGGATCCATTCCTCCACTTTTGGACTTGATGCCTTCTGTCTTTTCACCCAAATCTATTGGATTAGTCTTATCTTCCAGCCGGTTATGTTCTTCTGGTTTCAACTCCGAACAAGTTTCTTTCCTGTGACCAAATTTGCCACAGTTAAGACATATGAGGTGTAGGCCCTCGTATTGGACTGGGTGCACTCTTCCCCGTATGAAGAGTTTTGGAATGAGTTATTTCCTTAGGTCGATCTCCACGCATAGCCTTGCAAATCTTCCTCTTGCAGTTAAGGCTTGGTTGTCCTGTTCACGCAAGGTGTTCATGTCCACTTTTAGAGTGCGACCAATTATGTTACGAATCCTCCACAAGAATCTCTTATTGTAGTATTCCAAATGAAGCCCTGGAATTCGTACCTATACCACCAGTCTTCGATATTGTTCAATGAAGGGGTTAAATTCCGGTCTCCATCTCTGGACAACGAGATAATGATTGGCAATCATCCAAGGACCATTCTGGAGAGCATGGTTGTAATTAGCAACTTCCTGGAACCGGCTCACATAGAAACCATTCCCTATGTCAATCAGTTGGAATTCCTTCTGGGGTGTCCACAGCTTCTCCAATCTGGCTTTGAGAAATTTATAGCCAACGTTTTTACCCAGTAGGTTAACGATCAATGAGTATCTCCATGGTTTACACCATTCTCTTCTCTCCTCTGCTAAGACAGGTACAACTGGGCACAGAGGGTCCCCATTTTCTGGCGTTTGGAAAGTATCAACTTCCTCATCGCTAAGCATGTCCTCTAGTTCAGTTTCATGATCACTATCATCTTTGTAATAGCCATTGATCCCCAGCAGCCTATCCTTATAAGATACTATCTTCCGGTTGTCTATTTCTGCGTCCCTGCATTCATAGTTATCATGGGGTGATTCCATCTCAATCTCCACTTCCTTTGATGAAGCTTCATCCGCTTTCGCCTTTTTGGTGCTTCGAGCCAGCAGGTCTTCCTCCTCGCCGGAGAGTTCTCGTTCGCGTTCAAGGTTCATCGCCGGAGTCCCCTTATCAACGTTTTTAGTTTTATTTATGCATAATTTATTTTTATTTATTAAATATTTTCTTGATACTTTATTTCTATTTTTGTAAAATTTATTTTTATTTATTAAAGTCTAAATGCACATTTTCATGTAATATTTACTAAAATATTCTCTCTCTTTTTTTTGTGATAAATGCTCTATTATATAATATTTTACAACAACTAATTAAACTAATTGTACAAATTTATTTTATAATAGATGCTCTATTATATAATATTTTGCAACAACTAATTAAACTAACTGTATGAATTTATGTATAAGATTTTCTAATACCCTTAATATATATTTTATTATTAGAAATCAATCATCATTATATTATTAGACATCAAGAACAATAAAAATTTTATAAGATAATTTCTTTTTTAAAAAACACATAAAATTATAATAATTTTAAAATAAATAATTTTAATTTATTTTGAACGAAATTAATTTTTCTTTGTACACCAAATATCAAAAAATATTTTTTCTCCCTGTACCAAATAATAAAAAATTAATTTATTTTTTTAGAAATATGCTTTTTAAGAGAAGTATTTTCTAAAAATTTAATTTTTCTCTAAACCAAACGAACCTTAAATTATATTCATTTTTCTTAAAATTTGGCTTAAATATACTCTCTCCTCTTCAATTTTTGAAAATGCACTAAAATTCCTTTATTATTGAAGTTGGGTAGCACTGTCAAATTAATTTTGCGAATCGCCCAAAATGCTTTTTTAGAAATAGTGAAACTGCAAGGCTAGCTTCTACAGTAATCAGCCAAAGGCGCCAAAGGGGGGTTGAGAGGGAGGATGGAGAATCTTGAGAAAAGATAACAAGGATTCGAACTGGAATTATGGTTTCGCCTGGTGATGGTTAAAAAAATTGGGAGGAAGGAAGAGGCAATGACCTGATATTATGGTGTTTTGATGGCGGAATAGTGGTGCCGGGAAGGAGAACCGGCGGCGAGACAGTGAGGTCAGAAAATGAGGGAGACTGGTGGTGGTTGGCAACATGGTTAGGATGGCTCCGATCTGATTCGGAGTGGTGGATGATAGGAAGCTCTGATGGTGAGAAAGAGAAATTAGGAAGCTTAGAAGGGTGGAGAAGGAGAATTTTGAAATTCAAAACCAAAGGAAAATTACAAAGGTGTGACTTGGGGGTTTGAAACTTAGAATAATATGGAAAAATTCATTTAATGAGATGACCAAGTTAATAGAATTTCCCGGTTACAAAAAGACCAGAACCAAAAAGGCGGCCGATCAACCAGCCCTGAGAAAGCAAATAGCCAATCAGAATATTCAACTAAGCTAATATGGTACATAGGATGGGTTTAAATGTAATCTATTTTTTAGTGTAAAATATTATACATAAAAAAAGAAGATATATTATTAAAATACATATAATTAAATTTTTTAATAATAATTAAAATTTTAATAAATTTTTATTAATATAATAATACATGAATAGATAATTATATAAATTTTCATATAATAAGGAACTTTATAAAAAGTTATGTTATCCAAACGGATAATTGTTTATAATGAATTATTACATGTTTAAATAAAAATATTTAAATCAACTATAATATATTTATATAATAAAAAATTATAATAGATTATCTTCTTAAATTGATAATCATTGATTAATTAAAAAAATTTATAAAATATTAATAAATAAACAAAAATAAAAAGTTTAAATTTAATTTGTAGTCAATGTAAAATATTTTATACTATTAGTAAATAAAAAATATATTATTAAAAAATTAATTGTAATTAAATTTTTTTAATTACAGTAAATAAATTTTAACAATTTTTATTAACACAATAATATATGAACAGATAATAGTATAAAGTTAATTTATATTAATAGTAAAACAAATTTAAATATATAACTAAAATATCTTCTCATTTAAATGATCATTTTCTTTCTGATAAACAGATGACTATTTAAGAGTTATAAAATAACCACATTAAATGCCATAGAAACCGTTTTAATTTTTTAATGATAAATATTAAAAATAAATAATATATAAAGGGGTTAAATATTAGTCTATGTTTAAGGTAATTACAATTAAATAGTACGTAGTCTCTTCAAAAAGAAGATAGAAAATTTTTATAAAAATTAGAAAAATTTGTGTATTTGTGCCAAAAATTAAGTTAAGTATATTTAGTTCACATATGTTGCTTATAATAATTAGGCATAAATCTAATATTTTTTTATTAAAAATGAGATTCACTTGATAAATATCAAGTATTTAGCCTAATAAAAGCGGAGCTTTAAATATTCTATAATAAATTTTAGAATGCAATTAGGATATAAATTCTATCATAAACTAAACATAAAAAATTCTTTAGTAGTTAAAACAAATAATACATCAAGTAGGGTGATTATTAGTTGATTAATGGTGATTAAAACTAATTTTTTAACCAACGGTACTTAACCAATAAGTATTTTTTTTTCAATTGAAATTAACTGAATGTATAGCCTTAATTGAATTTCATCGATAAATTCGGTCTTGATCGGTCAAATTCGGTTCGGGCCCATTTAAAATTTGAATTTTTTTAAAAAATATCTACCTAAATTAATTTAATAGTTAAAATTAAGTTATAAACATATGTTAACATCATAATTTCATTAATATAACTATGAATTAAGTATTAAATTATAAAAATAATTAATAAAAATTTAAATATAAATTTTTAACTAAAAAAATTAATATATATTTCAGTTAATGTCGATTAATTGCAGGTTATTACAATTAAGAATTTTTATTCGTAATTAACTGACCACCTGAAATTTATAAATTTGTTTCTATTTTTAATCGATAATAATATATTAACCGCTTTTAACTGACTAATTTTAGGTTCGGTCGGTTGGTTAAGAGTGGTTTGAATATATTTGATCACTCCTAACATCAAGATACTTAAAATAACAAAAATAATATATTAATTTAAAACATTAAATGACTCTAAGAGAAAAAATTATATTTATAGTGTATGTAATTAATTTTTAATAAGTTTCTTAAGTGTAGGTTTAACGTATTTTTTTAATCATATTTACTTGCATTATATTAAAGGGATATATTTAGTTTGTGTGTGGGTAGATTGGGGATTAATGTTTTGAAAATGTTGTTAATGTCAACATTTAACAAAAAAATATTAACAGATGCCTAATAGAAGGGTGAAACTATTGCATAAAAATTAATATAAGGGAAGGGTTTGGGGGGAGATAATGTAATTAGGTAAATTTTTAATAATTAGGTTAAACCTTAAGAGAAGTTAGTATAATTTACCCTTAATTAAATTATCAAGGGTACCAAAAGCATTTGTGCTCTTACCTTCATTAAATTTGTAATTATATTTTTATAACTTTTGTTTAATTATATCTTTAAATTTAGGTGCTTAGTACAATACTTCAAGAATTTCAAAATTCAAAATGATATACCAAAATTTGAAATTATTTAATTAAAATTATTTAATGATAATTATTCATTTTTTAATAAATGTGATTAAATAATTTCAATTTAATGATTACTAAAACTATCACATTATCTTAAATTATGAAATTTTTGGAATATTATAAAATTCACTTTAAACTTAATATAATTTGTAATTACATTTTTTTTTTCCATCGAGTATTGTCAAACTATACATAGTATTGCAATTGTCAACACTTTCCGTGGTGTGATGACTTTCTAGTTTCTACATTATTTGAGTAGTTTTTCCTCCATCATGTTATGGGTTTGGATTTAATATATTATATATGTATATTAAGTAACTCCTAATAATAAGATAATAAAAAATAATAAAAATTATTATAATTAATTTATCATCAATACTAACTAATGTGCCTTTATTGTGGAGATTAAAGAGATTGAATAGAGTTAATTTAAATATATTAAATTAAAATTTTTCATTAAAATTATTTAAATATACTTTATTATTTTATTACTATTAAATTAATAGCATATTTTTTATTTAAATAAAAATGTGAATGTTACAAACCTCCGTGGATGTGAAAGGATAGCAAACCCTACCCCCACACACACTAAATTTTACTTTAATATATGAAAAAAAGAGCGTACGCCATATTTATTTTACTTATATATATATATCAGCAAAATAAATTTCTTCCACAAATTATTATATTAAAAAATTATTTTGATGGAGTAGCTACGGTTTAAGTTAATTCCATATTGGATAAAAGATTTTTTTTGGCTGCGAATATTTAATAAAAGAATTAGTTTTTGATTAACTACTGTTTGTTTATTTTCTTTAATTAATGAATTTTATATTTAATCTAATAGCAAATAAACTTATGACATAAAATTCTATTGATTTTATCTAATATCAACTAATGGCCCGTATTTAATTAAACTTTGAGCACCAAACACTTTTATATGCAAATAATATTGTGCCTAACCATGGAGTGATAGAGTGACAAGGAACATGAATATGATAGATAGAACTATCAAATAGAGATAAATTTCGATCCAAACCGGTCTATGAAAGGAATTTATATAGACATGCAGTGAAAATGAACCAGAATTTAGGTGGTTGAATCCAATCCAGATCGTGGGATGATCTATTTGATATGTAAACTTTGGCTGTTAGACAAATGGATAGGACTGGACCAGTTTCCGCGAAGGATTAACAATATAGAAGGGACCAGAATTTGGATAATTCAGTTACCCGAGTCCACCGGATGATCCGCTCGATACACCGACGTTGATCCGTTTTAATAAGCACGAGGTTTAAACCACCTCGGCGACAACGTGAAAATAAAAAATGAACATATTATTAAAGCCCATTATTCACTGTTAATTCGTTTGTTTGAGGCTGAGAGCAGATGGAGTGTTTTTTCTCCTGAAAATTGGGTGATTGGATCATGAGGACCTTGTTTGGAGAATAAGCCCAAACAACCTTACTTGATTAGAACTAATAGCCTGTTAAAGATGGGCCTGGGTTTTACCATTAAAGCTAATGTTGCCCATTTTTCGTCTTTTTTAAATGTTCAGATCATGCACCCAAAAAAAGGAAAATGTTCATATCAAAGTTGTTTTTTCTGCCTATAATTAAAAAAGGCTAATAAAGATAAATACCTGGAAGAAACGTCAATCAAAAATTAATATTTAAATGTAAGAAACTTATAATAGATATAATGATAAAAAAAAAACTTAATTTTAAGTGATTAATTAGATCCAATATTTTAAAATTCGGCCTAAAAAATAACCCTACAAAGTATGAGGATCATAATCAGATTGGCTCGATAGGTTTGAACAACCAAGTGAACCAAAAGCATATCTTTTGATATAATGCTATAAACATTTATAAAGGATTATTTTAAAATATTAACATTATATTTTATTTCAATTTATTAGGATTTTAAAAATTTTTAATGTGGATGTTAATAACATTAATTACATAAAAATAATTTAGTGATATATTATATAAAATATAAGTTGTTTAGAAAAACATTTCAAATGCTAGTGTTTGTTTGAGAAATAAAAAAGATGGTTAGACCTCAGAAAATATTGAAAGCATTGGGGGGCGGGGGGTTACAGTTTCAAAGCATGAAATAAAATGAAATGACATTATCATACTGAAAGGGGTTTTTGTACAAGTGGTCACATCGGTTGCCATTGCTCAGGTATTTTATGCTCGAATCCCATAAAGATTAGAACTTATTGGCACAACGGGTTTATTGCGTCTATAATTAACATGGTTAAATTGAACCGTCATCCACCAGGTTGGATTGGTTGAATCACTTGACCTAATTGGGGTTCAATAACATTGATTAGAACTTGTTTTTTATTCTATCTTTAAAATAAAAAGGGGAAATAAATGAACACTTTAAAATTAAAAATAAAATTGTAAAACTTAAAAATTTATAGATAATAGTAGGATTTTATTTTAAAAGATTAATTATGATTTAATATTCTAATTTTCTATCCCAAAAAGTTAAAAGATAAAAAATAAATCTAAATATATAATAAATTCTCAAATTTTTTAATGTATTTTCACTATGGCTGAAAATGAATTTAGATAAATCATAAACGATTCCAAAATCAGCTTAGTAAATTAGATTCATGAACCAAGTGAGTTGAATTCTTGAATTTCAAGAAGTGATATGTTTGCTAAAGGAAACCAAATCTAATGTATGATTAATTTGACTCGTTTGATTTATATATCAATCCGATAAATTAATTATGTTTACAAATATATTTTTATAATATTTATAAATTAAATTATGACATTAAATATAATTATATATATTATGTATTTTATTTAAATGAATTTAAATAGTATTTTCTTATACAATTTTTCTCTAAATGAACTAAATGATTCAAATTACTGAACCAATAAAACAAGTTGGCTTGATTCATTTAAATTTAAATTTACTTATTTGGTACTTTAGTTTATTTGATTAAAGCAAATGAACTATCAAATTAAGTTGAATAGATCACAAGTTTAATTTAAGCTAAATTAAGATAAAAAGACTTTGGTACATTAAATTACAAGTTAATTCTCAGATTAAGTTAAATTCATTCAAATTGAGTCAAACCATTTTGCAGCTTGACTTATCTTGATCCATATTTATTATTGTTGATCGTTAAGAATAATGCTAATGTGACATTGTCAAAAGTGGAATTGATGTAAATCACTCAAAAAGAAGATTTAACATGCTAATAATCTTTATGTTTGGAATAATAATAAAAATGTGAATAAGAATAGAATAGAATAGAATTGTCATTCTATAAATTATATTTGATATCCATTTGATATATCAAAATAATGTATAAATAGAAAGGAAAGAGTAGTTAACGATAATAATTTCTTTATTACAAAAATAATAAATATTTATTCAACTTAATAATCTAAATTGAATATTTTATTAAATAATTTAATATAATAAAAGGATATGATATCAACAACAATAAAATATTTTCATATTTTAAATTCTATTAAAAATTATAACTAATAATTTTTATAATAAGAATATAAAAATTCTAATATAATAATTTTAATTTATATTAAATATTTTTTATAAATAATATGACAATATCTTATTTTTATTTTATTATCAAAACTATAATTTCCAAAAAAAATTATAGAAAAATTATTGAAAATTTGATATTATTTTATTATTTATTATATAAAGATAATATTGAAATATTGGAAAAAAAATCCCTAGAAAAATTCTTATGGTGAATTTTAAGCAAAAAGTGCTAGAATCTTCCAATGAAAATTTTCTAAAAAAAAGGAAAAACAAATTTGTTAATTCTATGGAAGAAAATCAATTTGATTAAAATATTATAATAATCATATAAAATCTATACTTTTTTTTAAAAAATTGCATAAAATGCCAATTTCTACTAATCTGTATACAAAGACTAACAAAAATTCACAAACAATGGCAAATATTTAGATTAATACAAATAATTATAAAATATAGTATATAGAATATAAGAGAACAATATTTAGATTAAGAAACACAATCATTCGTCAAATTTATCTTCTTCATTTCTAGTTGATCATCCTTTTTTCCATCTACCTCTTCGTAAATTTCATCTTCTTCCATCTTCTCTAAGTTATTCAAGCTAGGGTAACCCATTAAATTTTTCAAAGCCATTAGATACATCATAAAACTAATAATTTAGTCATCAGCCTTAATTAAATGATCTGCATGTGACATATATGATTATCTTGTTATACATTTTTTATTATGTATATGTCATCGATCAATCCTCTAGGCTTGTTACTTATAACTACATAAAACCCATGCTTGTCTCTCTTTGTATAAGGGTATGGTGAATAATAAACTTATATTGCTTGTTGTGTAAGAATGAAGGGATCATATTAGTCATATCACTTGCTATTTTTTGTTTTGACTATGATATATTAAAGTTACACTCTTATATCACGGCCCAATATGAGATTAAACCAAACATAATGGAAAAGAGCCACCTTTTTTATTAACATTCTAAGATACTTTAATTGAACTATTTCTCTAACACTATTGAAGTTATCATCCCTTATTCTGACATTCCATATGCCTTTAACACACCATCTGTTGTTATAATTTTTTTCATTAACTCTATTGATGTATGTGAAATCCATATCTATTAATAAGATAAATTAGCTATATTTTTAATATCCCTAGTGGACTTATACCAAATTCTAGATATATAAATTGTGCACTCCATTAGCATTGTCATGAATTTAAATAGATAGAAAACATTTTCACATGGTTACTATAAGAAAGGAGAACTAATTTTCATTAATTTACTTACATATACTTGAAACCAACTAGTAAATAGGGCATTAGTCATTATTTCAATGTTTGCTTCTTGTAAATATGGGCACATAATCTTTAACCAATGCATAAATTATTAGTGTATATGACCTAAACCAATCATATAGATAATTATAAACTTGAATTGTGTTATTTTAATAACAATTCCAATTATCATATTTATATTGTCTGTGTAATATATTTAATTATAATAATAATCTTAGAATAATTACATTCTTAAATGTCCCTAATCATATATCATTATGGATTGAGTTGCTTTGATATGTTAAGACTAACATATGTGATGACTTATATGAAATATTAAGCCTACACATGAGTTCAGGTTAGAAAACTTGTATACTGGACTGACCCATCCTAAGAACAATGCATAAATCGTTATATGAATATCATGGGTGATTCTTAGTGATTATCATTAATATAGTCCTTTGACATGAGATTACCAAGGTTTCCTACATGTAAGTTTCATATTTTAATACTACTCTATATCATTCATGGTTAAGTAAATATAAAGGTAATTATTAGATATGTGACATATCATGCGGAAGGATTTGTATGATCAAGATGAAATTTATCCCTCCTATATAATAGGAGAGATATCTATGGGCCCCTTGATTAAATAAAGTTAAGAAAATGCATAGCCATACTCAGATGAATTGATATGAGATGTCAATTACATTTGCTTTAGTCAGCTTACTTAGGAATAAAAAAACCTTCGGATTAGGCCATACGAGAATGACACAGTCCATGTCTCGTGCTCAATCTAGATGTCTAGGATAAAAGGACATAGATGATGATCGCATGTAAAGGTTCAGTCGAATCACTGACTTTCTCATTACTTGGGTAATAATGATATGTTACTAGACACTGCTCATTATTTATTATCATTAATATGATTAATTATCATTGCTAATATAATAAGAGCTTGAAGGGTCACACACTTAGAGCCTAGTGGATTTGAAATTAATGGACCAAATTGTTTGAGCCTAATATTTGATAATTCTTTGTTATAATTATAAGGCCCAATAATAAGCCTATAATTATATATGGACCAAAGCCTAAATTAGTTAGAATTTTCTATACTCCTATTTAAATAAGGTTATTAGGTAATAATAATTATTAATTAATTATTCACGCATCCCTATACAACATAGA
Organism: Sindora glabra; assembly: GCA_020226215.1. Taxonomy (NCBI): domain Eukaryota; kingdom Viridiplantae; phylum Streptophyta; class Magnoliopsida; order Fabales; family Fabaceae; genus Sindora; species Sindora glabra. Next base: position 13,230,616 of record CM035230.1, on the reverse strand, counting down.
AAAATCCTAACACCTCTCTTTGACCATAATCCTTGAAAAAGTGTAGCTAGCACTACGAGGTTAAGGAGGTGAATTCTAACCAGTGATTGTGAGGACGTTCATTGGTGATATGTTAATTCATGTAGATACCTAGGAGTCTTTGATTGAAAGGAAGTCGAAGAGGTGATCAACGAACAAAATTTAGAATCATCGAAAGGTATAGCTTGAATCTTACATTCTAATTTAACGTTTTGCATGGATCCATTAGTTAGGATCGATTTATTCCGCTGTACTTGTATGAATCCCGATCTCAACATAAATATATTACAAAAAGAAATAGTTAATATGAGTTTAACATTAAATTGAGAGATGAATATATGAAATGATTCATAAAGATAAAAGAGACTCATTTTATATTGCTTACTTCTTCATAGTTAAGTAATAAATGTATTATAACTAATCACAATTCAATATTGTCCAATTTGTTGATAGAAACTAAATAGGAATCCTAAAAGTGATTAAAGACCCAAAGAATAGGCTTTAAGGTATCATCACTTGCTCAATCAATCATCATTCTTGTTGAGTCTTGTACTTTGTGATTGTATGTTAGGACCAAAGTAGTATTGATAAATGTGAGCTATCTCTACTATTAAATAAGCTTCACAAATATTTCCTTCTAGCTTAACTTTATTGTAGACTTTCTTTTTCAATTTGTTAAGAAACCTTTCAAATAGATACATCCATTGACATTGTATAGGACAGTTGTCTAGACTCAAGATGTAGTAAGCTTTAGGAATATGTGATTTCCCATTGTCAATCTCTTGAAACTTAAACTCCCTTCATTTACAACATTCTTTAATTTAGTCTTCAAATTGTCTTTAGATTTGCCTTTAATGTTCATCACCACATTGAAAACATTATTAAAGACATTTTTCTTTATGTGTATGACATCTAGATTGTGTCATAATAGGTTAGTTTGCCAGTATAGCAAGTCCTAGAATATTCTTCTTTTGGTTTAAATATAAACCACCTTATATCTTGGCATCCTAATTGGCCAAGTATCAGTAACATTTGGAGTGAGACAAGCTTGGTAAAAAATTTATTCACTACTTAATCTTATTAGAGAATTAGATCTCTTAACTCTAGTTTTAATGAAGTTGGTCCTATTTCTCTCGTAAGAGTAATTATATTGTAGAAACTATATGTGACAATCAAAGTAGGATTATTTTCAATTGTGCTTTAAAGTGAATGTTTTTGTTCCTTCCATACATATTGAGCACCTTAATTTTCCAATGGTTTGTCATCTAGATAATGTTTTGTATGTAGGAAAATCATTTATGGTCCATATTAGCACAACTTCATTTGAAAGTTTTACTTTATTGAAATATCATATATTATGACACCTTTATTTCACAAACTTAGTAATTCATTAATTAAAGGCTATGTGAATATCAATATTACTCTTAGGAATTTCTAGGCTTGAGACTGTCACAGTTAAGAACATTTTTAAGGATGTCACATCTCTAATGGCAAGGTGCTACATTATGAATAAATGAATTAAAACCATTTGAGTATAACCTAAGTCTTATGTTGCAAGAATTAACTATAAAATGAGGGTGAGTCCAATCAAATTATTTCCAAGCTTCTCCATTTTTAGGGTGACACAACATGTCAACCTCCTTTTGATTCTCTAGATGTTATCTCATCTGAAGAGCCAAATTTATTGACACATTAAGAGAGAACAATTCTTCAAGCCATGCTCAACAATGAAGCAGACACATCTGTTGATAATAAAATATAGATTACAATAATACTAAACTTATTTAGGACTATAAGCTTATGTCTTACACTAATCATCTACTAACAATCCCTTTAAGCTGGAGTACAAATATCAAACATACCTAACTTGTTACAAATATTATCAACCCACTTTTCTTAGAAAGTTTTAGTAAATAAATTAGCTAATCATTCCTCGATTTTAATATGTATAAGACTAATAATCCATTTCTAAAGTTTCTATCTAACAAAATTACAATTAGCTTCTACATGTTTTATACGTTCATGAAAAATTGAATTTGTAATAATATGAGTAGTTGTTAATTATTACACCATAATTGCATAATTTTATAAGGCTTAATTCCAAGTTAATGAATAAGATAGAAAATCTACACAAGCTCTGATGTAGCATGGGCCATGATTAGATACTCAAACTCTGTGCTTGAACGTGATACCATTACTTATTTCTTACTTTTCTAAGACATAAGATTCCCATCAATAAATACATAATACCTAGAGGTAAACTTTCTATCTATAGGACATCCAACCTAAATTATATTATAGAAGCTTTCTATTCTGCAATGATCACAATTTTTATACAAAATTTCATAACTAGGTGCCTTCTTAAGATATCTTAAAATATGCATGATTGCATTCCTATTTCTTTCAAGAGATCGAGAATATATTTCTCCTAAGATAAGAAAATTCTTTTATTTTCTTAAACAATTTCAATCCTTAAAAAGTACTATAGTACTTCCAAATTTATGGTCTGAAACTTAGTTTGAAGAAAAAATTTTAATTCTAAAATATTCAATTTATCACTACCAGTAACCATAATATTATCCATATAAACAATCAGAAGAATACAACTATAACTGATTGATTATAAAAAATTGAATAGTCATGATCACCTTTTCTTATCCTAAACTCTATCACCACATTACTAAATCTCTCAAATCAAGCTTGAGAAGATTGCTTTGAGCTATATAAATATTTTTTTAATTGACAAACCTTGTCATACTCTCCCTAAGTAATAAACTTAGGTAGTTGCTCCATATACACCTCTTTATGTAAATCACCATGCAAAAAGGCATTTTTAACATCAAGTTGATAGAAAGGCTAGCTATAAGATGCAGTGAGAGAAATAAATAAGTGAATAGAAGTAAGTCTTGCAACTAGAGAGAATGTTTCTAAATAATCCACACCATAGGTCTTTGCATACCCTTTTGCCACTAAACAAGCTTTCAACTAAGCAATAATGTCATCTAAGTTAACTTTCATAGTGAAAATTGCACCTAATAGAATTTTTACTAGTTGATAAGGACACAATATCGCATGTATAATTTTTCTTAAGGGTCATCATTTCTTCCTCTATAGCAATACGCCACTTAGGTTGAGAAAATACCTCCATAATACATTTAGGAACAATAATAAAATCCAATAAGGCAATATATGATTGTGAAGAGACAAGTAGTGTGGGATGGGATGTATATGTAGAAATGGGATAAGAGTAATTAATATTATCTTTCTAAGTGTAACTATAAGTGCCTTTTCGATAAGAAGGATTTGGTGATGAAGTAGTTAGTAGAGGAAACAAAAGTAGTGGTGATTTAATAGTTAGTACTGTATTGGATGTCTCAATATTGTTAGCTAAAGGTGCCACAGCTGGCACCTGCACTCTATGAGAATAATCATGCTTAATAAAAGGACAAATCCAATTTATCTCTAAAAGGCCTGAGAATTCAGAAAGTTAAAATACACAAGAAAATATTCATTAAGGGAGTTAGATTTAGGTATGGTGGAAGATGTAGAAGAGCCAAAACATGATGTGGGTTCAAAGAATGTAACATCAGAAGATATAAAATAATGATTCAAATCGGAAGAATAACATCGATACCTTTTTTTTTATCCTAGAATAACTAAGAAAGATACATTTTAAAGACCATGGGTTGAGTTTAGAGATCTAAGGACAATGATCCTAAACAAAATAAATACAACAAAAAATACGTGCAATGAGAGGAAATAAAGGTCTAAAAGGAAACAAAATGGAGTAAGGTACCTAACGTTGAGAACCGTGGTTGACATTTGATTGATTAGAAAATAAGTGGCAAAAATTTTCTCTACCCAAAATACCTTAGACACTTTCATTTGGAAGAAGAGTGTACAAGAAACCTCCATTAAATGACAATTTTTTCTTTTAACTACTCTATTTTATTGTGGAGTAACCAAACAGGAACATTGATAAATAATATCATGCTTAAATGAATATGAAGAAAATTAGATAGAAAAATATTTTTTAATATTATCACTTCGTAAATTTTATATAGAAGTATGGAATTGATTTACAATTTCAACATGAAAGGCATTAAAAATAGTAAATAAATCAAACCTATTTTTCATGAAATAAAGCCAAGTGATTTTTGAATAATCATCAACAAAAGCAACAAGGTATTGATAACTAAGTTTAGCCACCACTAGACATGGACCCTAAACATTTCAGTATACTAATTCAGAAAGGGATGCAACACATTTATTAACCCTAAGAATATAAAGTAAACAATGTTGTTTAGCAAATTAACATGATTCACAATCGAATTATGAAACAAAACTTATACTAGGAAATAATTTCTTTAAAGACATTAAGGGAAGCTAGCCCAAATAGTAATGCAACTAATATGGAATGATGGTAGCAACAGCAGCAATAGGCCGAGGAACTTTTTTCATCAAGTATATATAGGCCACCAGATTAGTATCCTCTACCAAAAATCTTTTTCATCAAAAGATCCTGAAAGATATAATAACTAGAAAAGAAGAAAATATCATAATTATAAGTATATGTTATTTGACTAATAGAAAGTAAGTTGAAAGGGAATATAGAAAGGTATAAAATATTAGATAAGAAAATATCAAGGGTAACATTTACTGTACCACTCATAATAATTAAAACAGTAGATCCATTTGTTATAATAACACAAGAAGAGAAAGAAGAAGTTTGGAAGGAAAACAAGATACCTTTGTGACCCAACATATAATCAGTGACCCTAAAATCAATTATCCATTTAGATTAGGAATTGGAAAGATACATTGTGGGATTATCAATCTGAATCAAAGATACAATAGATTGAGTAGGTGACAGTTGCCTACAAACTTGAAATTATAGGTATTTAATATATTCATTTTTATACATGTTTATAATAAATTGTTGCCCTTCTATATTTGACTTCTGATTGATTATTTTTCCACTAGCTAGAAGCAAATCCATAGCCATGACAGAAAAAGACTTGTCTCAAATTTGGAGGCATGAGTCCATGCGAGCCCATGGCCCACAGACCAAATCAATAGCTCTATCTATATTTTTATGGTTTCATTTATGAGGTTTCAAGTTTACCTTTTTTAGTCTTTCCCTTTATAGTTTCTTTGGACAAAAAAGGAAAAAAAACTTTAACATACAAGTTTTACTTGTATATATCGAATTATTTCAAATACTTAAACTTACTTTTTATAGAATTTGACTTAAATTAAAAGAGTTTTTAAAAAATAGGATGGGAACTATTAAAAAGAAAAATAAAAGATATGTTGAATAAAATTAATTTTTTTCATAAATTCTATATCAATAGTTATTTTTTTATGATATAATTTAAAGGCCAATTATAAGAATGAAAATATGAGTAGAGTGAAAGAATTTGACTTTTATAGTTCACCTAATTCAACATTCAAATCCATTTTTGTTTTGCCAAGTTGGTTCTCTAATCTCCTAAATCACAATTAGGCTCTTGAATCACAATCAATTTCCTATAAATATAAACAAAATTACAAACAAAATCACTCCCTTTACTCAACCTAGAACCCTTGTTCCTAGAGAACAATTTTTACTAGGTCTAACGGGGCAAAGATGTAGTCTATCTCTAAATCAGAGAAGTAAGAATTCATCTTATAATATAAGTTAGGTCATTGCCATGCTTGACATAGGATCTACACCTATTAACTTGAATAAGACTTAAGTACCAATAAAAGTCGATTCTTTATGTCATTGATTGGACTAACTACATTGACACTAATGACTATTTATGAATTATGGGAGATTTACAATTAGGAATCTTAATAAGAGAGGGTTTGAAAGGGAAGAGGTAATTATTTTGTGTTAGACTTTTAATCCTAATAAAATTTGGTTATTATTTTTACTTGTTCTATATATGATTATGTTGAGAGTTTTTAGTGTAGAGAAACTTAATGTGAAAATTGTTTAAGAGAGAATTTATCATAATTAGTATTTGGGTTTGTGAGAAAGTTAAAGTCTATAATTTTTATATTTAATAATAAAAATTTTATTAATTTTCTTGTGATTTTTCCTCCTTGAGTGTAAGGAAAATTTCGTTTCAGAATCGTGAATTTATTTTAAGGCTATTTTTATCCATCCCATGCATTCTCTCATTCTCTACCTATTTTAGAAGCAGTTTTTTTTCCTTTTTTTTTTCCAACACCTATATATAGAGAGCATCTTTTCAATAAGCTTAATAATAGAGTGAAATTTGGATTTTTCTTTGGGGTTCTCGGACTTGCTTGGTCTTAATTATATCTATGATCAATTATTGTAACAAATGATGTACTATTTAAGTTATTTTAGTTACACTAAAGACACATCAGAAAAATATATTTTATTCATGCCCTTACAACTAATTAGTATTTAAGTTTATAATAATTTGCCACATAAATGCTGAAGAATTACTATTTGTGTGAAGGAAGCGTGTCTTTATTATTGTATTTTAAAATTATTTCCTAAATTTTTAAAAAAACCTAAAAATTAATACTTAGTTAAAATTAGAATTGAATAACAAACAGCTTAGTTTATGTAATTTATTCTTTGCAATAATTTATTCTCACATGCAATATTTTAACACAAATTTTTTTATAAGTCTGATTATTACATTAAAGACTTTTCAAATATAAAATTAATTCACACACTCAAATTATCAATAATAAATTATAATTATAACGAAACTAATTATTCAATTGATCCTTTTTTTTTATTTATTCAGACACATGAAGAGAATTACCCTCACTTTAAAATTTTTTCTATCAATTAAGACGCTCCTGCCATCAATGAAAACTACTTAAATGGAGAAAGGAAAAGAAGATGTAAAAGAAATTTTTGATTAGTTAGCAGGTGTATAAATTGTGTTTACTACCGATAAAAATTAAGATAAGTATAAGAAGGGAAAACATTTTTAATCCTATCATAGTGTTGAAATTTTAGTATTAATTGTCACAAAAAAATAAAATTTTAATACTAATTTCGCTTATATTTTAACAAATGAGCTATTAATTTTGTATCATGATTGTTTGATTTTTTAAAATTTAGATAGTATTTTACTTATTTGTTAAAATATAAGTAAAAGTAATACCGGAAACCTTGGTATTATGGTAAATTTAGAATTAATTCCACAATGATAGATAGAAAAGTAAACATTGTATTTTTCTTTAACAATAATGAAATGATAAATTTTTAGAGGTAATAGGTACATAATTTATATGATCACCGAATAATTAAGAATTTTTTAGTACGTATTAATCGATAGACGTACCAAACAAAATGCTACTCGACAATTATTCAACTTGCTATGTGAAACAAGCCGTCGCTCTAATGATTTGGGTATGAACTCAACATATACGTTATATTAAGTAACCCACCCAACTCATCATCCTTCTGTTAAAGAAGAAAATCTAGAGCACCGTATATCCTTTTGGCTGACATTCTTGCAGCTCATTTTACTTTAATCATTTATCCTTAAACCAGGTGCAAAGAAAAGAATCAATATCCTTTATTGCCCATGACTCTATAACTTCTATATGCAGTACAAAGTCACAAAGTTGAGTTCAGTTTAACTTACTCAAAAAGGGCGGGGAAAATAAAAGAAACAAAGAGTGAACCACAAGAATTGGATGCCTCCAAACACGTGTGTAGGGCCAATCCTCACTGTCATGTCGTGTTCCATATTCGAAATCGTGACTCACGCCACTTGGGCATTTAATCATTCTGTCTTAGCCAATTGGGACCTTATTTTGCTATCTTCTAACAAGAAATTTTTTTAAATATTTTATTTATAGTACGTTTTTTATTTTTATTTGTATTTAATTTTATTGAGATTTGTGTGGCTTATTAATTTTTATAACTTTTAAGATATTAAAAACTAAAAAAGAATTCATAATTGATTCTTATTCATTGAGTGAAGTAAGAACAGAGTGTATAAAAACTTTTCCTACTGCCAACAATGGAAGTCTCCACACCCACAAGCATATCCAACCTGTTTGCTGAAACCCTCAAGTTAAATATTCATGACTGGCATGAGTTTTTGGTCATTTTAACGAACAAGTCTATCACTATATATCTGTCGTACAGATTTAATTCCACACCCAAATAAATGTGTTATGGTACAAGGTTTTATGCATTTCTTCTAAATGATTTCATGAAGCTTATAAATTTGAATATATAATTTTATAATTTTAATAAAAATTGATAACTTTCAATGAATTCTCATCGTTGACATATTTAGGTTATTTAAATAAATTTTAAAGGTGAAGTGAATAATCATAATTGTTATTAAAAAATTAAGAAAATGAATAATTATGCATTTAAACATAATTTTTAATTTTTATTATTTATTAAATTATGAAAAATTAACTTTTTTGGTCAAAGGAACTAAATTTGATTCGAAGCACTCTTTAAAATCTTTAAATTCCCCACTTCTTATTTACACTAATTAAGGTTCCTATTTCTTGGATCTCTCACTGATCATAAAATATACTGTGGACTCCAAAGATAGCTTTAATTGTTGTTTAAAATGTCAAATTGATATATATATATATATATATATATATATATATATATATATATATATATATATATATATATATATATATATATATAAAGAGAGGTCACAATGATAAAATATATTTTTCAGATGGGATAATTAATAACAGTAGCTAATTTATATAATTCTTTAGAATTAACACTAAATAGATGTCTTAATGACTGAGAAATATGACGTATTTTAAACTTTTTACATATTAATTTAGTATTTTTTTTCTCCAAAGAGTACATATATATAATAGTGAAATGGCATCCAAGCTGCAAAAGTGAAAACACCTAAATTTATCGATAAAAAAAACAGCCAAATTTAGCACTTCGAGTGTCGGTGGCAAGGCCAGCCAGATGATCCAGAAAGTGCAAGTTTCAATTAAATAAGTGTAATCCTCTTGACTCTATTTTCAATTATTTAATTCCGGATGGGCCCGTGTCATACCTAATGCCAAGCTAGCATTATTTGTCCTTACATAAAATTGTTAAAATAAAATTATGGATCATGGTGTAATGATTTTAATTAAATTAAAATTTAGATTAATTATTAGAACGATAAAACAATGTGAAAAAATATTATAATTCAATTTTAATAACAAATATTTTATATCCATTGAAAATGAGATTTGAAATTAAATTTTAAAATTTTATATTTATTGAATTAAATTTTATAATTTTATGTCATTATTTTGTATATATTCAATTAACAACACCGAATTTATTTTTGAAATCTACTTTTGAATGCTACTTTTGGTTCATATAACAATGTTGTTGGGTTTTATAAAGATATCTAGGCCATTAGTAGTAAAGTTTTTGTTCTATGCGTTTGGATTATTGACAATGAGAAAATTAATCCAGTCTTAAATTAATATTATTTATTTAAATTGATTTTCAACAAGAATAGCACCCTACCGACAAAGCCGAAGTTTTGTTGTCAGTTTTAATTATAACACTAACACATGTTTTTATTCTATTTAATGAATAAACATTAATTATTAATTATTATTTTTAATATTTGAAAAATTAAATTTCTAATTTATATAAATTTTTAAATCAATAGATAAACAATGAAATTATCAATTAATCTTTTATTTATTAAGTAGAGAAGTGTTTATATATTTCATTTATACATAGTAGGTGTTCTTTTTTCCATCCAACAAGAATGAAATAGTTTTAATTTTTAGTTCTTTGAAAATTTAGAAGTATAATTTCCAATGTGTGTTGTGTCCAGCAGAATTGACATATGGGTAACAAAATTGAAAACTAATTTCATCTTATTAGATGAAAGTAAGAATATGATTCATTTATGCTTCTTTTTAATGATTAGGTACACAACTAGAGGTGTAGTGATAATTTTGAATTTTTTCCCCTAATTACCTGTGTTATATTTGTAATTGTACCATAGGAGAGGTTCTCCTCAAAGTTAGCACCAACATTTATAAACATCACACTCTCCACCTTCTCTTTGCCTGCTTGCTCCACATCTTTAATTTCTGTCCAAATCATTGAAAATGCAGCTGCAAGCAGCACCACTCTTCACTACCACTATTTTGCTCTCTCTTTTCTTGCTACTTTCCTCTACCGCCAATGGCCACAACATCACCCGCATTCTTGCCAAACACCCCGAATTTTCCACCTTCAACCACTATCTCACCGCCACACACCTCGCTGGCGAGATCAACAGCCGCCAGACCATCACCGTCCTCGCCATCGACAATTCCGCCATGCAATCTCTCCTTGACAAACACCTCTCCGTCTACACTCTCAAGAACGTCCTCTCCCTTCATGTACTCGTAGATTACTTTGGCACCAAAAAGCTCCACCAGATCACCAACGGAACAACGCTAGTTTCTTCCATGTTTCAGGCCACCGGAGCAGCCGCCGGCACCGCCGGCTACGTAAACATCACAAACCTCAAAGGCGGTAAAGTAGGGTTTGGTGCTCAAGACAACGGCGGCCTTCATTCATTTTATGTGAAATCTGTCGAAGAAATTCCCTACAATATTTCAGTTTTGCAAATCAGCCAAGTCCTTACTTCAGCTGAGGCAGAAGCTCCAACTGCTGGGCCCAGCCAAGTCAATCTGACCACAATAATGGCCAAACAAGGCTGCAAAGCATTTGCAGATTTATTAAGAGCATCAAAAGCTCTGAGCACATTTGAGGAAAATGTAGATGGAGGTCTGACAGTGTTTTGCCCAACAGACAATGCGGTCAGTGCCTTCATGCCAAAGTACAAGAATCTCACTGATGCTAAGAAAGTTTCATTGCTGTTGTATCATGGAATTCCTGTTTATGAATCTCTTCAAATGCTGAAATCCAACAATGGGATCATGAACACTTTGGCCACTGAGGGAGCCAACAAGTATGATTTCACTGTGCAAAATGATGGGGAAGATGTGAAACTGGAAACCAAGGTTGACACGGCATCAATTGTAGGGACATTGATAGATGAAGATCCTATGGTTATTTACAAGATTGATAAGTTTTTGATGCCCAGAGAGCTATTTAAGGTGCCTGCAACAGCACCTGCAGAGTCTCCAAAGGCTGCAAAGGGCAAGAAGAAGGCTGCAGCTGCTGATGCACCTGCAGATGAAGCAGATTCACCTGAAGCAGCTGATCAGAAGGCTGCTGATGACAATGGAACAAGTGGATTAGACAGTGGGGCTAGATCTATGATGATTTTTTTGGGTTTGTTTGTCGGGATTTTGGTTCTGTAATTGGATGGATACCATGAAATGAAGACATGGAAGTAATGGTATACAGCTATGATGATCATGTGAGAGATTCTTTTCTTTTTCCTTTTATGATTTTATTTGTGAAGAAAATAAAAAAAAAAAAGTGAGAACCACATGTTTACAGCATTTGTAATCTGTAATTTGGCTTTTTTTAGATTTTCTTTTTTAGTTTTGTTTTGGCAATTTGTGAGTGGAATACAAGTCGTGCAAGCTGGCATGCATGTATGCAAATAGACCGTTGTAAATTGACATATATATTTGTTGGCTTTGCTTCGTCCCTTACATTTTATTTGTAGCATTTAAAAAATATTTTTTATCTATTATTTTAAAACTTTAATAAAGTATTAAATATTTTTTAATTTTATTCTTCTTTTACATTAATAAATATTTTATTATTCTATATTCTTAACTCATTTATATTTATTCCATCATATTTTTTTATTTTTAATTATTTTAATTTTGTATATAAATAATAGTCTTAAAAAATCTACCCAAAATAAATACATTAAATCACTTTTTTAATATTTATGAAATCAATTAACTATTATATCACAATAGATAATAAAAAATAGATGGAGTATTATCTATGTGCATTGGATTCAACTTTTTGAAAGTTGTGATACCATAATTTTATAAATATATTTTATGTTATAGTGTATATGTTGGAAAATGATAATTTGAAATTAATTATTTTTTTAGGAATTCTAACTCATTAAGTGTATACATGAAATTTATCATTCATGTACCTAGTAATTAGCATGAATCATGTATTTAGAATTACAAGGATGAATCATGTATTTAGAATTACTAAGATGAATTTCATTATTAGGTTATTAATTAGAAGTTATTTAATGTGTCTCTAGAAGTGTCTTTGGATTCCTATAAATACCTATGTATTCAAGCATTTAGATGCAAGTAAAAGAATAAGAATTGATAGTTCCTCTTCCTAAATTGATAATTCATTTTCCGATATTTGATATCAAAGCTTGTGTTGACCCTACTATACTTCCATCATATTTGCAATGAGAAAATTAGGAGTTGTGAGTTTGTGCATTTGAGTGATAGTACTAATCAATATAGTATGGTCCAATCCCAAACTAGATGAGAAAGTTAATTATAATTACTGCCAGATTCTCATGTTTGCTTACCTAAAGGCTCATAATTTATGGAGTTATGTTGATCCTGGTGTAAAAGAAGATGTTGATGGAAATGATAAAAGGAAAAATCAGTTGATGTTGTCCCAGATTCATCAATGAGTAAAATATTTTGTGTTTGGCAAGATTGCTAATGAGAAAATAGCAAAGAAGGTTTGGGATATTTTAAATCTTGCATACAAAGGAGCTGATAAAGCCTAGAAGTCAAAACTATAATCTTTGAAACAGAAGTATGAAAAGTGTGAAATAAGCATATCAGAATCAATAAAGCAATATTTTTCTTGAGTTATGGATTTTCTTAATAAGATGAGAATGTATAGTGATGATATTACAAAGACTCATATAATGGAGAAAATTCTTCGAACTTTGCCTATAAAATATGACCATATTGTGATAAGAATAATGGAGTTTCATGATCTTGATGAAATAATGATAGTAGAATTGCAAGGTAGTCTAGAAACTTATGTGAATAGAATTTTGGAAAAGATAGAAAAGCCAATCAAAGAAACATGGAAAAGCTAAATAAATTTAGCATGTGCTGTAAAATCAAATTAAAGAAGTGAAGGAAGCAATAAAGGTTACAGATATAATAATAAAGGAAGAGGTAGTTTCAAAGGAGGTAATTCTAAAGGAAAAGAAGGTTTCAGAGGAAAAGGACATGGATTTAGCACTAATTCTATACATACAACCAATCAATGTAAAGGTTAAAGCCATGGCGAAAGCAGAGGTAGAGGAAATCATTAGTGGAGACTAAATTTTCAATATTATAACTATGGCAACTACGGGTATAAATCAACATATTATAGATACAAAAAGCTAGAAATAACTGAATCTTACACAAATGCAATTGAAAATGAAGGTGAATGCTTTAAGACAAAGAACTTGTTCATTACTAGCAGTTCACAACATGAAGATGAAGATATATGGTATTTAAACTCTAGCTGTAGTAATCATATGTGTGATAAGAAGGAGTTATTTTCTCATTTACATGAATCTTTGAATTCAAAAGTTGAATTTGGTAATGATGGAAACTTATTATAAAGGTAAAAGCAAAATTACAATAAGATTGAAGGATGATTCTTCGAAATATATTTCTAATCTATTTTATCTACCTAGTATGTGCAAAAATATGTGAAGTAGTAGATAGCTGCAAAAGAAAGGATATGATATTCAGCATCATGGCAATATGGGCATTATTCACAATTCAAAAAGGAAATTGGTTGCTAACATAAAGAAAACTTGAAATCAGCTATTTCCTTTAAGAATTCAACATGTGAAACTTACATGTTTGAATTTAGAAATAACTTATGATCATCAGTTGTGGCATATGTGCTTTGGACACTTTCATTTTATAGGACTAAACTATTTGTCAAGAAAAGGGTTAGTTTTTGGTTTGCCTCACATTGATGTTCCTAATTGTGTATAAAAAACTTATGTTATAGGAAAGAAGTACAAAGATCCATTCTCGGTTAGAAAATCAAGAAGAGCTTAAATGCCATTAAAGATCATCCATTCAAATTCATGTACTATGGAGGTTCTATCTAATGAAGGTAGCAAATATTTCATTACTTTCATTGACAATTTTAACCAAAAAGCCTGAATTTATTTTTTAAAACAAAAATTTGGAGCATGTGATGCATTCAAGAAGTTCAAAGCTCTTGTTGAATCAAAGTTCTTAGAATAAACAAAGGATAGAAGTATCTTGCATGTGTAGAGTTTTTTTTAAAAGCATGACATCCAACATTAGCTGACGACTAGGTACACTTCTCAACAAAATTGTGTAGCTAAAAAGAAAAATAGAACAATTATGCATATGGTGAGATTTATGTTAAGATTTTAGCAACTATGAAAGGAATTTTAAGTAGAAGTGGGTGCAAGCGCAATTCATATTTTAAACAGATGTTCAATTAAAAGTATTCGTGACAAAACATCTGAAGGAGCTTGGAGTGGTAGGAGGCCATCCACTAGATATTTTAAAGTATTTAGACGTATTGCTTATGTTCATGTCCTAGATCAGTTAAGGAAAAAGCTTGATGATCAAGGAGAAAAATGTACTTTTTTAAGTATAGTAAAAATTCAAAAGCTTTCAAGTTGTTCAATCCAGAAACAAAGAAGGTAATAATTAGTTGAGATGTAACATTTGATGAAAAAGGCATGTAAAATTAGAGTTCACAAGAACAACAAAAATAAGTTATGATTCTAGTAGATGGTGATACTAAAGATGAAGCTAAACAACAAGCATTAGTTAATCCTCAACCAAATCCAATCAGAAGATCTTAAAAACAATGTCATTTGCTAGCTAGACTGCGAGATTATGTGCTAAATAATGCTAGTACTTCATCTAAGAAGGAGATTGACAATCATGCTTTCTTCTCAAATTGTGATCTATTAACATTTGAAGATGCAACAAATGATAACCATTGGATTAAAGCCATGAATAAGGAGATTCATGTCATTGAGAAAAATGGTATGTGGGAATTGATAGAGCTACCATTTGGAAAAAACCTATTGGTGTGAAGTGGGTGTACAAGACAAAGTACAAGCCCAGTGGAGAAATTGATCATTACAAAGCAAGATTAGTTGCAAAAGATTATAAGCAAAAGCCATGTATAGACTACCTTGAGATATTTGCACCTATTTCTAGACTTTATACTATTCAAATGATAATTTTTTAGTTATTAAAACAAATGGAATTTGCATTAAACGAATATAAAGTCTACTTTCTTAAATGATATGCTAGAAGAAGAGATATATGTAGAACAACTTGCAAGTTATGTGAAGAAATGACAAGAAAATCAGGTGTACAAATTGAAGAAAGCTTTGTATAGGGTAAAGCAGGTACCAAGAGCTTGGTATACTCATATTGATTTCTATTTTGTTTAACATGGATTTCAAATATGCTCATATCATCATGCATTACATATCAAATTTGCTAAAATTGGTGATATTTTGATTGTTTGCTTATATATATGTCTTAATGTTTACTAAAAATAATGCAAAGATGATAGTTGAATTCATGGAGGCTATAAGTAGCCAATTTGAGATGATAGATATGGGACCAATATCTTATTTCCATGGCATTGAAGTTATTCAAAAGAAAGATGAGATTTTTATTTCCCAGAAGAAGTATGCAGTTAATATCTTGAAGAAATTCAAGATGGAGAATTGCAAACCAGTATCCACACCAACTGAAGAAATATTAAAATTAAAGAGATAATGCAGTAACAAAAAAGTGAATCTAACTTATTTCAAGAGTTTGATTAACAGTTTAAGATACTTGACAATTACAAGACCTGACATTATTTATGCAATTGGCTTATTGAATAGATTTATGGAAGTACCAGAGGAAATTCATCTACAAGCAGTTAAGAGAATTTTTGAGGTATGTGAAAAGTACACTAAATGATGGAATTTTCTATTTAACTACTAATAGTTCAAGTTTGGTTAGCTACACAGATAGTGATTGGGATAATATCTTGAAGAAATTTAAGATGGGGAATTACAAACCAATATCCATGCCAACTAAAGAAACATTAAAATTAAAGAAAGAATGCAATAGAAGAAAAGTGAATCCAACTTATTTCAAGCGTTTGATCGGCAATTTAAGATAATTGCCAATTACAAGACCTGACATTGTTTATGCAATGAGCTTATTGAGCAGATTTATGGAAGCACCTGCAAAAATTTATCTACAACTAAGAAAATTTTGAGATATGTGAAAGGTATACTAAATGATGGAATTTTCTATTTAACTATTGATAATTCAAGTTTGATTGACAACATAGATAGTAATTGAGCTGGAGATATTGAAACAAAAAAAAGCACTTCTAGTTATATTTTTATCTTGGGTTAAGAATTTTTCCTTAGTCATTAAGGAAACAACATATAGTTGCTTTATCTACTGTAGAAACTGAATATATTGTAGTAGATAATTGTGCTAACCAAGCAATTTGGTTAAGAAAGATGTTAGAGTTTTTACACTAAAAGCAAAAAAAGTTCACACCCATTTTCTATGATAATGAGTTAGCAATTACATTGTCAAAGAATTCTATTTTTCATGGTCACTCTAAACATATTGACATCAAGGTCCATAAGATTTGTGAATTGATTACAGAGAAAGAAATTGCCATTGAATATTGTCCTACTAGTGAACAAGTAACTGGTATTTTCACAAAACCTTTAAAGGTGAAATTGTTTCTAAAATTGAAGAAAATGATTGGTATGATGAACTTTAATAACTTGGTATTAAAGCAAGTTTCTAGCTTTTGAATTGAAACCTAGGTAGTGACCTTTCAAGTTTTGATCGTTTTCTAGGTGCTTTCATTGGGTAATTTCAAATTAAAAGGGAATGTTAGAAAATGATAATTTGAAATTAATTATTTTTTTTAGGAATTCTAATTCATTAAGTATATACATGAACTTTTCGTTCATGTACCTTATCATTCATATACCTAGTAATTGGCATGAATCACGTATTTAGAATTACTAGGATGAATTTTATTATTTGGTTATTAATTAGAAGTTATTTAATGAGTCTCTAGAAGTGTCTTTAGATTCTTATAAATACCTATGTACTCAAACATTTGGATGCAAGAAGAAGAATAAGAATTGATAGTTCCTCTTCCTAAATTGATAATTGCTCTTCTTATAGTATAGTTAAAAATTAAGTGTCCAAATTTTAATTATTCTACTAATGTAAATCTTAAATATTGATTTTCATCCTTAATGATTGAATTTTTATATTGACTTTTGTCCTCAATGATTGAGTTTCTAATCACTATTATACCTTATTTTCATGCTTCTTTTTAATTATATGATAAGTATCGATAAAAATTAGGATTCAAGTTTTACTTCGATATTTTTTAATCCTACAATGAAAATTTAGATTATCGCCTTTGATTTAAATCATAATTTACATACATTTTGAATCATCTTTGCCTCTGATTTATGGATCAATATCTGATTCTAATTATTCAAATCAACCTCAAGGGATCAAATTAACAATTAATGTTTGTTGATGATGCAAAGCAGTATTATTAAAATTCTACATGAGATTTCTACGATGCAAAAATCTATAATGCACCACTGACATAATGGTGCACCAATATTTCACCAAATGCATGGAAAGGATTTAATCTCTAGCCATATAAGTTATGAAAAACTGAAAGGATAACATTTATGTAATGGCCTTAACAAAATGATGAATATTATTGCAAATCTAAGCCTGATCTGTGATTTAATCCAGCACAAACAAAGAAGTGGTAAAATGAGCAAAAAGTAATGTAAATCGAGGACAAAATGTTATTATCAGTGAGAGGTCATTGTAGAATCAGCAGGCCATGTAAGGCAAGTAGGAATGGGAAGGAATGCTAGGAAAGGGAATTTTCATTTCTTTTCCCTCGACATTGTGTTTGGTAGAGTTCATTTGGTGTTGTTAGAAGTTTCCTACTGCCGGCACCATACAAAGAACAAGCACAAATTTGAATAGTTTAGATGCTAGTTTTACATTATTGAATAGTTTAGATGTTAGTTTTTGGTAACTATAAAATTTTAAGTTTTAAGATAATGTAATAATTACATAGAATTTATTTGGCATTCGTTTCAAAATGAACAATTGTGACGTGTAGTTTTAATTTAATTATTTTTTAACTTCAACCGAGGGTAACTCAACCCGCCAGCGAAGTTTTGTCCGACAGTGCTTTGCCATAGTCAAACCCCCTTCATAATCCACTCTGCCAAAGTACGTGGTGTGAAAAGGGTGCATACTCTGTAACAAGGCAATGCGACAGGATCAGAGTAGCTTAAGCTTCTTTTGTCCCATATTTCACGTTGCCCAAAGGGAAAACCCTATTGGTGGGATTTGGACAATGATGGATTCAGGAGATTAGGGTCTAAAGATACAGTCAAACTCCGTATATTTTGCATGAAGTATGAAATCAGATGCAGTGTTTGATTCATATATATATATATATATATATATATATATATATATATATATATATATATATATCACATTATCATTTTTTATTTTTAATAACTATAAGATTCAACAGTCACATTTTTCAATGTCATAAAATTTTTAGCTGATTATATTAAGGAAAAAAGTACAATTCATGCACTTGAAGTCTGCTGAGTTTTACTTTCTCAATACGTGATTTAACTATTAGAAAGTGTTAATATGTAATTTGTACTGTTGAAACTTTATTTATTTGATTAATTTTTTCATCCAAAGCTCGCAAAACTACCTGTATATGTCACGTGAATACAGTGTGCAAATTACAAAATGAAAATTTTGACAAAATTATTATTTGCAAAAGTGAGCAAAATGTTTAATGATGCAAATCAAACATGGATAAACTGACAAAATTTGTAAATGTTGAATGGAAAATTTTTGTTGGTAAATAAAGTATTAATAATATATATCACATATTAACTTTTTTTTTGGACAATTCAAACTACATTTAAGTAGATAAAATGGAATTCAGCCCTTCCCAATGATAAGGGAAGTGTAATTTTCTCTTATATATTTCGTACGTAGACTAATATTTTTAGTTAGTTTGTTTATTAGTTCTAATATAATTTTCAGATCTTTTTCTATTTATGTGGTAATTTTAAAATTTTTATGCATAATTTCTTATCTTACAAATTTTTTATTTTTTTAATTTATATTTTAAAAATAATTAGTTAATATTATTTATAATATAATTTTGCTTTTAACATCTTACAATTTAATTTTAGCCTCCACGTGCAAACCATGAACCCTTCATTTGGAAGCTCTGAATTTGTTTTACAAATTGAGATAACTAACAAATTTTTGCAATATATAGGAAGATAAATTTTCATTGAAGACCCGGAACACAATCCTCTGTATTAGGACCTAAAGTTTACATACGAAAATTTTGTGTATCAAAAATTCAATTTATCAATTTTCTAAAAATAGGGACACAAATCTGTTACTGGTGACATAAATGACTCGATCCACTTGGTAAAAGATATTTATGCTATTGACTAAGCAAAATCCGAAGGTTACTAAATATAAATTTTACCCAAAAAAGAAAATACAGCTCATGAAAGAAAATATTTTGTGTATAACAAAAATGCATTGCCAAGATGCCAATGGAATCGTATTTTATTGGCATTCTTATTATGAAGTCAGGAGATTAAATTCATTTCATATTATTTTCTCTTGGAGCAACTTCTCGAATGTCATTTGGAATGTATTCCGAAAGTTAAGCATTTTCTTTGACGGGCCTGGCGGATGCTCTGCCTATTGACACTAATAATTGAAAAGAAGGATTTTTGAGTTTGGCCTCCCTTATACTTTGAGATGTCATCAGTCGAACTTCCATTCCTTTAGAGACTAGCTTCTGGATTTATTGAATTCACATAATCTAAACAAGTTGGAAGAAAATAGAATGTTATCTTAGGTAGTTTATGCTGCTTGGTTTATTTGGAAAGCCTGGAATGAATATCATTTTCAACGAAAAAAGGCAAATGCAATGGAGGTTCTTGCGAAAAACTTTTTTTGCTTGCCAAGAACTTCATTCTCGATTGCCTGTTGTTAATCAATCGGGGTCTGTTAGGGAGTCCAGTTCTTGATCTTGGATTTCCCCTTCTCTTGGTGAGCTTAAATTAATGTTGATGTTGCATTTTCTCAAAATTCTTCCCAATAACAGTTAAACCCACATCTGGTTAGATAGGTTGTAAGTTTATGACACCCTCTAGTAACGGGTGTCAAATCAGCTGTGGTGGAACCCACTCAAGCGGGTATATACAAATAAAAATATTGAATCTTTAAATATTTTTTAAGATATTTTAAATAATGTTATAATGAATTTATTAAATTTTATAATTTGAACCAATTAAGTTGTATAATAAATCATGTATCCTTTTTAATTTTGAGTATATTACTCAATTAATATTTATATGAAGCTATTATCGATTAGTAATGATTTTTTTAAATTTTTTTATTCTTTCTACAAATGTTCATAAATTATAGATATTTTTAATATTTATTGTCATACCTTTACCTTTTGCTCTTTGGCGACGAGTAACTCTAGCACTTCTTTTCTTTTTTTAACTAATGTCCGTAGCAAACTGTACTTAAATTATTGAAGCATAAGACAAATAATATTTGAATAAGTTTATTAAAGATATAATTTTCTGTATATAATAAGTAAGACTTATAAATAACTGATAAATAAGTGAGTGTAATGTTGCCATTCTATCTTGATATATATATTTAATGAAGTTGATAATTAGTTAATCATTTAATGATTTCAACATATTACATTATCTCAAAAATAATTATAACTCATGATTTTTATCATATATTTTTTTCTTAATTTATATTTGTTATTATCAAAATTTTTTATAAGTGGTTAAATCATAAATACATAACTAATATTAATAATTAGGAATTGAATTTTAGATGCAACATAAAGTATAAAGCCTCTAAAAGACACCAAATATTATTTGAGTTAAAAACTTTCAACTATTATTATCAAAATTTAACAATAATAGTTTCATATGCATTAGATATTTACAAGTGTTTACAAAGATTTAGCATAATATTTTTAATTGTGTATATGAAATCTATTAATTTATCAAAAAATTCACAATTTTATCTAGACATTATATGTGGTAAATATGTAAAAAATTTATAATTACATTAATCAATGATTCAAGGTTGTATAAAAAGATTTTAAAATTTTTATATAAATTGATTTAAATTAAAAATTTATAAAAGATATAAACATTTTTACAAAAAATTTAAATCCATGTATTAACACTTTCCCCTTTTTTTACATATTAAAACATATATAATGCTAAACTTAAAAATTGAATATGTATTGTATGAATATACCTACGAAACATTGTCAGTTGATCCGAATAATTGAGAATTAGATCTTCTTAAGTAAGATTTCAAATTCAAATCTTATGGTTAGAGAAAACTATTATTAGAAAAATTTTATTCTCATATTAAATTCAATCCAACTTAATTTCGGATTAATCAAAATCCAACAATATCGGATACCAAAGAATTTTTTTTTCAAAAAAGAAATACGTCCACAGTAGATTCAGAGCTCCTTCATTCGAGGTAGTGTAGGGGATGAGATTTTTTTATTCTTTTGAAAGTAGAATTCCAAGTGAAGAAAAGTGAAAACAACGATAACATTATATTGTTTATTAAAACTCTTTCAACAGTTGTTACTAAAGCACTCTCCTTTCCACTCTCACAACTGGCAGGTTTTGTATTTCTCATCTCATGGCTACTACTAATTTGGTCCACTTATTCTTGCCACTAAAAGAAAAGAAAAAAGAGGGCTTATTTATATGAAAGCTAAAATTTAGCCCTGTGCGCTGCAGGAATGTGACAATGAAGGAAGAATTGAGTAGTAGGAGTAATGACATAATCCTGGGAACTTCTAACAGATTTGTTGGAAGTATTAATTAGAAAGTACCAAGTTAGATTTCTATTGAATATATAGTAAAAATTTGACACGCCGACATGCAACATTTTTAACCAAAATTGTCTTCCAATTATACCATCGAAAAATAGGACACCAGCAATATTGATAAGCAGATCATTTAGCAAGGTTGGTGTGGTTGATTTTCCCATAAATACACTACACCTTATTGCATATTTTGATCCATTAATTTGCTCTGCAGCCAGTTATAGGCCCTTCCTCTTACTTCAAAGTCCTTGGTTAGTTTTAAGGGAAAGATTTTGATGTATATGTATTATTAAATTTAATAATTAAATTTTATTTATTTTATATAATATTATATAAATAAATAAAATTTAAGAATTTAAATTAGTGATACACTGTACATTATAATCATTATCTAACTTTAATTACTCTTTTCAACTTTCCTTCTCCACACTTTTGAGCTGCTCCACTTATTTAGCTTTAGCTACTTCTGTCTTTTTTATACACCAACCAGTTCTGTCATTGCTACTAACTGGAGCTCATTAGCAATTAATACTCACAGTATGTTCCAAAAGAAAAATAGAATTTACCCTCGTAACCTAATTTCCAACCTCTCCACTCATGGTTTATAAACCCCAAAAAAAGAGATTGTTTGAAATTTGTACCATCATTTTATTCACCTATATTAAAATTTCATCTAAATTTAACAAATAATAAAGGACTGTTGGCAAAAACCAGAGAATGGATGGCTGAAGATGTACACGGACGGAGCTTGTTTTTCAGGTGGGCAAGGCATGGCTCATGGTGGGGTTGTTCGTGATTCAAAGGGCCAGTGGAGGGATGGCTTTGCTTATTAGGAAAGTAGGCGTTGAAAGAAAAGATAGAAAATAGTCATACATTGAGTCCACCACATGAATGCAACTCGTTGTTGTAAGCTGATAATGAGTTGGGATTCGGCTCCTATGCATTCTTCTTTCTTGCTCAGGCTTCTGCCCTTCTCCTTTTCGTAAAAAATGAAAAATAAAAAATAAAAGATTAGTCAGGCCATCGGAGACTTTGGGAATAGTCACGGTAAAGTTACTGACTAAACGACAAGGCTTTATGAGCAACGATTCAAGTCGGTGTGCTCCGTAATGAAATGGATCGAATAATACTATTCATAATTTTCTGTATTTACTTTCGGACGTACAAATCTGCTTTTGTTGTACGCAATACAGCAAGTATTGTAGAGCTTGATTTTTGACACCTGTATCCAAGCTTTAGAAGGGGAAATGCTTTGCTGCATCTGCTTGTAACTTTTATTTGTTACATACTTGTTATGTTGAATCCTCGAAAAATTTGAGCTTTATTTCATTACAAACTTGTTGAATGGTGAAAAATTGAGTTTTATATATTCTTTAGCATAATTAAATATTATAAATTAATTTTATATTATCTCTTACTAATATAATTATATTAATAAAAATTATTAAATTTTTATTGGTAAAATTTATTATTATTAATTATAATTATAATGTTAATGACATGATACTTATTTATTTATCGAGTGTAAAAAAAATTTTCACTAGTAATAATTCAGATTTAAACTCTTCTTCTATATTCATTGATAAGTAAACAATTCTAAATATTTATTGAATTTAAATTTAATTAACTATTAATATAAATAAATTTTACTAATACCATTTATTTATATATTATTACATTAATAAAAATTATTAAAATATATTATTAATAATAAAAATACTAATATTATTCTTTCAAATGATGCTTTTTCTTCTTATTAATTGGAAATATGAAAATTTTAATATAAAAATTTAAATTCATATTTATTATACAAGAATTTAATATAAACAGCTCCCTAAGTTAAAGATACAACACCTTTGAATAGAAAAGAATAATTTTGATATGTTTTTACTCTTAAAAACAAGTCATGACCATAAAATAAAATAAACAACTAATCATCATTATAAATCTACTCACGATTTAAGTACTTCTACATTCATCTCATTAATTAATTAAATATAATTAATGAATAATAAATATTTCTATATAACATATCCATTTGAAGGCAGTACGCATCATACAATGATAAGAAATAATATCACTATTAACTATATATATCTATAGGGGATCAATTGAAACCAATAAAAGTCTAAAATAATTACACTAAAAATTATAATTTCATTTAATGGCTACAAAAAAGATAATTTAAAAGTGAATTCTTCCTTTAACGAAGAGAGAGAGAATAAGTGGAATACACATTTATTAACTTCATCTTTCTTAAAGTCGTTCTTTAGTTTTTTATATCCATCTTTCTTATAAAAGCCTTAACTTAAACTATTACACAAAAAATTTAAATATTTGTTTAATAAAATATAATATAAATAACCAAATAAATAAATATATTAGATCTTTCATTCTTATATTAATTATTTTCACCTCCCTCGTAGAATTCTATCTTGCATCACCAAATAATTTTCTTATTTTTTGATAATTTTTTGAAAATACTTATTTGACGAAAGTAGATAATATGTAAGAAATGAGAAAGTATTATTTTAATTAATCGGCAAAGCAACATTGTTATTATATTCATTTCATAGTACAAGGTGAAAAGAAGAATTATTGTTATTAATTTGTGGAATGAAAAATTATGTGCATTAAAAATTCTATACATGCAAGAAGACATTATTTTTTTATGTGCCCGTTCCTTGCGAAAACCGAGTACAAAAGGTGGAACACAATATACATTATTTTTTATTTAAACATTCATTGAAAATTGTTACTTCAAATTTGTACAAACTATTAGAAATACTAATAAAAATTGGAAAATTATTTACCAATAATAGAAAAAGTTATTTATATAAAAAAGAGAGAAAAAAAGCAATTTGTTGAATATCAAATTTGAAGTAACACTGTTGGATGATCCCATATCAAATTAATAATGACGTCATTTTTTTATCTTAATAAATATATTTTATAAAATATATTTTTTAAAAAAAGAGTAAGGAAACGATTAAAATTATTATAAGAAAGAGAAAGTTAACAAATGTGCTATACTTCTCTCTCTTTATTATAAGGAGATTTCACTTTTAAATTGTCTTCTTTATAATTATTAGATGAAGTTAAAATTAATAATGAAAATTTGGTGTGAATCTTCCCCTTCTTATATATATATATATATATATATATGTTATTTTTTGGGAAGATATATTTTATAAAAAAATTATTTATAAATAAAAAATTTTGTACACCTATATAGTATGTAATTAAAAAAAATATAATATTATAATAATAAAAAATAACTTTATCTTTAAATTACAAAACGCATTATCTTCTACTGCACTTTTATAGAAAAAAAATTATTTATTTATGAAAAATCCTAAAAACTCCCGACGCAAAGTGTCAAATTTGAAGAGCGAATAATTTATAGCCATGTGATTAAATAATGTAATATAGGCCCAAATTAATTAAATGGTAAACAAATTATATTATATTTTCAGAGCTAAACTTCGACTCATTTGTCCATCTTTGTTTATATATACGAAAATGTTAAATGACCTAAAGTTATGATCCGAATTGAGTCCCGAAAATTTTTACAGGACTAATTTCCTTTGTTTTTCATTCAAAATAACTCCACAATAGTTTCTGAATAAGTTTGCCACTTTCTATCCATAATTTTTGGTATCCCATTTGGCTTGTTTTTTTGGGGTGATATAGCACCACCTTATATATAAAAGAAGACCCATGGTATTACTTATATAGCTTGTGACCAGCAAAATAATACATATATGATTCCATGAGAGTTAAAAAATTTAGAAAACAAAATATTTTATTATATTAATAATTATAGTTATAAATATAAATATATAAATTATTTTTACTAAAAGACATTTTTCAATAAGAAACTCAAGATATTTCGCTAAGTTGATAAAAATTTAGGTATCTTTAAGATTTTAAATTTTAAGATAATGTAATAATTACAGAAAGAATTTATTTGGCATTCGTTACAAAATGAAGGATTGTGACGTGTAGTTTTAATTTAATTATTTTTGAACTTCAACCGAGGGTAACTCGACGAGCCTGTGAAGTTTTATCCTCCTATGACTTTTCCATAGTCAAACCCCCTTCGTAGTCCCCTCTGCCAAAGTTCTTGGAGTGAAAAAGTGCATACTCTGCAACATGGCAATGCGACAGAATCAGAGTAGCTTAAGCCTCTTTTGTCCCATATTTCACATCGCCCCGAGGAAAAACACTATTGTTGGGATTTGGACAATGATGAATTCAGAAGATCGGGGTCTAACGATACAGTTAAACTCCGTATATTTTGTATGAAGTATGAAATCAGTTGCAGTGTTTGGTTTATATATATATATATATTCCAGATTCTGATACCCTACTGATTTAATAGAGCATACAATCCTATTCACGTGTGGCTATCTGAATTATTAATTTCTTATTAATTTTGTTACACTTCTCAAAGATAAATTTAATTTTTTTTATATTTAAAAATTATAATTTTATCTTTTGATTCTCGATATAATAAAAATATAAATTAATTCTTTAATTTTTTATTAATAATATATAAATAATAATATTTATCAAATAATAAATAAATAAGTAATAATAATTTATAAATAATAATATCATGTATTTTATAATATCAAATTGATTTTAATATTACCTATATTATTATATTATATTTCATTATTTATATATAAAATTAAAAAAATTTAAATTAATTTATATAATATTTTGAACATAAGTATTATTTTCTTAGGTGAACAAAAGGTTTTGACTTTCTTTTTATTTTTTTATTCTTTTTCTTTTTTGGGTAAGTTGGAACTAAGGTTTTTTTTGTAATATTTAAAGATTTTTAACCTCAAAATTTTTTAATTTTTTTTATTTAAGAGGTCTTGACTATTGGATAATATTTAACATAATCTATTTTTCTAGTTTTTCATTTTGATGTTTTTGATAAATTTTTAAGCATATTCATTAAGCTTAAAGATAAATTTTTTTTAAGATAATATGAATCATTTACTTTTTTTTATAATTTTACTTTTTTTCTCAACAAACTAGAGCCATGATTAATTTTTTGTAATAATACATGAAGGTTTTTGTAATAATACATATTAGTTCTTAATAAGACTTAATTTATTTATTTAGGATTTTTTGTCAATATTACTATTTAGAGACCAAACAATAACATACTCTTTTTTAGCAGTTTAATTTTTAATGAAATTTGATTTCTTCATTTATTTGAGATTTTTAGTCGATATTATTATTTTAAGACCAAACAGTAACATATTATTGTCCAGAGATGAAATAGTAACATGTTATTCTTTAGCAGTTTACTAAATAGTAACATGTTATTGTCTGGAAATAAAATAATAGCATACTGGCCTTTAGCAGTTTAACTATTAATTAAACTTGATTTATACATTTATTTAGAATTTTTAGTTGATACTACTATTTAGAAATCAAACAACAATATACACTTCTTTAGCAATTTGATTGCTAATGAGACTGGATTTAATTCATTTATTTAAGAGTTTTTAGTTAATATTATGGTTTAGAGACTAAATAGTAATAGTAATATGTTACTGTTTGGAGATGAAATAATAACATATTTTTTAGTAGTTTAGTTGTTAATTAAATTTAATTTATTTATTTATTTAAAATTTTTTGTCAATGTTGCTATTTGGAGTCCAAACAGTAACATGCTCTTATTTAATAGTTTAATTGCTAATGAAACTTGATTTATCCATTCATTTGGAGTTTTTATTTAATGTTATTGTTTAAAGACTAAACAATAACATGTTATTGACTGAAAATGAAATAGTAACATGATATTTTTTTTATAGTTTAGTTGTTAATTAAATTTAATTTATCCATTTATTTAAATTTTTTGGTTAATGTTACTATTTAGAAACTAAATAGTAACATGTTTTTCTTTAACAGTTTAGTTGTTAATGAGATTTAATTTATTTATTTATTTATTTATTTAAAGTTTTTAGTTGATGTTATCATTTGAAGACAAAATAATAATATGTTATCCTTTGACAATCTAGTTATTATTGAGACTTTATTTATCCTTTTATTTGGACTTTTTGGTTGATGTTAGTAATATGTTATTGTTTAAAAATTAAATGATAATATGCTATTCTTTGATAGTCTAGTTGTTAATGAGACTTTATTTATTCATTTTGTTAGAACTAAGGTTACTTTTTTGTAATATCTATGAGTTTTTTACCTCAAATTTTTAAAAAAATTTTGTTCATGAAATCTCAACTTTTGAATATTATCTTAATATAATCTATTTTTCTAATTTTTTAACTATGAAATAATAATATAACCACTTATTTTCATCCATATTCCTATGATCTTTCAATAAAAAATAAGAAAATTTAATTTCAATGGGATTCATTTGATCAGAAATATATAAATTAAGCTTAAAACTTTGAATAATCGTAAATTTACGCTTGATCGTCCGATTGGAATAAATTATATATCAATTTTATGTAACTTTTCAAGATCTACATACTTTTAGCTAGCAAAAAAAAGCTTGTTTCAATTATTTTTCTTGTTATTTTGCTAACTTTAATCTCATTTTTCTCAATTTAAATTCATTTAAATCTCACATTAAACTTTTACTCCTTAATTCTTTTGGTGTCCAATAATGTCATAATAATTAAACTACTAAAATAAATAGATAAATAAAGTATCATGAGCAACTAAATTGTAAAAGAATAACATGTTATTATTTGATCTCTAAACAGTAACATATTATTATTTGATCTTCAAATAATAATATTAATAAAAAATTTAATTAAATAGATAAATTAAATCTCATTAATAATTAAATTGTTAAAGAACAACATATTACTATTTTATTTTCAAGTAGTAACATGTTACTATTTATTTTTTCAAACTGTAATAACGACTAAAAATCTTAAATAAATGAATAAATCAAGTCTTATTAATAATTAAATTGTTAAAAAATATATTATTATTTCATCATTAGATAGTAACATGTTATTATTTGATCCCCAAATAGTAATATTGACTAAAAATTTTAAATAAATGGATAAATCAAGTTTCATTAACAATTAAACTACTAAGGAATAGTATGTTACTTTTTCATCTTCAGACAATAACATCGATCAAAAAATTTTAAATAAATGAATAAATTAAATCTCATTAATAACTAAATTATCAAAGAACAATATGTTATTGTTTAGTTCTGAACAATAATATACTACTATTTCATCTCCAAACAGTAACATTAATAAAAAATTCTAAATAAATAGATAAATTAAGTCTTATTAACAATTAAACTACTAAAAAATAAAATATTACTTTTTCATCTTCAAACAGTAATGTGTTACTATTTAGTTTTCAAATAATAATATCGATCAAAATCATCAAATAAATAGATAAATTAAATTTTATTAATAATTAAAATACCAAAGGATAGTATATTACTATTTAATCTCTAGACGGTAACATCAATAAAAAATCTTAAATAAAAAATAAATTAAATCTCATTAATAACTAGATTACTAAAGAACCTCATGTTACTATTTCATCTCTAATTCAATAATATGTTACTGTTAAAAATTCTAAATAAATGGATGAATCCAGTCTTATTAACAATTAAATTGTTAAAGAAGAGCATGTTACTATTTAATTTTTAAATAATAACATTAACTAAAAATTTTAAATAAATAAATAAATTTAATTTAATTAATAATTGAACTATTAAAGACGAGCATATTATTATTTTATTTCCAGACAATAACATATTACTATTTGGTAAGTTGCTAAAAAATAATATGTTACTATTTTATATTCAAACAGTAATATGTTACTATAAAATCAATAAAAAATTTTAAATAAATGAAAAAAGTTCTTATTAACAATTAAACTATTAAAGAAGAGTATGTTACTGTTTGATCTCCAAACAGTAATATTGATAAAAAAATTCTAAATAAATAGATAAATCAAGTCTCATTAAGAACCAACATGTATTATTACAAAAAAATAATCACCATTCTAATTTATTAAAAAAAGGTAAAACTATATAAAAAAGTAAATGATTCGTGTTAGCTTAGAAAAAAACCTTATCTTTAAACTTAATGGATATGCTTAAAAATTTATCAAAAATATTAAAATAAAAAAATAGATTGCGTTAAAATATTATTCAATAGTCAAGACCTCTTGAATAAAAAAATTAAAAAATTTTGAGGTTAAAAATCTTCAAATATTATAAAAAAAAATAACTTTAGTTCCAACTTACGCAAAAAAGAAAAAGAATAAAAAAAAGAAAGCCAAAATCTTTTGTTCACCTAAGAAAATAATGCTTATATTTAAAATATTGTATAAATTAATTCAAATTTTTTTATGTATAAATAATAAAATATAATATAATAATATATGTAATATTAATATTAATTTGACATTATAAAATATATGATATTATTATGTATAAATTATTATTATTTATTTATATATTATTTGGTAAATATTATTATATATATTATTAATAAATTATTGAATGATTAAATTATATTTCTATTAAATTGAAGGTCAAATGGTGAAATTATAATTTTTGAATATTGAAAAAATTAAATATGTCTTATTCTGCTAAGGAGTGCAGCAAAGTTGATAAGAAATTAATTATTCAAAGAGTGCCACGTGAGTAGGGTTACATGCTCTACTAAATCAATAAGGTATAAAAGTCTAGACCTATATATATACATACATACATATTTCACAATTTCATTTTTTTATTTTTGATAATTATAAGATTCAAAAGTTACATTTTTCAATATCATAAAATTTATAGCTCATTATATTAAGGAAAAAAAGTACAATCCATGCACTTGAGGTGTGCTGAGTTTTACTTTCTCAATACATGATTTACGGGCTATTTGGAAAGGGTTGAATCGAGGGGAGGAAGTGTAGGGGTGAAAATGGAGGTGAAAATGCGAATTTCACCTGTTTGGCTGAAGGATGAAAACGTGAGGGGATGAAATGGAAATACGAAAAAGATGTGGGCCCTAGCGTAAATATCCACCCCCTATTTTAGGTTGAAATCAAGTGAAAGCAAACCTCTTGCCCTTATTTCCCATTGTTGCCCCTGTGCATTTGTGCAACGCTCTCCCACTGCTTTGTGATTTATTTGGATTTTTTCACCTTCCTCTATCGCTGGTTGCACTGATCAAACCTCTCATCAGGTATGCTTCCTTCCTTCCCAGTGTACTTGTCTTCTACTCTATCGTTGTTGGTGAATGTAGGTAGGGGTGGAGATCTATGCTTTTCGATGAAATACCCATTCGTGGTGGTGGGAATCTGCCGCCGGAAATGGTTGTAGCAAGTTTTTGTTGGAGTTATTGCCGATCTATTGGTGGACAAATGAAAGGCTACACGGCAGAGCTCTGGGGGAGAAAGGTCATCGATTCTGGAAGGAACCCGATTTGGGTCAGGTTGAATCGGGTTTGACTGGACTTGGTATCTGAATCAGGTTCGACATAAACCATGGTTTTCTTAAAAAAAAATTCTTTGTAATAAATATACAATGAATTTTTTTTTAATTTTCAATAAGTCCTCCTTCCTTCTTTCTTCTGAAATACATAATGATAGACGTAAGATGTTGCCAGAGATATCATAATGATATGTAAAGTTACCGTTCTTCAATTTCTCAATTTTCTCTTTTCATAACCAAATTAAATCGAATTGCCAAGAATATATGCACATTCTGTTTGGAAATACTGTATGAAAGTTATTGTTAGTTATTAAGCTAAAATTTAAGATATAAATAAATAATTTTATTCCAAATAGAGTGTGGTCATCTGAATGTTGGCGAATTGAATGCCAGGAGTATAATGGAATGCATTTATTTAAAAACAATGTTAATTTCTTTTATTTTAATTTTTATAATTTATATAATTCACCATCAATTTCAACTTAATATGAATCGAAAATTGTCAAACAATATATTATATTAAATTTTTTTAATATGAAATTATATATTTACAGTATATTTAGTTTAAAATAAAAAAATTAGTATCTTTTAAGTACAAAATAGTAACTATTATATTAAATATAAAGTAATAAACTATTTATTAATTAAAATAAAATTAGAAAATATATTTAATATTTTAATAAAAATATAATATAAAAATTTATCTAAAATATGACAAATAAAAAAATTGATAGAAATATAAAATGATGAATATTCATATTTATGAGACTTTGTTCATTTGAGATATGATAAGCAAATGTGTGTCATTAAAGTATCAATATTTAAAAATATTTGAATCTAATAATATGTAATAAAAATATTAGAGGTAGATGAGAAAATAAAAAATATTATTATTATTTAAATTATTTACAAAAATTACATATTATCAAATGTATAATATTTTATCACTGTATTATAAATCTTTTAATTGAGTTTATTTAATTAATATTATTACAAAAATAAATAATGTATTATAAGGATATTATAGTAATTTGATTTGATCTCATTTCCTCCCTCTCAAATTTCATCCATTACAAAAAGAATAAATTAATTTCACTCATATTTCCACCTCTCCCATTTTCATCCATTCCAAATAATTTAAGTAAAATTACCCCCCTTACATTTCCTTTCACATCCATTTCCTCCCTCCTCCACTTTTACCTAAACCCAAACAAAGCATTAACTGTTGGAAAGCGTTAATATGTATTTGTACCGTTGAAACTTTATTTAATTAATTAATTTTTTTCATCCAAAACTAGCAAAACTAACTGTATATGTGAGGTGAATACAGTGTGCAAATTACAAAATGAAAATTTTGACATAATTATAATTTGCAAAAGTGAGCAAAATGTTTAATGATGCAAATCAAATATGGATAAACTGACAATTTATAAATGTTGAATGGAAAATCTTTGTCAGTAAATAAAGTATTAATAATATAAATCACATATTAACTTTTTTTTTTTACAATTCAAACTACATTTAAGTAGATAAAATGGAATTCAACCCATACCAGTGATAAGGAAAGTGTAATTTTCTCTTATATATTCCGTATGTGGACTAATATTTTTAGTTAGTTTGTTTATTAGTTCTAATATAATTTTCAGATCCTTTTCTATTTATGAGGTAATTTTAAAATTTTTATGTATAATTTCTTTTCTTAAAAATTTTTATTTTTTTAATTTATATTTTGAAAATAATTAGTTAATACTATTTATAATATAATCTTGCTTTTAACACCTTAGAATTTAATTTTGACCTCCACGCACAAACAATGAACCCTTCATTTGGAAGCTCAGAATTTGTTTTGCAAATTGAGATAACTAACAAAATTTTGCAATAGATAGGAAGATAAATTTTCATTGACGACCCAGAACACAATCCTCTGTATGGGGACCTAAAGTTTAGATACGAAAATTTTGTGCCTCAAAAATTCAATTTATCAATTTTCTAAAAACAGGGACCCAAATCTGTTACTGTTGAAATAAATGACTTAACCCACTTCGCAAAAGATATTTATGCTATTGACTAAGCAAAATCCGAAGATTACCAAATACAAATTTTACACAAAAATGAAAATGCAGTTCATGTAAGAAAGCATTTTGTGTGTAACAAAAATGCATTGTTAAGATGTCAATGGAGTAGGTAGCATCTTATTGGCATTTTTATCAATTGATAAACATGAAGTCAGGAGATTAAATTCTTCTGATGTTATCATCTCTTGGAGCAATTTCTGGAATGTCATTTGGAATATATCCCGAAAATTAGGCATTTTCTTTGACGGGCCCAGCGGATGCTCTGCCTAGTGACACTAATAATTGAAAAGAAGGATTTCTAAATCTGGTTTGGCCACCCATATGATTTGAGATATCATCAGTTGAACTTGCATTCCTTTAGAGACTGCTGCTGGATTTATTGAATGCACGTGATTTAAAAGTTGGAAGAAAATAGGATGTCATCGTATGTAGCTTATGCTGCTTGGTTTATTTGGAAAGTTTAAAATGAATTTCATTTTCAACGGAAAAAAGAAGAAGCAAACAGCAAATGCAACGAACGTTCTTGCCAAAACAAATTTCTGCTTGCAAAGAAATTCATTCTCGATTGCCTGTTGTTAATCAATTGGGGTCTGTTAGGGAGTCCAGTTCTTGATCTTGGAGTCCCCCGCCTCCTGGTGAGCTTAAAATTAATGTTATGTTACATTTTCTCAAACCTCTTCCCAATAGCAGTTAAACCCACATCTAGTTGGCCGGATTGGATGTAAATTTATGATACCCTCTAGTAAAGGGTGTCAAATCAGCAGTGGTGGAATCCACTCAAGCGAGTATGTGCAAATAAAAATATTGAATTTTTAAATTTTTTTTAAAAATTTTAGATAATATTATAATAAATTATAAAATTTTACCATTTGAATCTATAAAATAGGATAATAAACCATGTAAACCATGTATCCTTTTTAATTTTGAGTATATTACTTAATTAATATTTATATGAAGCCATTGTCAATCAGTAATGACCCTTTTTTTTTTTTATTTTTATTCTTTCTACAAATGTTCATAACTTATAGCTACTTTTTAATATTTATTTTCATAGGTTTATCCTCTTTGCTTTTTACAAATGTTCATAACTTATAGATACTTTTTAATATTTATTTTCATAGCTTTACCCTCTTTGCTTTTTGCCAAACGGTAATTCGACACTTCTTCTTTTTTTTCTTTAATCAATGTACATAGCAAATTGTAATTAGATTATTGAAGCACTATACAAATAATATTTGGAGAAGTCTAGAGATATAATTTTCTATATATAATAAGTAAGATTTATAAATTATTAATAAATAAGTCAATATAATATTGTAATTTTATTTTGATCATGTTGATATATATATTTTTAATGACATTGATAATTAGTTGGTCATCTAATGGTTCCAACATATGACATTATCTCAAAAATAATTATAACTCTTGCTTTTCATCATATATTTTTATTTTTTTAATCAATATTTCTTATTATTAAATTTTTTTAGTAATAATAGAAGTAATTAAATCAGATACATGACTATTATTAATGATTAGGGATCAAATCATGAATTCAATATAAAATATAAAACCTTCAAAAGGCACCAAGTGCTATTTGATTAAAAAACTTTCAACTGTTATTATCAAAATTTAACAATAATACTTTACTACATATTACATATTTACAAGTGTTTATAAAGATTTAGCATAATATTTTTAGTTTTGTATATGAAATCTATTAATTTATCAAAAAATTCACAATTTTATCTAGATTTTATATGTAGCAAATATGTAAAAAATTTATAATTATATAATCAATGTTGCATGAAAATTTTTAAAAAATTTTATATAAATTACTTTAAATTAAAAATTTATAAAAGATATAGACATTTTTACAAAAAAATTTTAAGTGTATGTATCTACAAATTTTTTTTTACGTGTTAAAACAAAATGCTAAACTTAAAAACTGAATATATATTGATTGAATGATTGAATCTATGGGCAGTGGATTCATAGTTCTGCCGTTAGAGGTAGGACAGGGAATGAGATTTTTTTTATTCTTATGAAAGTGGAAAACCATATAAAACTCTTTCGACAGTTGTTACTCTAATAATCTCCTTTCCACTCTCTCACAACCGTTTTGTGTTCCTCATCCCATGGCTGCTTTCCCTCCTCACATTGAGTTAATTTTCAAAAAAAAAATTTACTAAACAATTCAATATTTTGTACTTATCAAATCTGATTTCTTCCTTTCAAATTTAATAAATTACATTTATATATATTTTAAGTAAGATGCATTTCATTTTATATATCAGTAATAAAGAAACTTCAAAACTTACTGCAAGAATAATTTATGTGTCAAACTCCCTTAATTTAATACAACAAAGTTATTTGTAGAAGACATGTGCTGTGGTTATTGATAAATTTTTATTTGTTCAGCCTTAATTTTATTTAGTTATTATCTGATGGCTTAGATGAGATCTAAGTAACAATTAAATTTTATCTTATGTTAGTGGTTGTATAGTTTGTTGATTACAATTCAAATTAACATGAAATATAGTATGTGTTATTGTGAAAATAATTTAAGATTCGATACTTAACTCATATTTTTATTTTATAAATTGGTGCGCGTCTTTGAAGAAGCTGAGGTGGCTACATTTTAGACTCTAATTTCGAGCGACGACCATACATTTATATCAGTTTATGTGATTCTTTATTCTCCTATTAGTCTTTACCTTTTAAAATGTTTAATATTATGATAATATTATATTTGATCACTATATACTTAATTATCAAATGGGGAAAGATTATCTGATTTTTTTAGATCTAACTTTCATTCTCTTTATATCAAAATACTTCTCTTTAAAGAATTAAAAATAGACTTATACATTGTATGAATTAATATCATAAAATAAATAAACATTGATTATATGAATAAATTTTTTGTAATTTAAATATTTTAAAATTATTTATATTAAATAAATGATTATAATATCTTTATATATGTGTGATGACTCAAAAAAGTAATGCAAAATCTGACTACATGTATTAATCTTATTTTATATTATATAATAAAATTTAGATATAAATATTTATTAAATATTTGTATAAATCTAGCAAAATTGAAATAAAAATATATAGCTTATTTCATATCATGAAATAATAATATACATATTTTTATAGAAAAGTTTTTTTTAAATTAATGGTTAATTTTTATTTTTCATTTCAGTTTTATTATTTTATATTAATTTATGTAATGATTATGTTGTACAATTGATTGATATAGAGTACTAAAATAATTTAAAATACAATTTAGATTTAATTTTACTATACCTTATACAATTTTTTAATAGGCTTGCTGAACAGTTTTTTCTTCCTTCTTTTAAAATTTTAAATGCTTTAATTTAATTTTTTTAAAATTTTATCTCTACTTTTTATACATAAATAGTTGATTTCTTTTTTTTTCATTACATAATATCCAGTAGAAGATTCTCCATGAGGTAGGGAAAGAGGATCGGCAACGACATATCTTGACATAACATTTTTGGGGGACCAAAAATTTTAAAGGGAGCTAGGAAGGAATTTTAGTGCCGAAGTCCTGCTTAACCCCTGTTAAGCTCTGCCGCTAGGTGGGAGGTAGGAAGGAGGAAATCAGACATCCTTCTTTAATAATGATGAGGTCTTCCATACCTTGGGTGCAAATCTAAGGCATGGAAACCTGTACTTGTCGACAAATAAAATGAAAACACATGGCAGAAGAGCCACCTGATGAGGCAAAGTTTTTTGACAGTTACTTATGGGCGTTTACATTGCTAGAAGAAAATGGTATTCATAAAATGATCCAAGGTTTTTTTTGTTGAGCTGAATTAGTGGCATTTCTATTATAGAGATTGTGTAAAATATATTAGGGTAGTATTTATCAAATGATATATATATATATATGAAACCAAAAATAAATTTTAAAAAATTAAAAATGAAACATATATATAATAGTTTTGAATAAACACAATACTTAATTTTTTATTATAAAAGTGGTGATTATTACATATTTCAATTTTTATAATTAACACTCTTGGTCCTTTATTTTTCCTTTTCTTATAATTATTTATCCTTCCATTCACTTGTAATATTAAAATAAATAAAAAATATTATAGTTGATTATTAAATCCATCTTAATAATGTCAAATAAATGCTCATTTTTTTCTTATATTTTTTATTCATTTTTTAGTTTAGCATAATATGTAAAGGGAAGGACAAATATAATAAAAATAAAAATAAAAATAAAAATAAAATACTGATATTTTTAGTTATGAAATTTAAGAGATATATTAGTCACTAATTAAGTTTATAAATGAGAGATTAAATATTATATTTACTCTAATAATTTCACTTTAAAACTTCTTATAATAAGCACTAGTGACCAAAAATAAATTTTAAAAAATTAAAAACAAATAAATACACCACTCATTTAATATTATATTATATTTTACATGAAATTAAGTTATTTTTATTTTTATTTATTAAAATATTTTAAATCATTTTCCTCTACAACTTCAAAATATAGTTACATCCAAAAAAACACAAAAAATGTTAAAATAAAATTTAAGTAAAATTTCTTTCGATGCAAACAGTCCGAGGTTTGGCATTATCTTTTTTTTAAATGGTATAATTAATGTTTAAAAATTTTAAAATATATTTTTTAATAAATTTTTAAATTAATTTGTTAAATTAAAAATGATAGACAAGCCAAAAATATTTTTTTTGAACAAGTTCTGATATAATATATAACTAGTTAAATACCCGTGCTTTCGCATGGCTGCATATTAATTTATTTTAAATAATTAAATATCAAATTAAGTACTAAATAAAATTATAAAATTACATAACGAATGTCTTAAGGAGCCATTCCAAGGGAAGCTGATGTGCCGCTGAAATCAAGCACTTCATCTGCCAATTGATATGTCAATCACTGCATTTCTGAATTAACGATTACGAGTAGAGCCAAGAGTTCAAAACACCTACTAATGATTCTTTAAACCACTTGAATTACTTTCCTTTTTATATGCACGTAATTTACACACAACCTATGTCTTATATAGAAGTAAATTCAAATAATAGTTCATTTCAAATAATTAATTTAAAAATATTTAAATTATATTAAATTTTTGAAGATATTTTATTGTAATATTTTCTTTATTTTATAATATTATTTTATATAATACATAAATGTACTGCCTACAAATATAAATGGATAAAATAATTATTTATGAATTAACCCAATATAACTTTCATTTCAATAAATCAATAATAACTTCATCCATATTTATCCTAAAATTGAAATTGATGGATATAAATAGATCAATTTAAAAATGGATATGAATGAATAAATAGATATATATTAGAATTATCATGTATATCCCAATTCTACAACATCAAAGTGTGTTCTAGATACTAATTCAAACACAACCCATTTGAATATTTTTTAATAAATGGGCTTATATTTTACAGTTTCAATTTCATAATTAAATTTATAATTATTTTCATATTTCATATTTGCTTTATGCTTTAACCTTGAAATCATTCTATTTTTCTCCTCCTTTTCAATTTCTTTTACGTATGTTTTTCCATTCATCTGATTTAGAAATTTGTATAGAATAAAATCAATAAGTTATACATTTCTATAATGAACATATCACATAATTTAAATCAAATTAAATCCATCTATTTAAGAGGTGAAACTAACTTTATCAATTTTTCATTTTTTCTCTTTCGTAAATAAGTACACAGTATTTTTTAACAGTTTGAATGAGATTGAATTTTGTTCATGTTAATGCACATTTGCCTTGATCAATTAAGTGTTTAATCCATAATTAGTTCAAAATTCCTTCATTTCTAGCATTGCATACTCACAATGTACCATATCTAAAAGATTCATAAATGCTTTGTTCAACTAATGTTATAAATAAATTGAACTCAGCCAAATATACTAGAAATGGTCTGCAATTTCATCAATACAAGATCCTATGCAGGGGGAAAAGAAGAAGCCAATTGCTCTAAGGCTTCTATTCTTATGGTCGGTTCTTTCTCAAGCAAGTAAAGCTTCTCAGCTTCTAGTATTGCCAACACAATTGAATGCAACTTCAATTATCTCTGTAGAACCAATGGTGCCCCATGCAACAACAATCTACCCAGAAACTAAAGTAGCCCTTATGAAACACTCCTATTGTGAAAAAAGTATTAAATTAGTACAAAATATTAAATTCTAAGATAACATATTGGAATTCTAAAATAAGAGAAGTTATATGGAAGTTTTCATTCGTAATTATTCTGATAATTGTACAAGTAATAATTTAAGTTTGTATTGACTTTAGAGATTGTAAAAGAAAGAATTGTAAGTAATAACATTCGATTTGTATAAGAAAAGGAGTAGTATTACTTACACCCACCATTTCTAAAAGTTAACATAAGATACAATTTGACTATTTAAGTTGATTACTATATCATAATTGTTACATTCTAATTGAGTTTGTTTCATATGCGCAAGCAGAAAGGCATTTTCTAGTGAAAATGACAAGGTAAATAAGATCAAGGTGAAAAATAACAATGCATCTAAACACAAGCAAAGAAAAAAAAGATTTGACGGCACATTTTGTATTAGAAAATTGCTTTTTATGCATTGACTTCACATAATAAAAAAAGGTGAATAAGTCTTGCAAGTAAGACTTATATGCTCTTTTATTATATGTGAAAATTGTGTATATATTGAAATGTATGCACACACATTATTCATTAAGTTACAGGTAATAACAAAACTCTAGTACTTATCACTATGGCATCCAAATGCCTGCTAATGAAACACAAATTATAAAATTACCTACTGGGAAGGAGAGAATTTGCTATAATATAACTATTAAGACAGTAAAACCAACACCCAACTTCATTATCTAATCCAAGCTTTTGCTCTAATCAATTTCTCTTCACTAAACTCTTTTGCAAGAAGATTTGTCTTTTCCTTCTTAACCATTGTGATTTGCTTAGTGGTACTCCAGTCATAGTTCTAAGTGTAAGCAAATATTGTTTAAACAGGATATAAACTTATATAGATCAAGAACATAAAATACATGATTTAAGAAAATAGATAGCGTACCTGTGTTTGTCATAATAAATTGATGAACAAAGGTTTGGTCTTCCTTGCCTTCTCTACGAATTTGCAGCCGATGGGGCATCAGGATTCACAAAGTATTTTGTGGTTAATGATAGAGCGTAGAGTGGCTAGGGGGACCTAACCTGCTTAAATAGAAAGCCCTACTGGGCTCACCCATCAAAAGCCCAGTTAGTTAAAGGTCTACACTTGCTGCAAAACACATCAGCCCACCAGGCATTTATAATCCATAAAAGTAATCACAAAAGCTGGACTTAAAAATATAACTCTAGGATCAGACTCAGCCCATTTTAAATAAAATAAAATAAAAGATCCAATTAATGGTAGTCCAAAATATTTTTACATTCTCCCACTTGGACAACATTAATTGTAATTAATTTTATTTTATAAAATATTTTATTTTGAAAAATGATTCTTGGGCTGAGGACTATTTTTTTTTTTTTGTAAATATATGTGGCCACAATTTTAAAATACACCACCCTAGAGATAAATGCCTTAAAATTTGACTAAGCTTATATAGCCAATGATATCGAATC
This sequence comes from Sindora glabra, assembly GCA_020226215.1. Classification (NCBI taxonomy): domain Eukaryota; kingdom Viridiplantae; phylum Streptophyta; class Magnoliopsida; order Fabales; family Fabaceae; genus Sindora; species Sindora glabra. The sequence goes on along the minus strand of CM035230.1, from coordinate 13,189,443 downwards.
ATGGCGATAGTTACATTCTTTAATAATATAGGACCTTCCATGGTTACAAAATATCATGAACTATATATACTTAGTCACTGATGTGATAGTGTAGCATGAAAGATGGCATCAGAATTGTGATCAATCATGCTTATCTTTCATGTCAGTCCTCAATGATTTCTCTAAAAAAAAATTCACATAGTACAAGAAATCAGCTGGCAATATGCAAAGACAGATTGTCTCACAAATCCCAAAATGTGTCGATTTTGAGACAAATAATTAAGTTCAGGAACTAACGACTAACACCAAGTCTTAACCCTCATAAAAATTATAACAACATTGGCAAATTATAATCAAATGATGCATCCATCGATAACTTATCATAAATTCATAATCAATGTACCAACAAGTATATGTAAAGATATAAGAAAACAACACATCAAAATTACATAAAAGAAAACAACTCTCACTAACCAAAGATATCAAAAGAGCCTACAATTCCCATATTCTCAACATGCTTTTGAAAAATTATAGGTCTAAGTCCTTTAGTCATGGGATTCGCCAGCATAGCATCAGTATGAATGTGCTCTACTATTATGTCCCCTTTCTTGACAAGATCTCTGACTGTGAGGTATTTTAACTCTAAATGCTTAGATCCATTAGAACTTTTATTGTTTTTAGTGAAGAAAACTGCAGCACTATTATCACAATAAATTTTCAGTGGTCTAGCAATAGAGTCAACAATCTGTAATCCTGAAATGAAAATTTTCAACCAAATAGCTTGTGAAGCAGCACTATAACAAGCAACGAATTCTTCTTGCATAGTAGAAGAAGCTGTCAATGTCTGCTTAGCACTTTTCCAGGATATAGCACCTCCATCCATCATGAAAATGTAACCTGAAGTAGATTTCATATCATCGGAACATCCAGCAAAATCTGAGTCTGAATACCCAATTACTTCAAGGTTATCAACATTCCTATAAACGAGCATATAACCTTTGGTTTTCTGCAAGTATCTCATAACCTTCTTAGCAGCACACCAATGATCTCTACCAGGGTTAGACAAATACCTGCCAAGAACACTAACCACAAAAGCTAAATCTGGTCTGGTGCAAACTTGAGCATACATTAAACTTCTAACGGCACTTGCATAGGGAACATTTTGCATTGACTGTTTCTCTATCTCATTTGTTGGGTACTGCATGTTGCTGAACTTATCACCTTTCACAACTGGAATATCCCCAGGTTTACAATTCTGCATTTCAAATCTTTCAAGAATCCTGTCAATATATGCCTTTTGAGATAATCCTAATAAATTACAAGTTCTATCCCTATGAATTTGAATACCCAAAACAAATGATGCCTCACCAAGATCCTTCATATCAAAAGCTCTAGACAACATTTGTTTGGTATCATGTAGCAAAGCTAGACTATTGCTTGCCAATAGAATATCATTAACATACAAGATGAGAAAAATAAAGTTGCTCCCACTGATCTTGAGATAAATACACTGGTCAACTTTATTTTCTGTGAAGCCCATAGATGTAATCAACTCATCAAACTTTAAATACCATTGCCGAGATGCTTGTTTCAAATCATATATCAATTTTCGTAACTTGCATACCAGATGCTCAGATTCATTTGTCTGAAAACCTTCAGGTTGTTTCATGTAGACATCTTCCATAAGTTCACCATTCAAAAAGGTTATTTTGACATCCATCTGATGAAGTTCTAAATTAAAGTGTGCAACCAAGGCTATAATAATTCTGAATGAGTCTTTAGAAGATACTGGCGAGAAGGTCTCAAAGTAGTCAATTCCTTCTCTTTGAGTGAAACCTTTAGCTACCAATCTTGCTTTAAATCATTCAATTCTGCCAATTGAATCCTTCTTAGTCTTGTACACCCATTTGCAGCTAATTGCCTTATAATTTTACGGAAGCTCAACAAGTTCCCATACTTCATTTTTTATCATAGACTGAATTTCCTCATTCATAGCATTTAACCACAGATCAGATTGTTGACTGTTCATTGCTTGACTGTATGTTGTTGGATCAACAACATCTCCAATATTATATTCACTCTCACCAAGATAAACATAATAATAATTTGAAATTGCTGCCCTCCTTTGTCTGACTGACCTTCTAATAGGGATCTGCTCTACTGGTTGAACAGGTTGGTGATTTTTAATGGTAACAGCTGCAACAGGTTCTACAATTTGGTCACGCTCTATATTTTGATCATTTTGTATCTCAACATGAACAGATGGAGGTACAAAAGTCTAACTAGGTAAAACTAGTGGAATAGTAATGGAAGCTGGATCATCTTGTGTTTCAAGGTGCCTTAAATTTGGTGATAAATCAGTAACATCAAGCTCAATAAATTTTGCAGTCATGAACTCAGTTATTTTTGTACCTCTTGTAGGGCAATAGAACTTGTATCCTTTTGCACGATCTGGATACCCTATGAAGTAACAACGAACAGATCTTGGATCAAGTTTCTTTATTGATGGATCATAAATTTTTACTTCAGAAGGACAACCCCAAACTCGAAAATGATTAAGGCTAGGTTTTCTGCCGGTCCAAAACTCAAAGGGTGTTTTAGGTACTGACTTGCTAGGAACACGGTTAAGGATGTACAAAGCAGTTTTAATGGCCTCACCCCAAAGAAATTCAGGTAAATTTTTTCCACTCATCATGCTCCTCATCATGTCTTTAAGAGTTCGATTGCGCCTTTCAGCAATACCATTTTGTTCAGGACTACCAGGCATGGTATATTGTGGAACAATTCCACAATCTTGTAAAAACCTAGCAAACGGTCCCATGTGTTGCCCAAACACATCTTGTTTGCCATAATATTCACCTCCTCGGTCAGATCTCATAATCTTGATGACTTTTCCTAATTGTTTTTCAACTTCAATTTTGAAAATTTTGAATTTCTCAAGTACATCAGATTTTTCTTTTATCAAATAAAGATAACCATATCGAGAAAAGTCATCAATGAATGTAACAAAATAATGACAACCACAAATGGTGGAAGAGTATGGTCCAGATATATCAGTATGAATTATTTCTAAAAGATTTAAACTATGAGTAGCGCCTTTCCTTTTAGTCTTAGTTAACTTGCCCCTAATACAGCTGACACATATGTCTATATCATCAAAATCTAGGGAAGGAAGAATATTCTCTTTAATTAACCTCCCTACCCGTTCCTTAGATATATGTCCCAATCTTCTATGCCATAAGACTGATGATGTTTCCTTAATTCTAGGCCATTTTGAAATCATATTTTCAACATTCAAAGAAGCATAAGGACTATCAGAAGCTAAAAGTAACCTATATAAACCATGATCAAGAACACCAAAACCAATGGACTCAGAATGCAATAAAATATCAACTTTTCCATTTCCAAAAATAAATGTGTATCCAAGCCTATCCAAAAGAGAAATTGAAATTAAATTACGTCTAAAATTAGGAACATAAAAAACATTAGTCAATGTAATCTCAATAAAGTTTTCTAAATGTAAAATAACATCTCCTATGCATTCAACTACAACTTCAAGATCATTTCCTACTCTAAGCTTGGACTCTCTCTCACTTGGTTTCCTCTTGCTTACGAACCCCTGCAAGGTAATTGTAACATGAGTTGTAGAACCACTATCAAACCACCAAGAATCTATAGGGACATCAATTAAATTTGATTCAAAGCAAGCTAAGGATAAGAGTTTACCATTCTCATTTTCCTTTTTCTTTTCTAACCAAGACTTGAATCTATAGCAATCAGTCCTTTTATGACCTTTCTTATGACAATGATAACACTCTACATTCTTATGGATGGAACCTGTAGGGCCTCCCACTTGTGGTTTATGACCGTTATTATTATTATTATTACCATGCCTGTGGGCCTCCTGAGATTTAGAAAAATTGTTCCTTGGAGCATGAGATTTAAATTTCTTTTTCTTGTGGGTTAGGCTTTTGCTAGGTAAGGATTTTGGTTAGGTCAAAAAATTTATTTCTTTCTTTTCTTTCCTCAATTTTTCTTCCTCAGCAACACACTTAGTGATGAGTTCATTAATGGTCCAGGATGTGTTCAAGGTATTATAGGCTGTCTTGATTTGACTGAATTCTGGAGGTAAGGAATTCAATGCATGTGGGACAAGAAAGGTATCCGACAATTCAATTTTTAAGTTCTTCAGTTGAGTTTGGAGGTGAACCATCTTGATAATAAACTCTCTTACACCACCAGTGTTATCATACTTCATAATCGTCAGTTCCTTCATTAGGCATCCAGATTCAGCATTATCAGATACTTGATACCTTTGCCCAATAGCATTCATAAATTCTTTGGCCTTGGTTGCATCTACCAATCCACCCAGTAGATGTTCAGGTACAGATCGCTTAATTGCAATAAGGCTAAACCTATTAGATCTCTCCCATTTTGCATAGTAATCTTTTTGCTCTTGAGTACTTTCAGGAGTGAGTGTTGGCGATTCTGGCTCACGCAAGGCTAAATCAAGATCTATAATACTAAGAGCAAACTCTATATCCTACTTCCACCTCTTATAATTTGTACCATTTAACAATTCAATAGTTGCAGTGTTATTGTTTACTGCAAAAGAGACTGTGAAAGAATAATTAGAGATGCAATATGTTAGTTCTGAGCATTTTAAATTTATTCATAACCACAATTAGAAGTATATAAAATATCACTACATTCTCCCCTTTGGGCAGAGAATGCAATGTATGAAAGACCCTCCTAAAAATTGAAGCCAACCAGGATAATATATTATTATTACAAAATTACCCCCTTTAGGCAAGTAAAATTTATAATAATAAAATAAATCTAGAAATAATATTTTGCTTCAATAATTCAATTTCTAATTATATCATACAATAATCCCCTTTAAGCAGGTCATTATATGAAATAATTAAAAATATTAATTAGCTCATTTTTAATTACAACACATAGTTACCCCATTTGGGCAGATAATTATGTGAAATAATTAAAAATAATAATAATAATAATCCCATAAATATATTTTTTTTAATAGCTCAAAGACTTATAAATCAAAATAAATAATTTCACTTTAGTGATAATTACCCATTTCAACCTATAAGTCTCCCAAAAGAATCGGGATATTTAAATGAAGCCCAAAACTATAAATTAAAATAAAATATGATCAGTCCATTAAGGGATGCTAAATAATATGCACCAATACTGATCATAAAAAAAATCATATTGCATCAAAAATACAATCTCAATATATATATTTGGTACAAATTAAAAAGATTTTAAATTTTCCTAATTTTCTTTTAAGGAAATATGAATACATGAATATCTATCACAATCGATATATATATATATATAAACAAATACGGATTTATGTGGATGGAAAGAAACAAAAAATTGAAATATCTGTACCATGATGATGATGAAATCGGAAAAAAAAAATAGAAATAACCCATGATAGGCTTGACATATACTGTAGCATGATATCGGAAAGAAAAAAAATAGAAATATCTGTACTTTGAATAACACTCTCAGTAACCCATGAGATCGAAAGAAGAAAAAAAAATAGAAATATCTAAAATTAACAATAATACAATTTATGATAGGCTTGACATATACTGTACCATGATGATGATGAAATCATCCGAAAAGATATAAATTATCAATCTGTACCATGATGATAGGCTTGACATATTCTATACCATGATGATGATGAAATCATTCGTAGAATAAAGATCCATAAGCAGGAACTAAGGCACCAGTAAGGACGGATGGAATTATCAATCTAAAATCAAATATTAAATACAAACTAAAGCACCAGTAAAAATAGGAAAAATAAAATAAATAAAATACAAATAAAATAATAAAAAAAGGACAGATGGGATTATCAACTAAGATAGTATAAGTAGGAACAACAGTCACATAAATCATGAAACTTTGTGATGAAACGTAGCAACAGCAGTGTGAATGTTTGTACTAATACCCGTAGAATAAAGATTCATAAGAATGGATCGGTAGAAGCAAAAATAGATGATACTAATTTATCAAACAACAAAATAGATAAAAAATCATCATCTAAGAATATAGATCAAGCGAAAATATGTATCTTAATTCTTAATCTATTATAAGTGGTTCTTATACTAAATGTAAGCAAATATTGTTTAAACATGATATAAACTTATATAGATCAAAAACATAAAATACATGATTTAAGAAAATAGATAGCGTACCTGTGTTCGTCATAATGAATTGATGAACAAAGGTTTGGTCTTCCCTGCCTTCTCTACAAATTTGCAGCCGATGGGGCACAAGGATTCATAAAGTGTTTTGTGGTTAACGATAGAGCGTAGAGTGGTTAGGGGGACCTAACTTGCTTAAATAGAAATCCCTATTGGGCTCACCCATCAAAAGCCCAGTTGGTTAAAGATTTACACTTGCTGCAAAACATATCAGCCCACTAGGCATTTATAATCCATAAAAGTGATCACAAAAGCTGGACTTAAAAATATAACTCTAAGATCAGACTCAGCCCATTTTAAATAAAATAAAATAAAATAAAATAAAAGATCCAATTAATGGTAGTCCAAAATATTTTTACACTAAGGCCATGTCAAGCTGCACATAGCATGAACTGCTCCTCCAGTTAGTATGGAGACAAGATTTCCAGCAAGCATTGGCGCATTTCGACCTATTGAATCAAGGTTTACGTGGCCACACTCGATTTTTATGACACTCAATCATGATAATTCCCGGAATACAATGAAATATTTTACCAAGCATGGCCCAATTGCATTTGCTTTTCTCTATAGAAGCATAAAAGTATGGGAAGAATAGCTAAGCCAATATGAAAACCTGTTGCAAAGTACATCCAGGCATCATTTATCCATCATCAAGCTCTTCTTTACCTATTCATCCAAAAGAGCCATATTAAATTAGAGACGTATGAGATCCGAAATCAAGTTAGAGATCCACATGTTCCATGCCCTTTATCACATAAGGCTAGTAAGAGCTCAATAACAAAGAGACATACGTAAAAAGTAATCTGTGTTAAACATTTGTGAAAATAATGAAAACCAACCTTACAAAAACTCATAAGTGCTTATAAATTTATGACTTATGTGATAATTCCTAGTTAAAAAGCCCATGCATTTGCACCGATATATATTAATTTTTTAACTATATAAATATAAAATTTTTATAATACTATAATAATTGTAATATTATTAATTTTATATCAAATTATTATTATGATAAGGATATATTATTTTTTTATTATAAAAATAATTTAAGCAAGTTAAAACCTTGTTACAAAATATATATTAACAATTGATCTAGTTGATTAATATTCTATTTATCAATAAAAGCATTAGAAAATTAAAATCAAATTTGTTTAAATTTTATGAATATTTGCAATTCAAATAGCAATAACATTGGGTATTATAAATATAAAATAATATATTTTATTTTATTATAAAATATTATATATAAATTATTAATTTAATTTATTTAAATTAATTCATTATAAATTATATTTTTAAATTTTATATTATTTTATAACTTATATATCATTTTCTTTTTTTTTTTACTCATTCATATTATTATTTAATATAATAATAATAATTTTTTATTATTATATTTACATTAATAGTTATTGTTTACACTAATAATTATATATTTTTATTTTATTAAAAAATATTATACACCATTTAAATATATCACATTATATTTATATTAGTATTTGAGTAGTCAACAATAGAATTGATATGAAAAGGAAAAATATATAATGAAACAAATAAAAAGAAAATAAACAATGTATGAATTATAAATAATAAGAGTTAAAAATAAAATGTATAATTAGATAATTAAATGAAATTAGTTTATTTAAAATATTTTTATAATAAAAATAAAATATATCATGTTATTTATACTATTTAGTAATATTATCATATGAGCCATAAATAATAGAAGTAAATATAAAAAAAAATAGAAAAACAATAATGTTTTATTAATATGACAATAAATAGTAATTATTTCATTCCATATTGTCAATGCTTTGAAATTTCCTGGTTTAATCTAGCAAGTATTGTTTTTGTTTACTGGAGGGAAGTTTCAAATTTAACTTATTCTTCATTTCACTTTATATCAGTATAAATCCGAACAGATTGATGGGACACTTGGTTAGAACCCAAAGTGGCAGAATTTAGGATGAAGAAAACATAGGCAGTCGTAAAAAAACTGGTAATTTTATGGACCTCTGCTTGATTTCAAATCTCATGCTTGGCTATACTTCTATAATGATCACCACAACAAATTGCAAAATGTAATAAGCCACCCAATATAATTCTGTTGATAATTTCTTTTTTCTTATCATAATTTGTAAATGCATAGTCTTTCAGCATAATGAAGATGGAAACATACTCAACTCAGCTCCGAACATAGTTTTTAAGGAAGTTTGTAATAATTTTGAACTGCATTTTAATTTATATTGCATTTTTTCATGTCAATTGCTATAATTTTTCAATTGTACACATACTTCAGTGTAAACTTTAAAGTTGCAAAGGCAACTTATTTTCTCAAGCTACTTTTTCAACTCTACTTCAATTAACAATAAGCTCATTGTTGTCTTATCAGCTTCCTCGCCATGTTTTCCAAAAACATGGTCATAAGGTTGATGGCACTTTCACTCAGGTCTGGTTGGGTGAAGAAAAGAAATTCATGAGGAGCTTCCAAAATTAAGTAATAACATTTAATCACCAATAATCTACACAAGAACATAAACTATATGTGAATTGGTGAAACTTGTGGATATCCCAAACAATAATCTTCCTCTCAAAGATCTCTGAAGCAAATTTCATAATGATGTGGTAGTCACCACATGTCCTCAAGTTCTTGTTAAAAATTAAAATACCACAAACTGGTACCCAATAGTAAAATGGAGAATCATTAAGAGTTTAAAACATCCTACTTAAATAGCATGCATAAATAGATGCTGGCTTAAGTAGAATAAAATGATACCTTATATCAACAGATAGGATTGCAGTTTTCACATCATTATTCGTGCAGTTTTTGGACGTGTTAAAACTCACCATTGCAGCCATAACTCCTAATGCTATTTGTAACCCTCTTCTTAAGCCAAGCCTAAAGGTAATAGACAATGAAATTTTCAATGCATTTGGCACAAATAGACTACATATATGTTAACCACGTTTCTATTGAGATGTGAAATTAATCCTTTAGTACTTACAAAATGATGGAAGTTATTGAACATTTAAGAATAATCAAAACTAAATTAGGATTGATGTTCACAATAATATTAGCGAAGTCAACACCAGCTGGAATTGAGTAGTTGCTTCTTCTCTTGCTTTCTGCAGTATATGTTTTACCTTGCTTCCTCTTATCAAGCTGATTACAACATTAAAACAATTACGAAATCATAATAAAGATAATAGGGTATATAGTCCCCCTAAAAAAAAAGAAACCAATCTCTTAAGAAGAATAATTATAAGTATAAAAAATGTAGTAAGAATATACCGTGCTTACCTGGCCTTATTTAATGACAATATTAAGAGAACAACAATACTAAGATCAAGATCTCCAAATAACAATTTTCTCACTATGTCTTTGAGCCTTTCAAATCAAACTTCCTAGTTGGAGAGCTGCAATATTAGAAAATTAGTTAATAATCATCTAACTGAATTAAAGCAAAACATTCAGGTTATTAACATGCATTACTCAATATGTTCACAACTCAAAATAGGATAACATAAAATTATAAAGTACTCTTTGGCATGGCAAGCAATTAAAATGAGAGTTGCAAGATTAAGCTAGCTAGAAATAATCACAAGATTAAGCAATCGAAATGAAAATTGTAGTTTAAATTGAATACTATATGAGCATCCTAAGCTATAGTGTTTATCTAGCTCAAAATTAACTTATGATAACCATATCGTTTTCCTACCATGGTCCTTGCATACTCGTAAGTAGCAATGTCATAAAACTCAAAATGCATATTAGTGTTTAAAGGAAACAAACATAGGAATTGGCATCATCCTTATTCAGCTCAATATCCCACTTATTTTAATAATATTACAATTTTAAAATGTGTAGCCTTGCCAAAAGCCACCAAGAAAAAGTATCAAACCTATAAGTATTAAGAATATTAATATTAGCTTGAAAAGAATTGGAGTTCTATACACATAGAAAACCGCTGCAAACTTGAAAAGAATTAAACAATGGATGCCTTCACTTGACAAAAAGAAGGTGGGGAATTAATTCAAACCATCAAACTTAGACCTAATTTTACATTGTCTATAAAGCTCCATTTACATGCTAAAAGACTTATATTCATTCTCTTCACCAAAAGCTTAGGAAGAGATGTCTTTTACCTCATAAACTTGGTTGCATTCTTAACTGCTTAAGCATAATATCCCTCCTCCAAAAACAAAAATGGAAAAAGTCAATAACTTAGAGATCCACACTAATAATTTATATGCAGAAAAACAAATCAACAAATTGAAATGGTAGGTGGTGCAATGCATTACTTAAATTCTGGGATGGCATGACTAAGAGCACCTCTATGAGAATAAAATCACTATCTTTTGGCATATTATTAGAGTTACCCATACAAAGACTACAACGTGGAAGCCATCAAAACAATGTAAATAGAAATATTCATTAAAATAAAAGGTAGCATCCTATGCATAGTTATTGTGTAATGTATTAACATGAAGCCTCATAAGAAGTTTTTCCCATATTGCCTCATCGCTCATGTTTTCCTTATCCTTTAGCATAAGAGCCCAACACATTCTATATAACAGAAAAAAAAAATTAATTACAATGGCTGAGAAATATTTTACAGATATTTACTAACACTAACAAAAATGTCCAAATGACTCCCTTGATGCTTTAACACCATTCAACACCCTATCCAAAATTTAAAAAAAAAAAGAACACTTCTTTTGTTTGATAGTTGTAAACAAAGTTACAACATTAATTCTACAAACACAATTGACAAAACCACAAGAATGGAACCCAAAAGACATTAGGCTTAATGAGCTACCTAAAATTGTCAATTGGAATAATGATTTGAAATGCTAGTAAAGGAAGGAATACAATTTCCAAGTTGATTACTGCAAAACTATGAACTGTTCAAAAGATAATGCATTAGTATAATTGGAGATTCTGCATTTATCTCCCTATGTAAAGTACGATATAAGTCTCCCAATATAACAAAAATAGCCAAATGCTCAAAAACTCAATATAAGCTTTGAAGTACCTTATGCACGCTTGCATGGAAATTGAAATTGATATAGAATATAAGAAAATATTAGAAATTAGCCAATTTTGTAAAAGACACAAAGAGTAAATGCTATATCATATAAAATCTTAAGATATATACAAAAGAGCGATTCAAATACAATAAGCAATGATATTGCAACAACGGTATGGCATGGCACTCCTTGTTATAAAACAAAAAATCAAATTGCATTAATTGTGATAATCGAAGAAAAATATTTTTCTGGTAATAATTACAATTAAGTTATTCTTAAAGCTTAATGAAAACATGTTAAAAGATTAATTAACTCATATATTGCAGAGACATTTGTGCAAGACAATAGAAAGAAACTCCTTCCTTGTCAAAATTTTATCTTCAAGAATAACAACTTATTTTTTGTCTTAAATTTCAATCAATTAGTAGAGTAGTATGTCTAATCTTCTTATAGATGTGCAAGGGAAGAATAACAAATCACAGACAATATTTAGTTGACCCAAAGAAAGAAAAGTAAACTAAATTCAATTACATGGCCTGTTTACCTCTTTTGGACTTCCGAAATGCATAGGCTTCTAGCATTTAATTGATGTTAAACTAAAAGGAAAAGTTCTAACAAATATTATTTGATCATATGGCCTCCTGAGAGAAATTGTTAAAATTCATATAACAAAAGCAATACCAGCAAGTTTCCTTACCATACTAGGAAACTTTGTCTATAGGTACTTAGAAAGCATAACCACCATTATATAGGTACTATGCAATTTATGCAATCTTAGTAGGGATACAAAATCCAATCCAATCTTAAACTAACTATCTTTTTGTCACCTAATTTGCAATAGAGGCATGATTCAATTAAAAGATGTAGCCATTTTCGAATTTATACTTTACCTCATAATATTTATAATTGATTGATTACTTTAGTTATAAAGAAGAATAATAGGTACCTATTAAATAAAGAAAACTCAGACAGTAAGCTATTTATGTAATTTATTTGCTCTCCTTCTTAACTAATCATTTTGCTTCCCATTGATTAGCTTCCTTTTAAGCAAAATTGCCTGGAATTTGATGAAAGAAAAATAAAAGGATGCGAAAAAAATTAAAATATCAATAATGATCCAAATTTTAAATCAAAGAGAAGAACAAAATTAACAATAAAGTCCAAACTTCTACAGTATGCAAATAATATATTATCAACACCCAAGTTACTTTAACTTACAGTCATGTTGAAGTAACACCTAAGTTTCTTAGATGTTACATCAACATTAAAATTGCAATAGGATTTTTTTAATTTTGAGTTCAAACTTCAAACCATCCATTACACATGTGGTTGCAATATGGCCTTAAATTTTACAAAATAAGCTATTTATTTATCTTAAAAATAGCCAGTTGATAAAAGTATGAGATACCAATTTAAGGACTAATCTAAAACCCAGGAAAAGAGTGTTACCAATTGCTTGCAAGGTGAAATCATATTTGATTCCCTAAAATAGAGAAATATGAAAAAAAATTGACAGTAATTATAAAAAAAATGATGTTGAAACTATAGTCTTCTAAACATTCGTAGTTTATTAAAGTCCCAAAAGAAATAACTTCAAAAGACTCAAACCAATCAGAAAATGGCAAAGACAGCAAGAAATTCTAGTCTTTATCAATCAAAGCAAAAAATTTATAAAAATACCAACTTTAATATCAAATAAAGAGAATCCTTAAAAAAATGAAAAGAAAGTAGAGAATAAAACCTGCTTGTTAACATAGAATAAACAAAGTGAAGCCAATGGGCAAAGCTAGTTTTAATTAGGCAGTGATGGAAAAGCTACTTGGAGTTATGCCCGTGGGAGGGTGAAAAGAAGAAGCCCTTGAGCAATTCGATGGTTCGCGAAGAACTGTAGTCGACAGAAAATAAAATGGAACCACGAGCAAAACTGGAAAAATGAGTAAAGAAGAAAAAAATTTCAAAAAGAAAAAGAAGTAGCAAAATAGAATACGAAAGCAGAAACAAGTTGAGAAAAAGTCCCGACAAAATTGTGCAAGAACAACTGAAGAAATTAGGAAAGCAAGAATCAAGAAGTAAGAAATAGCTTCAGCAAAAATGAAAGTATCATAAAAAATTGTGAAAGTGAGGGGAAACGAAAATTGAAACTAAAAATGAGAAAGAAAGCAAAGGTAAAGAACGGTAAGAAAGAAAATTTCAAAATTCAAATTGAAAGTAAGGCAAGGAAAGAAGCTTCCCCGAAAGTTTCTTTTACCTTCCGTAACAAAGCAATATAAAGAAGCGCACAAGAAGACAAAATAAAGTGAGCAAGCGTTAATGAAATCTGAGGCGGGAAATAAGTGAATAATACGTTGACACATGGAAGGAAATTACAACGTTTAAGTAAATAAATAGATACTAGTCCACTTTAGTAAGCCATTTTAAGTGTCATTTAGTGCAATATATTTGAAAGAAATAGCACCATTCTGATTTTATTTTATGCAAATAACTAATAAAGATGTTTGGAAGTTAACTATTTAGGTAACTTTTGATTGATTTTATTAAAATTAACTAATTAATTTATTAAATTAATTTATTTTGATATTTGACAATTAACTGATTAGATCAATTGATTACTTTCCAAACTGCCATTTTTAAAAGTTAGAAGTAGTAACATTTAGAATTAATTGATCCAAGAAAAATTAAATTACTTTTGATTAATTTTTTCATTTTTCATTTTATCCTTCCAAAAAATCTGTTAATATATAATATTTATTTTTACATGAAAATTAAATTTTTTGTATTTTTCATTTTGTCTTTCTAAAAAGACTACTAATCAATCTTCCCATTTCTTCTATTATCAATTTATAAATATTATAATATTTGTTTTTATAAAAAAAAATTATAATTATTAATTTCTTAAAAAATTCAATAATTATAAAAATTATATAAATTTAATTTTAAAGAAATATTATATATAATAAATTATAATGATATATTATTTAAAAAAAATTAATTTACTAAATAATATATAGAATTTAAAATATTAAAATAAAAGAATACTAAATAACTTATAAAATATTCATGTCTTTATATATCACTTTATATACAAACAGTTAATCGTAAATAACTAATTTTATTAAACATATTTATTCAAACATTTAATGTAATTAATTGATCAAATCGGTTAAAATAATTAGCTATTAGCTAACGGTCAATTAAATTAACTAATTACTAATAAAATTAGCTAATTATCAAATAAAGTTAAACTAATTAATAACTAAAAAATTAATTAATAATTAATAAATTAATTGATAACCGATAACTTATATATAAATTGACTTTGGCTATTAATTATAAATTATTAACTATCAATTAATAATTAAATAAGTTAATTAATTATGTAAGAAATATTTCATAAAATTAATTATTGAACTAAATAAAATTATAAAATAACATTAAAAATATATTAATAAAAAAATATGTATAATTTAGTTAATTCATATTTATTAAAAATTAATTTGTATTAACATAATTAAGAAGTTTGAAATAAAAATATAATATTTAATATTTATTTAATTATATTTTATGAACTTATATATTTATTTACTTACATAATTTTTATTTTATTATTATTCATAAAAAATTATAATTACTTAAAATATAATTAATTATATTTTATGATATTATTTATATATTTACATATATATTTTTATATATTTATAATTTAAAATTAGGATATAATTATGTTAAAATTAAGTTAACTATATTTTATAAAAAAATAATATTTAAATTTATGTTATGAAGGGTATGAGTTGTAAATTAAAAAATTAAAAATAAATTTAAAAAATTGAAGAAGTGATAGCTTATAAGTTATAAGTTACTTTAAGTAACTTATTAAATTAAAGTTTATTTTTTTAATAAGTTAATGCGCTAAATATTTCTAGATCTTAGCTAATAATTTATTAATTAAATTAATAAGTTATAAATTAATTTATTTATTACCTAAAGTAAAATCTAAATATTATAGTGGGTTTCCAACTTGATATTTAAGTGGTAAAGGGAATATAAAAATATAAAACTTAATTTTCTAGCACAATTAAGTGTATTAATTTTTATCAAGAGAAATTAATTTTAAAATTTTATTATCAGTTAATTTCTTTATCCAAAATTTTATAAAATTTAAATTATAGATCATTCCAATAAATTATAAGTATAGCATGAAAACACTTTAAAAATAAGGCACAAATTATATTTGAAAGGAATGAATTATTTTTTAAATATTTAAAATCAAATTATTTCTTTATTAGCATTTTATTAAATTAATTGATCAAAAAGATTAATATAATTTTTAGCATGTTAAAAACTATACCTATATAATAAAAGAAATTTAAGAATTTATAAAACTTAATTATTACCGCAACCAGTAGTACTACTGCTGTGTGACTTGAAAAATTGCTTTAAAATATTGCTTAGAAATATTGCTTTAAAATATATATCAAAAGCTTTGCATGTATGACTTAAAAAAGAATATTAGATTTGAATTATGATATCGAAGGAAAAAAAACCTGCAAAAAAAAATCTTAATTTTAGAATACTTTTGACCAAAATAAATTAATTCTCTCCATATTAAAACTTCATTAAATTCATAATTGATTGTAGTATATTTAATTTGAACTACGTCATTGAAAAATTGGTATAAAAATATTAATAAAAATTAAATGAATAAATTTAATTTTAACTTTTACGATTTTTTCAAAGGGACAACTAAGGATTTTTTTTGTTTATATTCACTTTTTAAAGGTAAAAAATATGAAATATATGGCAACAAGTTGCCTTTTTCTCCTGGTCAACCATACTTATCAATTTGTCACATGTACAAAGTTGGGATGCCTGAACTTTTGCCCAAGGCACCATAGTCATAACCTTTAATAATTGGGGTATAAATGAACTAAGATATTTGTGAGCAATTTAAATTAGTTTAAAAAAATTTATTTTAAATTTAATTTTAAATGAACTGAACTTAAGCTTTTTGTTATTCCACCTAATTTGCTCAGGAGGTAGGAAAAAAAGATGGATAATGACAAATCTTGATACAATATTTTTAAGAGGATAAAAAATTTCAACAAACTCAAATGACTAAAGTAAAAAATATTCATTTTTTTCTATAAAATTACGTGACATTAGTGTACAATTTTAAAAATTTTGAAGAGCTAAGGTTCCCTTAGCCTGTATTAAGCACCACCCCTAGGGTGGAAATGGGAGAATTACCATTCTCTTTTAATACTTTAGGTATAAAAGAATTAAATTACTTGTGAGTAACTTGATATTAATTTGAAAGAATTCAATTTAAATTTAATTTTAAACAAGCTGATTTTAAATTTTTTATTATTTATTATGAGTATAAAGAAACTTAATTGTAAAGTAAATTTTTATTTTTATAATAGATTTAGATAATATAAATTTCTATGTAAATAATATAATATATAAATTTTATATTATTAATTTGTAAATAAATATAAATAATATCATATGTATAATATATAACTTATAATAAGCAAAAAGTTGAATTTAAGTTCAAGCTCATGTATATCCGTTTAAGTGTGTATAAGTTTATTTAAATTCAGTTTGAATTTAAGCTTCATCCTAAATATTTTAAATAAGATTAGAATTTTGGATTAAATAATATATAATTCATTCAAGATTGAATAAATTTGTATTAAAAATAATTTAATTTATTTACGTTTGAATTTGAATTAGAATGAATACTATAAAAAGAATGCAATCATGTGTTATGAAATCAAAACTTTTTAATTTCAAAAGCTTTGATAATATGGCATACTAGCATCATATACCGTATGTTTTCTTCCATCTACGTTAAGCATCTTTGGATGGGTTGTGATTAAGATCAAATAGAAGGTCTCAACCCACACCCACCTATATAACTATTTTTTTAAAAAAATATTTACTTACTTCTATTCATTATGATATCCAATCAAACCCAAATGGCATAACTTTAGATTTGATTAAGTAATTTGTGCTAGTTAAATTCAAAATTTTTAGCCCCACCAATGGGAGGCAATTTTAACCTATATAATGCATTGTAGAAAAAATAATCTTTCAGCGTAATATTATTTTAAAATTATTTTTTTAATATAACGTTATTTTTAAAAAAATAAATTTTACTGAAATGGCATTATTTTAGATAATGCCATCCGAATAGATTAATTTGTAAGATAAATTGTATAAATTTTATAAATAAGGCATTACTTGAAATAACGCCATCTTAAATTTATTATTTTTAATAAATTTTAATCATTTTATAAATAAAATTTTAGTAATATTTATAAATAAATTTTGATATTTTTATTATTTATAAATTTTTTAATTTTTCATTAATATTTCTTATAATTATATATGTAAAATTTATTTTTATTTATAATTAACTTTCTACACTTATTAAAATAAATTAATGAAAATTAAAATTATAATAATGAAATTAAAAACTAAAATAAATTATAAAAATTAAAAACTTAATTTAATATTTTTAAAATATGTTGCTATATTTTTATTTTAAAAAGAAGGAATAACCAAATTCACACAAAAATGAATTTTTGTAGGAAATTAATTTTTTTACAAAATAAATTAGAATTTTCATAAATTTCATATTTAAATTTCAACTTAATCTTTTTTTTAAATAAGAATGACAATGAATTACTTGCAATCATTGTAGAAAATTTTGATAGAAAAAAAAGGGGGTTGAATGTGTTAATAAAAATGAAAAAAATAATTTTTATTGATTTAATTATAATTTATTAATTGTTAGTTAAAAATTTAAAATTAAAATTTATAAAAAAGAAGAAGTGATATTTCTAATTATAATTTTGTACATATACAAAAATATAAATGTTATCCTAATAATATTAATCTAATTCATTAGTTTTATAAATGCTTATTCATTTATACATATATTTGAACAATATACATTGTTTTTTATTTAAATATCCATTGAAAAATTTAACTTGAAATTTATACAAACTATTAGAAATACTAATAAAAACTGAAAAATTATTTATCAATAATAGAAAAAGTTATTTATATAAAAAAGGGAAAAAAGGCAATCCATTGAATATCAAATTTTAAGTAACACTGTTGGATGATCCCATATCAAATTGACAGAGACGTCATTTTTTTTTACCTTAATCAATATATTTCACAAAATATATTTTTTTTTTAAAAGGGAGGAAACAATTTGCCAATAAAAAGTTTTAAACTTTCATAAAGAAATGAAGATAACATTCTTATAAGAAAAGTGAAATAAAGAAATTAGGAAAATTTTATGGTATCTCGGAGGTTTTTAAATTCGGGGTGATGTGGTGCATTTTGTGCCATTGGATGAGATTACCAAAAATCTTGGTAATCTCATTCAATAGCTTGCATTGTGTCACGTTATCCCGGATTTGAAATCCCCCAACTGCTGTAGCAAGCCTCAAGAAATTATTATATAAAAAAAAAAGTTAACAAATGTGTGCTATACTTATTCTCTCTTTTTAGTTAGGAGGAATTTCTCTTTTGAATTATTTTCTTTATAGCCATTAGATGAAGTTATAATTAATAGTGAGAATTTGGTATAAGTTTTCCCCTCTATATATACATATATATATATAACTGTAAACAAAGTAAAGTAATTTAAATAATTTTATTTGTGTTGTGGGAAGATATATTTTATAAAAATTTATTTGTAAATAAAAAAACTATATAATTAAATAAAATGCATAATATTACAATAATTAAAGAAAATAAATTTTCCTTTAAATTAGAGAGTATATTATTTTCTACTATACTTTTATAAAAAAAAATTCATTTATCGATCAGTCATATACTTATATAGCTTATGACCAACAAAATAATATATATGGTAGTTAAGAAAAATAATTTTCATTTTAAATTAATAATATTATTTTTATCATATTCTCTAAATATTAGAAGACAAAATATTTTATTATATTAATAATTATATTATAATTATAATTATAAGTATAAATATATAAGATTATTCTTACTAAAACACATTTTTCAATAAGAGACTTAAGATATTTCGTTAAGTTGACAAAATTTTCCGTATCTTTAAAATTTTAAATTTTAATTTAATGTGATAATTACTGAAAGAATTTATTTGGCATTCGTGGCAAAACGAAGAATTGTGACATGTAGTTTTAATTCAATTATTTTTTAACTTCAATCGAGGGTTACGCAACCCGGCTGCGAAGTTTTATCTTCCTGTCCTTTGCCATGGTCAAACCCCCTTGATAGTCTACTCTGCCAAAGTTCTTGGAGTGAAAAAGTGCATACTATGTAACTCGGTGTAAACGCGGATTTAACGGACTGGTTTATTTTTCAGATTAAATTAGTTCTAATATATTTTTCAGATTTTTTTCAATTTATGTCGTAATTTTAAAATTTTTATGTATAATTTCTTATCTTACAAAATTTTATTTTTAATTTATATTTTGAAAATAATTAGTTAATATTATTTATAATATAATTTTGCTTTGGACATCTTATAATTTAATTTTGGCCACCACGCTCAAACCATGAACCCTTCACTTCATTTGGAAGCACTGAATTTGTTATGCAAATTGAGATAACAGAATTTTGCAATAGATAGGAACATAAATTTTAATTGAGGACCCAGAACATGATCCTTCCTATAAGGACCTAAAATTTAAATACGAAAATTTTGTGCATAAAAAAATCAATCTATCGATGTTCTAAAAATAGTGACATAAATGACTTAATCCACTTCGCAAAAGATATTTATGCTATTGACTATGCAAAATCCGAAGGTTACTAAATATAAAGTTTACCCAAAATCGAAAATGCAGCTCATGAAAGAAAGTATTTTATGTGTATAACAAAAATGCATTGCCAAGATGCCAATAGAGTAGCATTTTGTTGGTATTCTTATCCATAGATAAATATGAAGTCAGGAGATTAAATTCATTTCGTAGTATTTCTCTTGGAGCAACTTCTGGAATGTCATTTGCAATTTATTCCAAAAATTAAGCATTTTCTTTGACGGGCCTGGCGGATGCTCTGCCCATTGACACTAATAATTGAAAAGAAGGATTTCTGAGTTTGGCCTCCCTTAACACTTTGAGATGTCATCAGTTGAACTTACATTCCTTTAGAGACTAGTTTCTGGATTTATTGAATTCACATAATCTAATTGGAAGAAAATAGAATGTTATCTTATGTAGCTTACGCTGCTTGGTTTATTTGAAAAGTCTGAAATGAATATCATTTTCAACGGAAAAAGGCAAATGCAATGGAGGTTCTTGGGAAAACATTTTCTGCTTCCAAAGAACTTCATTCTCGATTGCTTGTTGTTAATCAATTGGGGTCGGTTAGAGAGTCCAGTTCATGGTCTTGGAGTCCCCCTCCTCCTGGTGAACTAAAAATTAATGTTGATGTTGCATTTTCTCGAACTTCTTCTCAATAGCAGTTAAACCTACTTCTAGTTAGATTGGATGCAAGTTTATGATACCCTCTAATAAAGGGTGCCAAATCAGCAGTGGTGGAACTCACTCAACGAGTACATACAACTAAAAATATTGAATCTTTAAATATTTGTTTAAGATATTTTAAATAATTTTGCAATGAATTTATTAAATTTTATAATTTGATCCCACTAAAATATAATATCTTGGATAATAAATCATGTATCCTTTTTAATTTTGAATATATTACTCAATTAATATTTATATGAAGCTATTATCGATTAGTAATGAATTTTTAAAATTTTTTTATTCTTTCTACGAATGTTCATAACTTATAGATATTTTTAATATTTATTGTCATAGCTTTACCCTTTTTGCTCTTGGGCAATCGGTAACTCAACACTTCTTTTCTTTCTTTAACTAATGTACACAGCAAACTATACTTAAATTATTGAAGCATAATACAAATAATATTTGAATAATAAGTAAGACTTATAAACAATTAATAAATAAGTGAGTAAAATGTTGCCATTTTATTTTGAACATCTTGATATATATATATATATATATATATATATATATATATATATATATATATATATATATATATATATATTGATATTGATAATTAGTTGATATCATTTAATGATTTCCAAGTATTACATTATCTCAAAAATAATTATAATTCATGATTCTTATCATATATTTATTTTTTAATTGATATTTGTTATTATCAAACTTTTTTATAATAATAAAAGTAATTAAATCATAGAATAGATAAGTAATATTAATAACCAGGGATTAAATTTTAAATGCAACATAAAGTATAAAACTTTTAAAAGATTCGAGTCAAAAAATTTCAACTATTATTATTAAAATTTAATAATAATACTTTAATACGCATTAGATATTTACAAGTGTTTATAAATATTTCGCATAATATTTTCAATTTTGTATATGAAATCTATTAATTTATCAAAAAATTCATAATTCTATCTAGACTTTACATGTAATAAATATGTAAAAATTTTATAATTATATTAATTAATGTTGCATAAAAAATTTTAAAATTTTTATATAAATTACTTTAAATTAAAAAAATTATAAAAAGATATAAATATTTTTACAAAAATTTTAAATGTATGTATTGATAACTTTTTTTTTTTTTTACAAATTAAAACATAATGCTGAACTTGAAAATTGAATATATATTGTATGAATACATCCACGTAGATTCATAGCTCCGCCATTCGAGTTAGTATATGGGAGGAGATATTTTTATTTTTTGAAAGCGGAATATCAGTGGAGAAAAGTGAAAACAACGATAATATTATTATTTTATAAAACTCCTTTCCACTCTCTCACAACTAGCAGGTTCTGTGTTCCTCATCCCATGGCCATTTCCGCTACTCACATTGAGTCAATTTTCAAATATTTTTTTTCTACTAAACAATTCAATATTGTACTTATCAAATCTGATTTCTTCCTTTTAAATTTAATAAATTATATTTACATATATATTAATTAAGATGCATTTTATTTTATATATTAATAATAAAGAAACTTGGAAACTTATTGCAAGAATAATTTAGGTGTCAAACTACTTCATATCAATACAACAAAATGATTTATAAAAGATACGATATTATGTGTGGTATGGTTGTTGATAAAAGATTTTTAATCCAACCTTAATTTTATTTAGTTATTATGTGATGGTTTAGATGAGATGTAACTAACAATTAAATTGTATCTCATGTTAGTGATCGTGTATTTTGGCGGTTACAATTCAAATTAATATAAAATATAGTATGTGTTATTATGGAAATAATTTAAGATTCCATACTTAATTCATATATTTTTATTTTGTAAATTGGTGCATCTGTGAAGAAGCTGAGGTGGCCACATTTTAGACTTTAATTTCTAATGATGGCCTTACATTTATGTAGTTTATATTATGTGATTCTTCTTTCTTCTATTAGTCTTTGCCTTTTAAAATGTTTCATATTATGGTAATATAATATTTGACCACTATATACTTAATTATCAAATGAGGAAAGATTATCTTGTTTTTCATATCTAAATTCCATTCTCTTTATATCAAAATACTTCTCTTTAAAGAATTAAAAATAAACTTATACATTGAATGAAGTAATATCATAAAATAAATAAAACATTGATTATATGCACAAATTTTTTTGTAATTTAATATAAATTAATTTAAATATTTTAAAATTATTTATCTTAATTAAATGACCATAATATCTTTATATATGTGTGATGACTTAAAAATGTAATGTAAAATCTAACTATATGTATTAATCTTACTTTACATCATATAATTAAATTTAAATACAAATTTTTATTAAATATTTGTTTAAATCAAACAAATTGAAATAAAAAACATATATAATTTATTACATATTATGAAAGAATAATATACATATTTTTATAGAATTTTTTTTAAAAAATTAATCATTCATTTTTATTTTTCATATCGATTTTCTTATTTTATGTTAATTTATGCAATGATTTGGTTGCACGATTACTTAATATAATATACCAAAATAATTTAAATACAATTTAGATTTAATTTTATTGTACCTTATATGATTACTTAGTGCATTTGCTGAACAGTTTTTTCGTTCTTTTAAAATTTTAAATGCTTTAATTTAATTTTTTTAAATTTTATCTCTATCTTCAATATATAAATAGTTTACTTTTTTTTTTATCATTACTTAACATGAAGATTCCATTAGGAGGTAGGAAAAGGGGATGAGCAACAACAAATCATGATATAAAATTTTTAAGGGACCAAAAACTTTAGATGGAGTCAAATAAATTAAACAACAAATATTTAAAATTTTTTATAAAATTACAAGACATTAATATACAATTTTAAGAATTTTTGGGTCAAGGTCATCCTTAACCCCTGTTAAGCTCCTCTCATACGTGAGAGTTAGGGACGGGGGAGTCGGACATTCTTCTCTCTTAATAATCCGGGTGTAAAAGGATTAAGATACTGATGAATAATTTGAAATTGGCTTTAAAATAAATTCAATTTGAATTTAATTATCTTAAAGTTCTGACTTATTTGTTTAGGAGGTAGGAAAACAAGATGGGTAATGACAAATCTTAATATAATATTTGGATAATTCTTTTATACCCAAATCATAATTATAAGTATTAGTATCTTGACTAACAAACTAATAAAATAATGACACATTACTCGTATAAAAGAAGTTTTTAAGTTAATTATTTTATTATAAATTTGTTAAATTAGACCTTAAATTTATTTTAGCCCTAAATCCTTTTTTTTAACAAATTAATAGTTAAATAACAAGTGATGCCAATTTTTTTTCTTTAGGCAAATTTAAAATTTTTTTGCTTCAAATATTTCTTTTTTCTCTCTCTCTCTTTGCTTCATAGACACATACACATATTTCTAAAATTCATATTTATAGTTAATCCTAAAAGTACATAATCAGATTATTATTTTATTAAATAAATAATATATTAATTATTTTTAAAAATAACTAAAAATTACTATTCATTTTTTAAACATTGCATGAAATAAAAAATTATTTTCCACTATTTAAAACCATTCATTTATACCAAAGTAAATGTATATAAAGCTTGGTATTTTTGCATTAATTGAAGAAAATTTTTATTTACCTAAAAATTGTAAAAAATTATATACTGCATTCTTAAATATTTTATTTTAATTATTTTATCGGTAATATTATTTTCTAAATAATAAAGTTTTACTTGCTATAAATTTGTTGAAGAAAATATTGTTATATATAATGCAATAAAATAATATTTAGACATTAATATACTATGTTGAAATAATTTTAAATTTTTTTTATTAACTAATCAATTTTTAAAACAAATCATGTTATTATTTTTTTAATACAACATAATATTTTTCACTTATTTTCTTTTAAATTATTTAAATTTGTATATAAAATTAAACAATATCAAGAAATTATTAGTAAAAAAACCAATATACATACACACATATTTACTTATGTATATTCAAATACGTTCTACCTAGAAACTACAAATTAAAAAATATAGGCAATTTGTTATTATAATCTTGACCTATAAATAATCCATTTTCAAACTTGATACATCAAATTATTGGTTGTATTTTTTTATTGATGTTAATCTATGTTTTCTTTACAATTTCACACATTTCAAAAAGAAAAATAATTTCATCACATTTATTTTTTATTATTTTATTTTATATTATATAAAATTTATTAATAACAATAAATTAAATCAATAAAAAAGAATTTTATTTGAAAATCATAGTATGTATCTTATAAAAGTTTGTGCTTAATATAATTTATAAAATGAGAAAAGTAAAAAGAAATATACATATTATATTTTTATAAGTGTATACAAAACACTTTAGTTTTTAAATAAAACTTAGTTAACACATTTTAAACAAGTTTAGAAAATTTAATTCTAGATATGTGTAAAAAATATTATATTTTATTACTAAATTGAGTATTTTAAAAGATTTTATTGTGTATTAATGTATAAGAAATAAGTGAAAAAATATTTTAAAAAATAGAAAAAATAAAAAAATAGCTTCATAAAGTAAAAGTTTATATTTTTAATTTATTAACTATTAACTATATTTTATATTTTTAAAATAATTATGTAGTAATTCTATGAAAATATTTTAATTTTGAAAGTTTTAAATTACAATATATTATAAATAAACTAGAGTTAGTAATTATTAAATTATGTTTATCATGTAGTAAAGAAGTATAAAAATATAGATAAAATTAATATAGATAATTTACTTTAAAAACTTATTTTAAATTATTGATAAATCTAAAATTAAAAGAAAATTTGTAATTTAAATTAGAAATTTCATGTTATCAATTTTTTACTTATTAAATAAGTCTTCTAATTATGAATCTTAATTGTCCATTTTCTTATCATTAAAATTTAATAATTCTTATTTTACCACAAAGTTAAAATATCAATATCTAAACTTTTAGTCTCAGTATGATAGAATTAACCATAATATTTTTATAGGATCAAAATCTTTGGGGGCGGGTTAAATGATTTAAGTAAAAAATATTCAACTTTTTATAAAATTATGTGATATTGATGCATAATTATAGAAAAATTTGGAGAGCTAAGATTCCCCTCAACTCATATTAAGTGCCACATCTAGGATAAGAATGGGAGAGTTGAACTCCATTCTCTCTAAGGTGGCATTTAGTTCGTGAAATCTTACATTCTTAAGAAAGTATATATTTTTGAGAATTTAATCAATAAGAATGTAATATTTCTATATTTGGTTCACTATAAATTTTCTTGAGAATATTTTACTAGATTTCTGAATATTCTATATTACTATATTTGATTCATATTTAATACTCTTGAAAATATTAAGACTGTTTTTAAAAAACCTATATCAATTTTTTTATTATAAAATATAGGGGTGATAAAAAATTTCTAACCCACTCTTAATTGACCGATTGACCGAACCCGAAGTTAGTTAGTTAAGAGTGGGTAATATATCACTATCGAATGAAAGAAAAAATTTATAAATTTCGGGTGGTCGATTAATTACAAATGAAAATTTTTAATGACAATTAACTAAACTTAATCGACATTAATCAAAATTTATATAAATTTTTTTGCTTGAAAATTCATATTTAAAATTTTATTAATCATTTTTTAATTTAATACTTGATTATTTCTTATTATAGTTATATTAATGGAATTATGGTATTAACATGTGTTTATAAACTAATTTTAACTTTTAAATTAATTTATTTAGGCATTTTTGAAAATTTTTTTTACAGATTTTAAACTGACTGAAACCGAACTTAATTGATCAAAATCAAACTTTTTGATTAAATTCAGTTAAAATTATACAATTGGGTTCAGTCGGTTGGAAAAAAAATATATTTCAGTTAAGAACGATCAAGTTAAAAAATAGTCTTAATTGTCATTAACCGATCAATGATCACCCTTAATAAAATATAATATAGTAAATCATATTTTTATTTAAAACTATATAAATAATAAAATTTAACACCTAATAAATTAAATTTCAATATTTAACATCTAAAATTTATTAAAATATATACATATATAAATATTTCATACTTTATTATATTTTAATATGTAATGTACTATATTTTTACATGTTATACTTTATTATCATAATTATTAGTATTATTATTATAAAATTAATTTTCAAAATGAAGTGAGCATAATTTATTTAAGTTATTATCATAATATTAAATATGCTTAGTATTTGTCTTTTTATAAAATTATAATTTTTTACTGCTAAATTATTTTTATAATTATATTTCATATTAGTATCAAATTTTATATTATAATTTCTTCTTTAATATAAATATATTATTATTTTATATTTTTATTTATAAATATGTCCTTTTTTAAGGAAATTTCAAGCCTATTATATTATTTTTTAATGAAAAATCATATGTATATGTAATTATATTAAAAAAATATTTCAAAAATCAGGAATAATAATAAAAAATTATAGTTAAAAAATTAATGTGCATTTCTTAATAATAAAAAATATTTTAAAAATAAAGTGATAATTAGTTTTCAATTTAAATTAAAAATTATTTGATAAAGTGATAAATAAGAAAAAGAATTAAAGTTGAGAATAAATTTATCCTTTTATTTTATATATATAAATATTTTACACTTTATTATATTTTAATATGTAATGTATTATATCCTTATATGTTATACTTTATTATATTTTAATATTTTATACTTTATTATCATGATTATTAGTATTATTATCAAATCAATTTTCAAAATAAAGTGAGTGTAATTTATTTAAATTATTATCATAATATTAAATATACTTAGTATTTCTCCTTTTATAAAATTATAAATTTACAGTTAAATTATTTTTACAATTATATTTCATATTGATATTAAATTCTATATTATAATTTCTTATCTAATATAAAAATGTTATTATTTTATATTTTTATGTATAAATATAAATTTTTTAAAGAAACTCCATGCCTCTTGTATTATTTTTAATGAAAAAATTATTTGCATCTATAATTATATTAAATTTTTTTCAAACATTAGTAACAACAATGGAAAAGAAATTATAGTTAAAAATTAATATGTATTTATTGATAATAAAAAATATTTTAAAAATAAAGTAATAATTATTTTTTAGTTTAAATTAAAAATTTTTTGATAGAGTGATAAATAAAAAAAGAATTAAATGAGAGGATAAATTTATTTTTTTATTTTAATATTAACATTCTTAATAAAAATTAAATTTAAGGATAAATGTGAGGATAAAAATTAACTTGTATTTCTTAATAATAAAAAATATTTTAAAAATAAAGTGATAATTACTTTGCAATTTAAATTAAAAATTATTTGATAAAATGATAAATAAAAAAAAGAAGTAAATGTGAGGATAAATTTATTCTTTTATTTTAGTATTAGCATTCCCATCTCATGAGAATCTAAGATTCCCATTTCCCCTTATGGGAATATTTTGGAGAAAAGTTGGGTAAAAAATATTTTCAAAAATGTAACATTCCTAAGCATTTCTTTTCAAATATTGAATCAAACATAAAAATGTAATATTTTTTTGAAACACTCCTAAAAATGTTAAAAACATTTTGCGAATTGAACGTCGCCTAAATACTTTAGGTATAAAAGAGTTAAACCACTTAAATTGAATTTAATTTTAAACTATTTGATTTTAATCTTCTTGTTATTTGGCTTAATTTGTACACAAGTATAAGCTCATTTGTTATAAAATATATTCTTATTTTTATATTATATCTAAATAATATAAATATTTTATATAAATAATATGATATATAAATTTTATAATATTAAGTTGTAAATAAATATAAATATAAATACTTTATGTGTAAAAGGGTTAAACTACTTAAGTTGAATTTAATTTTAAACTATTTGATTTTAATCTTCTTGTTATTCGGCTTAATTTGTACACGAGTATGAGCTCATTTAGTTATAAAATATATTTTTATTTTTATATTATATCTAAATAATATAAATATTTTATATAAATAATATGATATATAAATTTTATATTATTAAGTTGTAAATAAATATAAATAGTATCATATGTATAATATATAATTTATAATAAACAAAAAATTGAATTTAAAGTGTAGACTCATATAAGTTTCATCCTGAATATTTTAAATAAAATTAAAATTTTAGATTAAATAATATACAATTCATTTAAAGTCAAATAAATTTATATTTAACTTGAGATCAAATTTGAGCTAGATTTGACAAGTTCGAATTTAAATTTGTCTAATATTATTAAATTTGAGCTCAAACGTATAAATTCGAAGTAAACTCAAGTCATTTGCATCTTAAGATATACCCAATTCCACACGGCTCGTTTGCACTTCTATTTGTGCACTTGCGAGGCGGACAGCGCATGTAAGTTGGCACTTAAACCGAGTACTTAGGTGATATATATAAATGGCTGGCTCACAGGATAGAGTAATCTATTATAGCGTGGAGCTGAACATTTCAGAAGGAGGCCCATCCGAATTCAAATTCAACTATATATGGATCAGTCATGGTGCCGGTACAGGTTAGGCTAAGCTGAGCTGCTGTATTTTCCATTTTTGCCCCCTAATAAGGGTATGAAGACTATACATTTGAGAAGTGAGGTTGTGAGACTTTTTAGTAAAATGCATAAGCTCCCCTAAATTTAGTTAAAATTATATAAATTTCCCATCTAATTTAAAAATATACACAAAATTTCCCTTTATTTTACAAAAAAAGCAATTACTAAACTCATTTTAAAATTTTCATGCTCATTTTAACTATTACAATATAATTAAAAGTCAAAATAATTATTTTGTGATTAAATTATCCATTATTCATTTCTATATATTTTTATAGAAGATATTTTTACTAGAAGTTTTTGTTTCAGGAGTTTGTTTCTCATATTAAGAAGATATCTTCACCAAACAATTTTTATTTTAAATTTTTTGTATGCATTGATTTAATATTTAAAGTGTATCATTATTCTAGACCTTTGAATATAAAACATAATTAGTAACATAATATAAAAGCATTAGAAATGGTGAACTGCATTAAATGATTTTAAAAAAATCAATAACATAAGATAAGTAAATTAAATAAATTGTAAAAATTGTATATATTAAAACTTAAGAACCCAATTTTACTTTTAGTAATAATTTCAAATATCTAAAATACTCATTACACGTTATAATTAGTACACATGAGAAAAAAATGCAATCAAAAACTTTTGGCACAGATATATTTGAGAAAAACTTCAAATTTTAAGATTTGTACATATTTTGAAAGAAGATAAGAGAGCCGTATAACTTCAATTAAATTTTGGAGAGGTTTATGTATTTTGTTTAAGAAAAACAATGATATTAAAACTCATATGAAATTTAGAATGCCATAATAAAATTAAAGTTAAAGCATACCTTTTTTATAAATTTAATTTTTTCGAATGTGGTAGTATTTGGATGAATATTAAAAACATATATCTTCCTCTCTTTTCTCTAGAGTATGCAGCTCTTAATTGGATAAACCAATAGTTGAATTAAGTTAAAAGTTGGAGAGGAGACTTAGTTAATGTAAGTAAAATCTTATCAAACCCTTCCAATGATAAGCTAGTAAAGATATTAACCTACTCTTTAGCCTCCAAATATATTAATTCATAATTGGGTATCCATAAGCTCGAGTAAAAATCACTTTAATAAATTGTACTTTAGAAAATAAAATCTCCTTGAATCATTATTCAGTCAATTTTTATTAAAAATAAAATACTTATAATTAATAGTAGCTCACATAAAAGAATTTTAACGTTCTCTTACTTGAACAATATTAATTGTAAAGATTTTAATTTTAAAATATTTTATATGAAAATAATTTTCAAGTTGATCACAAAATTTAGAACACGTAATCATAATTTTGGAAATACACTATCTAAGAGATGATACACAAAATATATATGAGTAACAAAACATGTAATTTTTTAAGTTAATTCTTAATGATTTCTTTATAACAAACTTAATAATAAGATAAAGATATCTTTTAGCAGTAATAAATTTAATTATCTTAAAATTTTAAAATGATATTAATTAAAAGACAAATATCAAATATAAGAGCTAGTGACTGATACTAAGTCCTAATCCTTGTAAATTTATTCATCAAGAGGTTTCTAAGTTCTAAAATAATATCAACAAAGAGATAAATATATAACCTAAGAATTAATAATTGACCTCAAATATTAAACCTCATAAATCTATTATCAGTATGCCTCAAAGTTTAAAAGTGGTGTTAACTAAAAGACAAACAATATATCAAGAACTAACAATAAATAACAAATTTTAGGCTTGATAAGGTATTACACAAAATAACCTATTAGATCTAATATATAGTTTTTATCAAGATAATTTTCATTATTCTAAAATGATTCTCATAGAGACGACATGTATGAGCTTAGGAGCTAATGACTGGAACGGAATTTTAATCCTTATAATTACAATAATTAGTATATTTCACAATATAGAAATACATATATTAATAAAGAATTCATAAATTGCATATATAAATGCAAAATAATATATCAATATAATCAAGAGCAATTATAATAATAATACACAAAATAAACAAATTGTGTAATAATATATATGACGCATGTATCTTATGTACCAACAAGTATATTATAATTATTAACGAAAATGAAAAGTTCTAAATAATATGGAACTCCCACTAATCAAGTATATTATTAGAAAATAAAATTGAACATTTATATCTCAATAGGCTTTTAAACATCCTATAAATATAAGAATCTTAATTAAGGAGAAAATTATTTAAATTCCGTGTACATGTCATAGTGATATATAAAATTAAAATTTTTCAAATCACCAACTTGAAATAATATAAATAAAATAAACTAATAATTAAGAGAAATCAATTATATAATTAACTTTACTGTTTAAAACAAATAGCTTGCATAGTTATCAAAACTAGATACTAAAATTGGTACTAAGTTAATTTAATAAATTGATTTTTTAAAATATATTATTAGATATTACTTGAACAAAGTATGAATAAAAGTCTTAAATTTAACTTGCATAATTTGGAAATTCTGATAATAGCATTATACACTATTGACCAAAAAGTATCTCATAAAAAAATTAGAAGAAAATGAATTCACAATATATATGCTAAGAATTTTATAAGTTGCTCTATATTATACTCAAAGAAACACACAATAGTTTATATGTCAAATTTATTACTATTAGTAAAAAAATGCTTGATAAAAAATTATTTTAAAATTCAAATATTATGTACATAAAAGAGGACTCAATGGAATTTTGACCTCTTTATCATGCATATTTTCTAACAAATAAATGTATATAATAGCATTTAACTTATATAAACTAAGGTAAGAAAAAAATGATATTACAACTTGTATAGAATTTAGAATATCATAATAAAATTAAAATAGAAGCATACTTTTATCATATATTTAATTTTTTTAAATATGGTAGTATATATTCAAATAAATATAAGAAGTATAAACCTTCCATTTCTTCTTCTAGAGCATGTAACTCTCAATGAGACAAATTCAATAATTAAATTAAATTAGAAATAAGTTAGAAATAGAAGAAAAATTTAATCAATATAAATAAAATTTTATCAAATCTTTCTGTCATAGGCCAATAAAGGTGGAGACGTCGAAACAACATCCTTAAATCATCCAATGTTACGAGAATATGGATCAGTCATCAATAAGTAAAGTACAGAGATAGAGAGGGAGGGGCAGTGGGCATCTTTAATAGCTAATCATAAATCCAATTCAACACCTGGAAAAGCTACTGAAAGACAATCATCGAGCCATCGTCCAACCTATGAGCTGAATCAAAAGTGGATATTTCATCAAAAAAATGAGGGCTTCCGCCAAGGTCGAGACAGAGGGGTATAAGTCCATTCTCTGGGAGTCACAGAAATGTGGTCTTAAGGCTCCCAGCTACAAGGGAGGGGAAGTAACAAATTGGACTTTAAAAAATAATTTTTTAAATAATTATTAAGCTAATTTTATAAAAAAATAAAATAAAATACTTATAATTAATAGTAATCCACGTAAAAGAATTCTAACATTTTTCTCTAACTTTTTGGTATAAGCCCTGAATTTCTTTAGGTATTGCAAGCGTGATCATTTTTCTCTATATTGCAACTTTTTTATAAGAAGAAAAATGTGCATTATTTGTGAGGAGTTTTTAACTTAAGATGGGGTTTGATTCGTGAAATCTTATATTTTTATAAAAATATACATTTTTTGGGAATATAATTTTTATGAATTTAATTAATAGGAATGTAACATTTCTTTATTTGACTCACTATAATTTTTTTTATAATATTTTGTCAAATTCTTATATTTATTATATTATTATGTTTTGTTTCATATTTGATATTCTCAAAAATTTTGATATTATTTCAAAAATATTCTTATTAAATTTTTTATTATAAAATATAATATAATAAATTATATTTTTATTTAGAACTACATCAATAACTTAAAAACTTCTTAACATGTAATAATTAAATTTTAATATTTAACATCTAATTTAGTTGAAATATATATAAAAATATTTTATACATCATTATATTTTAATATTTAATGTATTACATTTTAACAATTAATATATGTTTTATTTAGAATAGAATTTGATTGCTATCCCTAATAGTAATTAGACGTTATAACTTAGAAATAAATCATGTACAAGTAGATTGTTTTTTGTTCTTCTGCACTCTTTATTTTTATAAGAGATATTTATCATTAATCACTTTATTATTAGATCAATTTTCAAAATGAAGTTAGTGTAATTTATTTATTATTATACTATTAAATATAGATGATATTCTCTATTTACAAAATTATAAATTTTCACTACAAAATTATTTTCACAATTATATTCCACACTTGTGTTAAATTTTACATTGTAATTTCTTTTCTAATACAAAAATATTATTGTTTTATGTTTTTATGTATAAATATACTTTTTTTAAAGAAATTTCAAGCCTATTGTGTTGTTCTTCAATGAAAGAAATCATATATATATATATATATATATATATATATATATATATATATATATATATATATATATATATATATATATATTAAAATAATATTCCAAATATTAGGAAGAATAATAGAAAAGGAATTGTAGCTAAAAATTAATATCATTACATTTTTAATAATAAAAATATTTTAAAAATAAAATGATAATTATTCCTTAATTTAAATTAAAAATTATTTGAATAAAGTAATAAATAAGTAAAAAAATTAAATATGAGGATAATTTTATCATTTTACTTTTATAATAACATTCTTATCCTATGAGAATTTAAAATATCCACCTCCCACCATGAAAATATTGTAAGGAAAAGTTAGGACAAAAATATTATCTGAAATGTGACATTCTCAGATTTTCTTTTTCAAATTTTAAACAAAACATGAAAATGTAATATTTTGCTAAAACATGTCCAGGAATATTAATAACATTTTACGAACCAAACACCCCTTAAGTAACATTTAATATCCCATAAAAACTTTATTTCTTTCTTTGCATCCAAAGTTTGATCTTTAACTCTTGTATCTGTATATCTACTAATTTAACCATTCATAATTTAAGAAAAAAAGTACAATGAAAAAAATTACAATTCCATATCTAAACACTTTCATTAAGTAAAAAGTTATAAATTTAATGAAAAAAATCATAATTTTTTTAATAAACTCTTGCGAGAGAGAACGGGAATAAAATTCTTGCATGTAATATCTATATACTCGGTTCTCACTTTTCGGCTTTTTGACTCGCTTAATGCTGTGGGTAGGAGAATTTCCCATATTAATGCTTCCTTTGAAGTATTTTCTTATATAATGTTAACTTTATTACTTTTATTTTTTGAAAAATTTTAAGAGCAACGTTGGTAAAGCCAACGTCATGCAGAGGAAAACGTTTAGAGCAGTAACGTTTTTCTAACACTGCATTACTTTATGCCTGTACCTGCACTGCACTATTGATAAAATATTAAAATCATATTGATCTTTTCAAAAAAAAAATCAAAATGCCAAAACTTAAAATATTTATATATAGGTTTAATTTTAATTAATTGATAATGTAAATGTATTTTGCACTATCACCCATTTATAGATTGTCACATCATTAAAAATATTAAAATTATCTTATTTGAGTAAACTTTCTTTTACAAATATTGTAATGTAAAGGATATGAATAGAGAATTGTATCATAGAATATGAAAATGGCATGTACTGTGAAAGAAAAATGATGGAACTTTGTGTAAATCTTACGATAGAAGAGAGAGTAAATAATTATAGAAGTCAATTATAATATAAAAAGATTAATCCAGAGAGTTAGTCAACACTCATCCACCTCTTTTCTAAAACATCCTCCAACCCTTTTGATCTCTAAAATACCCTAGTACTTTGCCTATGCTATTCATTTTTCACATTTTCAATATCATCATCTTCCTCTTGTCCAAGGAAAGCCCTAGAATTCTCAAAGGAAAATCTTCATTCCTCCATCAATCTTAACTTCTTAGGGTAACTAATTTGTCAATTTTGCTTCCTTATCAACCAATCTCTTTTTGTACTCATCTAAATTGCTCCTTTAAACGTAAATTTATAGCTCAACCAATTGAAAGGGTTGAACCACTAAAAACCCCAACCTATAAGTCCTCTTTTATTTGATGAAATTAGGCTTCAACCACCTTATATTGCATTCCAATCTTCCATCATTAAACTTGTGAATAGTTTTCTACATGTGAATATTATATTTTGATGAATTTTTGGCATTATTGTGATGAGTTGATGATTGTGTGTGGAAGTGGTGTTATCACATTGAATTGACGACATATTTACAATGAATTTTAATTAGTAGAAGTGATGTCTATTATATTTAATAACTTGGTGAAAGTTTGGTATGAATTTATTGAGGTTTGAAATGTATTAAATGTGCATGAATAGTGATTTCATATGAACTTTTACAAATTCTAGTATATAATTGATTGTATAGGCAAGAGCTACTCTCTAGTACAACATAATGAACTATCATTTATTTATTTATATATGTTAAAATTTTCATGCTAATTTTAAGTATTAAAATATAATTAAAAGTTAAAAGAAATACTTTGTAATCAAACCATCATTTATTTATTTATATATGTTCGCATAGGTTTCTTTCCCATACAAAGAAAGTGTCTTCACCAAAAAATTTTGTTTTACGCGTTTTATTTTCTCATGTGCACTGATTTAATATTTAAAGTGTATGATCATTCTAAACCTTTGGATACAAAACGCCAATAAGTAATATAATATAAAAATATTACCAAAAGAGGACCACGTTAAATGATTTCAATCACTCATTATTTAGAACATAAGATAAGTATATTAAATAAATTGCAAAAATTGTAGATATTAAAACTTGAGAACTAAATCCTTCATTTAATGATAATTTCAAATATCTAAAATAGTAATTACATCCTATAAATGTTGCACATGAGAAAAGAAAATACAAACAAAAATTTTGGTAAAGATGTATTTGAGAAAACCTCAAATTTTACAATAGAATAAGCATGTGAATGTTTATAAATAAAAGAAAGATATTTTAGTTACAATTTAATCCTTTTGATATTTGATCATGTAAAAATAGTTAAAATTAATATTCTCTTCATGAGATTTTTAAAATGGGCTTTATTAGTGACTTTTTGCAAAATTGATGGGAGATTTGTATAGATTTTGGAAGAAGATGAAAAACCTATGTAACTTCAATTAAATTTGGGAGAGATTTGTGGATTTTGCTTTAATCGTTTCAGTAAACCCTAAATATTTTTTTATATTGCAAGTATGACCATTTCTATTTGTATTGTAACTTTTTTACAATAAGAAAAAGTTGTATTATTTACAGAGAGTTTTTAATTCATGTAATATCAAATTTTTTTATGAAAATTTTATAATTTTCTTTACATTTATCAATACCTAATTTCTTTATATGTATACCTAATAATTTAACTATCTATAATATCAAAAAAAGTACAATATTTTATGAAGAAATTACAATTCCATATCTAAATAATTTCATTAAGTAAAAGGTTGTAAATTTTATAATATATATAATTTATAAACTCTTGCGGGGAGATGGGAATAAAATTCTTACATATAATACCTATACATTCGATTTTCGCTTCTCAGCTATGTAGTTCTTTGAATCTGTAATGTACTTTCCATGTGACTCCAAATCAAAGCCGAATGGGTTCTCAATTATTAGCCTTTTACACCCATTTTTGACTCCAAATCATAGTAAATGCACCCATGTGACTGAACGCGTTGCTAAAAGAATTGTTATAATCAGATAATCATCATAAATTTATGATAAATTATTTTACAACTCATTTTTAATTTTACTTAATTTTTAGTTAATTTTTTAAAGTTTAAAAATAAATTAAATTCTTATACTTATTTTTTTATTCATGTCAGTTTAGTATTAAATCTGGTTAATAGTGCACTCACATAAGTAATAATCTATAAGGGATTAATGGAATGAAATATATGTGGCTTAACCTTACTCCCTAAAAATGAAATCATTTCATAATTTGTCCTAATTTTTATAAATTATTTATCATTTTTTAAGTAACAGTGAGGATAATTAAATTATAAATGTATATATATATATAAGATTAAGGATCAAATTCTAAAAGTAAAAGAAGATATAAAACTTTGAAAAGAATATTAAATACCAGACAAAAATTTTCAGTTAAGCTATTTGTCATTTAAATACAAATAGAAATGTTAGTAAAGTCCTACATCAACCTAGTTAAATCATGTCGAAAAAGCATTGTTCTCTTATTCTCATTACTAACAAAATTTAATTGAAAAATAACAAGAAATATCTAATTTATTTTTTTTTTTAAAAAAGTACAAGAATCTAATTCAAATTTCTAAACTATACTGATTTTATTAAAAATTAAATAAATTTAATGCAAGTAATAGAGTAATTTAACTTAAATTCAATAAATAATGACTTCTATGGTTCATCAGTCTAATAACTAAAGTCGTTGCTGAAATAGCGGCAAAAGCCAATTTCTATCATATTTTTGAATTCCACCAACGCATCCGATCCAAGCAATAAACATAAAAAAGGGGGAAATTATAATGCACTACTGCAATGATTCGTTATTCGTTATTAGTATAAGGGTTGATATACTATCATGTGATATATTATAGAAGATTGTTAATTTAATATATGATAAAATTTAATAATATATTAATATATGCTCTATTATATTAGTTGTACACTATAAACTCTAAAAGGGATTCTTGACATATTACATCATTCATTTCTTGCAAGCTTGTTATAACAAATAATATATTATTAGATTTAATAATATATCAAGATATGTACTATTGCATTAATAATGCATTATAAACTTCAAGGGAGGAATTCTAGACATTTTATATCATTCATATTTTGCAAGTTTCTTTATAACAACAAATAATGTATGATAAAAATTTAATAATATATTAATATATATTATGATGTTAATAATGCACTGCAAACTTTTTTTTTTTTAATTTTTGTTGGGGGTAGTGGAGGGGGGGGGGGGGAACTCTGTACATTTTACATCATTCATATATTGCAGTCTTTTTTATTACAACAAACAGGAAAATCTCGTACCGATATCGCACTACATGAAAGCCAACAATTACATTCATTATCTCACAAACCATCTCACAGTCATCACAATCATAGTCACATCTTCTTCACATCACACGATAACTAGTTATCAATTTATTTACCTTCCAAAGGAGTGAGGAAGAAAATGTCCCCAAGCCTATCATTACTAGGTGAATTCCCACCGTACACCAATAATCCTTCTCGGCCACCTCTCTTACTACCGGCAAACGCACACCACCCGCGCGGCCCCGGATGCTCACTAGAACCAGGTTCATCTTCCAGCCGCTTCCATTTTAATGTTTCCGTGTCCAATGCATAAAGCTCGCCGGAAAACTGGCCGGCACCCAAATGACCTTGGTCACTAGGATCTATTTCTCCACCATATATGACAATGTATTTTCCGATGCTAACAGTAGAAAATACACTACGGGCCGTTGGTTTCTCACCAGTTGTTTCAACCTGGGCCCAGACTTTTTGGGCCAGGTCCAAGCCATGTACATCGTCCATTTCTTGTCCGGCAAAGCCATAAACCACCCATATTTTGTTTTGGGCTACTGCCAAGCCCGTCCCACCTCTACCCTTGCAGTTTTCTCCTGGTGAAGGGAATTGCACCCACTTTTTCTCAACAACATCAAAAGCCCAAAGATCGTTGAGTCTGCCGGCGTTCCCGCAGCCGCCGAAGACGTACACATACCGATCATCGGCCGTGGATGAGTGGTAACTCCGATGAGCAGGCCCGGTGTCGCCACTTGAAATCAAAGCCCACTTGTTGGTGTTGGTATCAAAAGAATAGAGCTCATTGAGCTCCTTGTGCTCAGCATCCCTACCACCAAACACATAAATCGTATTTCCAACTGCAGCCATTGTGACACCAACACGTGGCGGTGGCGTGTCTCCCGATGCATCAGCCACTGACCATGTCAGCGTATCAAGGTCGAACATGTGGAGTTTGTTGTCGACCGGCTCACGTGGCGTGAATTCGCCACCAAATGCATACAACTTCTGTCCTACTATGGCTATAGCATGAGAACTTCGGGCTCCTGGCCCTTCTCCTTTCTGATCAAACTGATATTGAACATCAAATCTCAAAATTAGTTTTCTTGTCCATGACT
Organism: Sindora glabra; assembly: GCA_020226215.1. Classification (NCBI taxonomy): domain Eukaryota; kingdom Viridiplantae; phylum Streptophyta; class Magnoliopsida; order Fabales; family Fabaceae; genus Sindora; species Sindora glabra. The sequence goes on along the minus strand of CM035230.1, from coordinate 13,149,823 downwards.
AGGAACAAAGTCCTACCATTGGTTTTAAATTCTGACTCTCCATCTGAGTGGATTTTATCAGTTTTTCGCCGAGACCCGTGGAGATGAAAGATTAAGATAATATGAAATAAAGGTACAATTACTGAAGCATGCATCTAATATTTCAGTATTATTTTTTCTGATTCATATGAATTTTCCTATGTTCAGATCTACCCTAAAATCTAGGTAATAAGTACTAAACTGGGACATAGTAGCCCAGATAATAGTGCTGAGGAATGAATGGACGAAAACCCTGAATTCTTTTTTGTCTAAAAAGGAAACTCACAAACAAACAAAGTTCTGCAGTTATGCGAAGAATTTGTCAATCGGGTGGATCATGATTTTGATATGAAGTCTTTCGAAGCTTACAGTGGAGATGGAGAAGAACACAAAAAGACACAATCTTTCATTTCATTTTGGGGGGAAAAAAACTCTAAATTGTAGAAAATTTCTTTTGGATAAAAAATAGCATAAATTTTCCTGCAATCAGTTTGATATAACCTTCCTGGAACTGATTATTACTTAAAACAAGCAATCGAAGTCTTTTTATGCACTGAATAATTGGGATGCAGAAAGATCAACCGAAGCCATAAAATTAAAAAGCTATGTGTTTCATGAATGCAACGGGAGGTACCAAAAGAAAGAAATTGTAGAATTGAATTCCAGAAGTAATTAACCATGAGAGAGCAGGAGACTTTAGGAAAATCTAGCAGATATGCATAATTATATGCTCAGAGAGATCAGAGAGAGATATGAAGGGAAAAACAGCAGACCTTGACCCATTTGCCCTGAGCCACAGCCATGGCTGGAAATCTTCCAGAAAGGACACTTCAAATATGTCACTCAGTGGGGGAAGGCGGAACTGATACATGGGTTTGTGGGACAAGCAGGCCTTAAATAGACAGGGGCTTGCCTACTTTTTTTTCAATTGTAGTTTTTTATATATCTTTCTTCAGTTGGTCATTTACACTCTAGAATTTTTAAATTTTGAAAAAAAATACATAAATCTCTTTTAAGTTTTAGAAAATTACATGAATCACTCTTTTAATTTTAAAATTTATATAAATTTTTCTCAAAATATAAAATAATATTACACTTAAATTCAGATTGAAAATTTTCTTCAATAAAAAATAAAAAAATTAATTATAGATTGAAATCAAATAATATATATCAGTATGTGATATTTTAAATATTTTGTATAAAATTACGTTGATTAAGTCAAATAGTTAAAATATAACTAACAAAAAAAATTAAATTTTAATGTAAGTCACAAATTTTTAATCATCTAAGTTTAATTAAAACATAATTTTAATGATAAAATATTAAAATTATCATATCGATTTGAATCTATAATTATTTTATTAAAGAAAATTTTTAATTTGAATTTCAAGAAGGTTTATGTAAGTTCTGGAACTAGACGTGATATTTATTTAATTTTACTAAAATTTAGGAGAAATTGATGTATTTTTCTGGGACATTTTTTTGCTTATTTTCATTTCTAATGTAAATTCACGGTCAATTTCTCGCCAACTCGTGGGCATAGTCTTTTTTTTTTTAAATAATAGTTATTTATAATTTATCTTTCTTTAGTTTGGTACTCACACTTTAAATATTTTTTAAATTTAAATGGAACATATTTGAATTATTTTCATCTCTAATATGCTTTCATGGTCAAATTCACCAATAAGTTACTGCTCAGTAATGTTACGACCCATTCCTGAATATTACAAGTGAGAAAAAATTAAATTAGAATAGGCTTTATTTAAATAAACTTGTCATATCCCTAAGAAATTAAATTATAATATTCCAAATGTTAATCGCTAATTATTTGATTGAATGATAGGTTTGAAATCTTTGTAAATGATTTAAATTAAATGAATGTAATAAAAAAATATGGATGGTAAGTTGTATCATAGAATATGAGAATATGAAAATGGTATGTAATATGAAAGACTAACACCATCCCTATACTTTTCATTTTTCACACTTTCAATATCATTATCTTGCTCTTGTCCAAAGAAAACTCTATAACTCTCAAAGGAAAATCTCCATTCCTCTATTAATCTCAACTTGTAGGGGTAAGTAATTTATCATTTTTGCTTTCTCATCGATCAATCTCTTTTATGCTTATTTAAACTGCTCCTATAAACATAAATTTCTAGCCCAACCAATTGAAAGGGTTGAACCACTAAGACCCTCAACTTATAAATCTTCTTTTAAGGATAAAAAAAGTTGGAGGGTATTTTGGAAAAAAATGAATGAGTGTTGATTAACTCTCTAATTGACCTTTTATGTTATAGTTAACTATATAATTGATTTCTCTGTTCTCCCTAATAGATTTTTTACAAAGTTTCATCATTTGTCTTTCACATTACATACCATTTTCATATTTTCATATTCTATGATACAATTTACTATCCATATTTTTTATTACATTCATTTAATTTAAATCATCTACAAAGATTTCAACTAAAAATATAAGAAAGCATTTATAAAAAATAATTTCTACTTGCACATGCATAAAGGAATTCAAAATATAATTTACATATACTATGCCAAATAAAATCTATACAAGAGAACACTATTTTTAAAAACATAATAAAATGCTAACCATATCATTAATTATTCATTTCAAATTCATTAGATATGGTTAGAATACTAACTATGCCCTAACATATTGCCATTCTTATATGCATTCACATATCATCAATTACATAACATTATATTCAAGGTTAATATCCAACTTTTCCATTTAAGATAATAACAACACTTAATTACTCATTTCAAGATAATAACAATTTTTCCATTCACATTTTTGCAGAGGATGTAAATCTCTCCCTTATAAATCATGTACAAGATAAGTAATAATAAGATACTAGTTATAGCATTAATTACTTATTTCAAATTTATTAGATATGGTTAGAATACCATGATTTAAGGTCTTTCTAGGATTTCAAATAAAATCTAATTTTTACCAAAATTTTATCTAATATTTTTAACATATTAATACACATGAAATATCAATTTTCTCATAATTTCTTCACCCTTGGGTATTGTTCATATAGTACTAAAATAACGAATTTTAAAACAGGACAACATATGAGCAATTGTAATAAAAGCTTCTTTTCAATATCCAAATTACTTGTAATTGTCACCAAATTTTGTTACAATATCCCTAACATATTAAATGATGAAAATTTTAATTATTTCAGAAAATTTCCACATTGATATTGTTCATACAGACCTAAAAACATAGAATTACCAATTCTAGGCAATCTTAAAGTTATTGTGAAAAAGAAAATTTCTTGGTATCCAAATTAAATCCAATTACTATAGAATTTCTATGCAAGATTACTAACATGTTAATAATCAAAGAATATTATTTATTTTAATTTTTTTTAATCAAATTATGAAAAAAATAGCTACAAACTTCAAAATATAGAATCCAAAATTTTTTATTAAGCTATTGTATCCAAAGTCCATACAAATTCACTTTTCATAACTTTAAAATTTTTCAAAATTTTTCAAATCTCTCTACACCTATCCTAACACTATTCGTAACAATAAAATTCCAAAAGTTGAAATTTTAACAATTTCTAACCCTTATTTCCATGAAGCAATAGAAACATATATGATCTTTCCTTAAAGGTTTTGTTTCTAATTTCAACATAATCCTATTGTCATTTCTTAAGAGAAAACTTGATGAGTCTTATTCTATCAATCTTAGCACTAATATAATGACATCATCCAAATCATATAAGATCACAACTCAACTAAACATCTATAATAGCATATACTACTATATTCTTCTCTTTTCATGGAAAACAAACTCAAGGAAACAAGATATAGTTGCTACTTACCTTATATTATTGATCATCTAAATTTTTAAAACCTCTTAATATAGCAACTTTAGCCAAATAAACTAAGTTTTAGAAATTTTGAAGAGAAGATTACCATAAAAACTTGACCAGGAAAACTTAAGTTACCTTACAAGAATTTAATAGAATCACTTGGAAAACCTCTTAAGAACTATTAAAAAATTGAAAACTCTAATAGAAAACCCTAGGAGAGCATTCGATTTTGGCTAAGGAAGAGCAGAAATTTTTTTAAAAAAATGCCTTTAATAGCCTTATATAAAACCCTATTCTAAGGTTTCCTTCATAAGCCATCTTTTTTTGTATTTTTTTATACAAATTTTGATGATAAAAGGCACAAGTTTGCATGGATTTTTAGGGCATAAAAATTAGAAGATAATTTCTCAAAACCACTAAAATTTAACCAAATACAATGTCTAGAAATACAAAATGCTCCTAATTTTTCACTTATTCACCAAATTTGCCATTAGCTTCCTCCACAAATTTAGGCTTTATTTGGGCCTTGTTTTTTTTCTAGTTTCTAAAATCAACTAGGGTAAAAAAAGTTCAATTAGCTCAGCCTAATGAACCAAGATGATTTATGTCAAATTTGAGCTCAATCTCTAAGTTTTTTTATTACTCGAGCCATTTATAGGCTACTTGGGTCACTAATTTCCTATTGCATCTTTATATAATTTTTTATAAGTTTTTAATTATATGTTTACCTATACTAGTGTCCAATATGTTTTCTATAAAAATTCTAGTTAGATGTACTTCTAAACTATCTTTATAATTTACCTAAACTTCACTCGATTACTTCACTGTATTTTTATTCGAAAGGTTTCTAGTCAAAATTTCTTCTTAAACTTTTTTGCTTTATTTGAGGTATTACATCATGTTACATTCCAATCTTTTATCATCAAATTTGTGAGTAATATTCTAACTAGTCTTCAAAGCAAATATCATACTTTAATGAGTTTTGGCATTATTATGATATGTTAATGATTATGTATGGAAGTGATATTGTTGCATTGAATTGATGATGTATTTACAGTAGGTTTTAATAATTAGAAGTGATATCTATTGTATTTAACAACTTGGTGAAAGTTTGGCATAAATTTGTTGAAGTTTGAAATGTATTAAATATGTATGAATAGTGATTTCATATGAACTTCTACAAATTTCTAATATATAGTCAATTATGTTGGCCTAAATTGCTCTCTAGGATAACATAATCGACAATGTTAATTACTAATTATACAATAAATTGTTTGATTGAATGATGTATTTGAAAATTTTTTAGATAATTTGAATTAAATAAATGGAAAGGAAAGGACATGGATAGTGAATTGTATTATGGAATATGAGGATATGAAAATGGTATGTAATATGAAATACAAGTGATCGAACTTTGTAAAATTTTTTTAAAGAAAGAGATAGTAGTTATCTATGCCCTCTTAAGCTACTTTCTAGATAAGTATAACTAACTATATAGTTAACTGTATCCCAAAAGCTAGTGACTTAATCAACACTCATCCATTTTTTCCTAAAATACCCTCTAAACTTTTTTATCCATAAAATACCCTAACATTTTCCTTACACTTTTTTTTTTCACATTTTCAATATCATTTTCTTCCCTTTATCCAAGGAAAATCCTAGAATTCTTAAAGAGAAATCTTCATTCCTCTATCAATCTCAACTTCCCAAGGTAAGTAATTTATCAATTTTACTTCCTCATTAACCGGTCTCTCTTATACTTATTTAAATTATCCTTTAAATATAAATTTCTAGCTTAACCAATTAAAAAGTTGAAACACTAAGAATCCTAACTTATAAATCTTTTTTTATTTAATTAAATTAAACTTTAAGGACTTGTTCCTACATTCCAATCTTCTATCCTCAAAATTATACGTAGTATTTTGCCTAATCTTCAGTGTGAAAATTATATTTTGATGAGTTTTAGCATTATTGTGATGAGTTGATAATTTTATGCGGACATGATGTTGTCATATTGAATTGATGATGTATTTATGATGGGTTTTAATTATTAGAAGTGATATCTATCATATTTGACAATTTGGTGAAAGTTTAATATGAATTTGTTAAGGTTAGAAGTATATTAAATATGCATGAACAATGATTTCATATGAACTTGTACAAATTTCTAATATATAGTTGACTATATGGACTCAAACTACTCTCTAAGATAATATAATCAATTATATGGTTAACTATCTAAATCAAGATTTGCCTCTGGATAGTGATAGTTAACTATAAGTGCTAGAGTTTGCCTTTGGATATTAATAATCGATTATATAATCACCTATAATCCCATTTTCTTACAAAACTTGTTTTTCATAAAAAAATAATCATAAGAGGGCATCTGAAACATAGTGTACCTTAATAATTACCTTAAATACATGTAATCATTCATGGCATGACTTGTAAACTTGCTTGTATGCTACCTAATGTTTAGGAATTACTTGCATATGATGTCTTAGATTCTCTAAACTTAAAAAGGTTGAATCCTTGCATTATTTATGAAATGTAATGCCTTGTAAACAGCGGCGGAGAGAAGGGGGCTAGGGGGCCCCGACCCCCCTAATTTAAAATTTTTAATATAGTATATATATCGAAATTTATTTGGCCCCCCTAAATAATATATAATTTTGTATTAAGCTTATCAAATTACTAAAATATTGTTGGGCTTGCATCATTTTCTATAATTATCTAATGCTTTAAAAGGCTTTTTGAATTCTAATAGTTGGGCTTTATGCTACTAGTCATGACCAAATAATACATATATATATTTATTTTGTTTTTTGTTACTGACACTTCAGCTTTTAAGTTAGAAACTTCTCCTAGAAGCTACATTTTTGCTTTTGCACAGCATGTCTCTTCCTTTGGTTTTCCGTTTCTTTCTCTGCTTTGGCTCTGCATCTCTCAACTTTCTCCCACTACATTGCATCTTCATCTCATCTCTGCAAGACTGCGATAGGCGAATAGGTTAGTGTTCTTTTTAAAATCTTAACAATGATTCATCATTTATTTTTTTTATTTTTTTTTATTATCTTGTTACTTAAAAATGAGTTACTAGGTTAGTTAGAAATTAGAAATTTTAATAGTTTATAGAATCATAGATTCAAAATCTTCTCATTATTATTATAAAATTAAAAACAAAAATGAAATAGAAAAGCTTGAAGTTGAACCTAATTACACAAAGGAACTTGACCTTACAATCCCGTAAGTGCACGGGTTAAGTCGAGTTATAGTATAAAAGATTATCGTTCTCCACATGGATTGTAGGTTGAGTACTAACTAAATCTCAAGTAAAATTATCTAGGCGGATCAATTGATTTTGAGAATCAAGAGTGAAATGTAAAACAGAGCTTAGCTATTAAAAATAAGGTTTGATTCAATGTAATAAAAGCGTACTCAACTTAAGGATCCCTTGTACATTTCATTATGGAATGAATATAATTCTCTAACTTGGTTTACTGTTAATTAAGATTGTTGGATTACCAAAATTAAGCTATACCTCATTGCAAGGCTACTAGCTACTAACCAAGAGATTAAGTGCCCAGAATTACTCTAGTAATCACTCATCTAGGTTGCATTAACTTTATTTAGAATCCATTCTTGGACATTTTATCCTGTGCAAAAGAATCCAATTAGCTTAATTCCTAAGTCTAATTGATATTCCCAATGATCATGCAAGGTCCGATTAATTAATTGGTCATTTCAACCTAGAATCAATTAATCCATAACACAAATCCAATTTTCCGGATATATTGGTTTTGCTCCAGCACAAAATAGCATAATCAAATCATAATTCAACAGTAAATCAAGCTAGATTATATAAAATTCAGTTCCATAACTCCATGAACAAGTTCACCCAAGTTGAGCACAAGGGTTTAGTGTGAAAACATTACAAAATCAGAAGAAAACCAAAAAACAGAGAGGGAAGTCAAACAATTCATGAAGATCTACAAATTCCTTGCTTGAATTTTCAATTCCTTGCTTGAATCCATGTTAGAAGGTACCCTTGTTGAGTTTTGATCTCTCCTAAGGTTTCTCCCAGCAGCTCTCCTTGTTAATTCTCATTTTTCTCCCCCTCCTTTTCAAAATTTCGCGCAAAACTTATATTGGTGATGTACACGAGGGTCAACACGGCCCGTGTTTTATCCTGTGATTCTCAGCGAAAGTTGAGCAGCACGAAACACGTTGTGCAACACGCCCCGTGTTCTTCTTCGAAGTGTCAAGCAGTAATGTACACGGGGTAGTATATGGCCCGTGTTTACCACTGTGTTCTTCTCTGAGTAGTTCAGTGAAGCCTCGAAGCATTCCAGAAGGGAACACGGCCCTAAACACGGGGTTCCCATACCCCGTGTTCTATGTCAAGTGAACAAATTTGCTTCAATTCTTCACAATTTGAATGGTTTTGCTTCCGAATCCTTTTCTAATGCTCATATGTGTCATTTCAAGACCTGAATACAAAATATAGAGCATCTAAGTATTCTTTTCAAATAATTTGCACAAAATACTAAGTAAATGAGTGATGAAACACATAGAATTTAGGTGCATTTGTGTATTTATCAATTCCCTCATACTTGAATCTTGTTCGTCCTCGAGCAAGGAAGTAAGAGAACAAGAAAATCTACTCTAATTTTTATTCTCTTCTTTTTCTTCTTTTTTTTATATATAATAAGGTAATCATTCAATAAATCAAAGATTAGGATCAAGTCATGCCAAGCAACTAAATGAAAATAAAGCAACTAAACAAGTCAATCCTCAGCATAGAAGCAAAAGAGAATAGCCTCACAGGTAAAGTGTTTACTCTCACTCTCAAAACAAGGCTTGTGTTTATTCTCAAGTCAATCAGCTCATGACTTAATGCTACTATATGCTTGTACAAACTCTAATCTCCACTACTATAATGTAAAATGTGTGCAAATCAGAGGACTTTATTAGGGAAAATGGTGAGGATAGGGGGAAAGGAAAATCAAAGGGTGAAAAGTGATTGAGCCATAAGTTTGAAAGAAAAAGACACATTGGTCATGAATTTGACCATTGTGGAGTTCCATTACTCAGCTTAACATATATATATATATATATATATATATATATATATATATATATATATATATATATATATATATATATATATATATTTATTCCCAATAAGCTTTTCTTCCTCTTCTTCTTCTCAAATAATTTATTTGACACCATTTTTTTATTTATGGTGTTTTGTTGCTTTTTTTTATTATTATTTGTTTGATTGTTTTTTTTTTTTTTTTGCTTTTTTTTTTAACAACCAAAACTATAAATCAACTTATCCAACTAGCAGCACTAAGTAAGGACCTTTAAGATAGCCAAACTCATATAATGTATCTAAGTTCTCTTAAACTCTAAGGTTCAAGTTCACTTGGGCAGTGGCTTTGGATGTACATGGTATGGCTAAGCTAGAAATGAGGGTCCAAGGCTCAAGGTGGCTAACTAGGGAAAAAGCTGAAAAGTTTAGGGTAAATTAAAGAAAAGGATTCAAATAAGCCAAGCAAATAAAAAGGGTAAAGAAACATGGCCTCATCATATTTGACATGCAAAATATATAAAATGTAGCCTCAAAAAGAGCAAATGCAAGTTCTAGAGCAAAAAGTCAAGAGTGATGACATAATCCCTTAAGAAGATAAAAATGAGCTTCTATTTCTAATGTGAAAATTGCTCAAAAGACTCAAACCTCACAAAGGTCAATTATGCTCATTACTTTTAGCTTCAAGCTTTAGATTTTCCTTATTAAGTTACCAGATATTCATTAAAGAAGCAAGGCATGAATCAATCATTTTATTCAAAAGATTGCCTTAAAATTTTTTTATTTATTTTTTTATATATTATTTTTTTTTAATTTTTTTTATATCATTGAAATTGGAGCAAATTTCAGTACCCTAAATCAATCAAGCAAGTTCAAGTGCAAAACATTGCTCCCTCACACTTAAAATTGGACATTGTCCTCAATATACAAAAGAGTAAATGGGAAAAGAGACAGAGAATAGATGGGGGACTGAAACTTCCCTGACAAGTGGATTATGGCTGTCCAGTATAGGTCACGACTGCAGGGAGATCCAGAAGTAGAGACAAAATAGGAGAGAGAAAGGAGACTGGTAATCTAAAAGAAAGAAAATGCAATACTAGAAAAAAAAATATGTTGTTAGTTATTACAGACATGAATATTAAAAGTGCAAGAAAATAGAAGAGAAATAATAAAAATGAAATGAAAGTGCATAGTCAATATAAGTACAGACCAAGAGAAATAGAAATAGAGAGGAGAAATAAGTAAAAAGCAGAATATATAAGGAAAATAGAGGAGTTTTGGCCATTAAAAGCTCATCTGCCAAGGAACACGGGGTCCAACACATCTCGTGTTGTACCCTGTGTTTCTCTCTGGAAGGCTCACGTTCAAAAATCCTTATCATTAGTTCAGCCAGTGAGGTACACGGGTTATGACACGACCCATGTTCAACACCGTGTATCTCTCTGGAATTCCATGAAAATCACAAAACTTTGATGCTAACCAGACAGTGAGGAACACGGGATATGACACGTCCCGTGTTTAACACCGTGTTTCTCACTGGACTGCGTTGAGAATTACAAGTCCTTTTATACTGGCCAGACAGTGAGGTACACGATGTAGTACACGGCCTGTGTTTTACACCGTGTTTCTCACTGGGCTGCGTTTTGAGCCTTCTGTGCAAGAAAATAAGCAACAATCATGCATTCATGCCTAATTTACCCCAGAGACAGAGACCAAGTGCAAAAATGAACATCCTAAATCAACAACTAATGACTTATATGCCTCAACGACTCAGAAACTCAGATTGAAAAGAAGAAAACTAAGATTTAAAAGCAAGAAATCAGAAAAATAAGCTTGGGTTACCTCCCAAGAAGCACTTGTTTAAGGTCATAAGCTCGACCCCTATTTTAATCAGTCTGGTGCTGCCATAATTGGTGGTCCGGCAACATAATTCTTCAATCTCTGGCCATTAAGTGGTGGGCTTGTTTCTAAAATTTCTGCACATGCAGCAAACTCCTCATTTTCAACAACTTCATCTGTTACTAGACATGCTTCAAGTGGATCTTGAAGGCACCCCATTAGAAGGTTTTCTCTCACAACTTTGTCTACCACATCAATCCTGCATATTGAAGCTTCACAAACAGGTAATTTAATTGATTCATTCAAATTAAATTTAACTTTTTCATTCCCAACAGATAATGAAAGTCTTCCATTTTTTACATCAATTAAAGCACCAGCAGTGGCTAAAAATGGTCTACCTAAAATGATAGGGATTTGTGAATCCTCTTCCATTTCAAACACAACAAAATCTACAGGTATGAAAAACTTACCAACCTTGATAGGTATATCCTCAAGAATACCTACTGGATATTTCACTGAACGGTCAGCTAGTTGAAGTGAAATTGTGGTAGGCTTCATTTCTTCTATATTCAGTCTCCTTGCAACCGACAGTGGCATGAGGCTCACACTTGCTCCCAAGTCACACAATGTCCGGTCAATAAGAACATTTCCAATCACACAAGGAATGGAGAAGCCGCCTGGGTCCTTTAGCTTAGGAGGTAGTTTATTCTAGATGATGGCACTACACTCCCCCGTTAGAGCTACAATCTCATGCTCTTCTAACTTCCTTTTGTTCAAGAGAATGTCCTTCAAAAATTTAGTATATGATGGCATTTGTGAAAGAGCATCAGTGAAGGGAATATTGATATACAACTTTTTCAATACTTCCAAGAACTTTCCAAACTGCTTATCAAGTTTAGCCTTTGCTAGTCTTTGAGGATAAGGGATAGGCAGTTTGTATGGTTCTGGAGGGACATATTTTGATTTGTCTGGTAATTCCCTTTCTTTCTCTTCAGCTTCATTAGGAATTGAGGCCTTATTGCCTTCTTTTTGCTTTTCCCCCACACTTATCTCTTCTTCACTTTCTTGAGTGGCAATTAGATCATTCAATAACCTTCCACTCTTAAGAGTTATTGCCTTGCAATGCTCCCTAGGATTTGATTCAGGTTGAGCAGGGAGTTGACCAAAAGCTCTTAAAGAAGATGCAGAAGCTTGTTGAGCAATTTGAGTTTTCAACATCTTTCCATGTGTGGCCAATGAATCTACCTTAGAGGATAATTGCCTAATTGAATCTTCCATGGCTCTTCCATGCTGTCTAAACTCTTCATTAGTTTTCTCTTGAGAAATGAGAAATTTCTCCAAGAGGCCTTCTAATTTGGTAGTGGAAGAGGGTTGGGCTGGTGGGTTGTATGGTCTTTGGCTTTGGAAACCTGGTGGTGGTGGTCTATTGGGAATGGTTTGTGTGTTGTATGGCTGGGTGGACTTGTAGGAGAAATTTGGGTGATTCCTCCATGATGGATTGTAGGTGTTTCCAAATGGTTCATTTGAATTTTTCTGTCCAAACCCACTGTTATGCACATAGTTCACTTGCTCAGTAAAATCTTGTCCCAATGTACACTCAGCTGCCATATGCCCTGTAATACCACAAATCTCACAAGGAATGTCAGTAGCACCTGTTGTATTTACACTGTTAACATGAAATTTATCAAACTTAGCCATAAGTGCATCTACCTTGCTACCTAAACTTCCTAGTGCATCTACTTTAGCTGATAAATGGTTAAAAGCATCTAATTCATACTTACTTGGAGCTTTCCTTGAAGGTCCCCTTTCATTTGACCATTGGTAATGGTTCAAAGCCATATCTTCAATCAACTCATAAGCTTCATCCAATCTTTTGTTCATCAAAGCACCTCCAACAGCAGCATCCACAGTAAGCCTAGTATTATAGTTCAAACCATTGTAGAAAGTATGAAGAACTAGCCATTTCTCTAATCCATGATGTGGACACAGCCTCAACAGTTCCTTGTATCTATCCCAAGCATCAAATAGTGATTCTCCTTCTCTTTGAGAAAAGCTAGTGATTTCATTCCTCAATTGGGCAGTCTTGCTTGGAGGAAAATATCTTGAAAGAAAGGCCCTCAGTAGCTCTTCCCATGTTGTGATTGATCCAGTTGGTAAAGAATGTAACCAAGCCCTCGCTCTATCCCTCTAGGAGAATGGGAAGAGTCTAAGCTTGATAGCATCCGCTGCTACACCATTGATCTTGATTGTATCACAGTATTCTAAGAAAATCTGGATATGGAGGTTGGGATCCTCCATTGGCAATCCACCAAACTGATTTTGCTGCACCATAGACAACAGAGCTGGCCTCAATTCAAAATTGTTAGCCTCAACAGCAGGCCTTCTTATACTGGATTGAAGACCAGTGGCATTGGGTGCTGCAAATTCTCCAAGAGATCTGTTATCCATGTGTTCAGTTACTGGTTCAATGTCAATTTCTTCTTGGATGTGAACTGATTTCTGCTCTCTTCTTCTCCTAAGCAAAGTTCTTTCAATTTCTGGATCGAAGTCAAGAATTCCTTCAAGACTTCTCCTTTGCATATAAAAGATTTTCTGCAAAATGATTATGTAACACTCAAACAGAACAAGGTAAGAAAGAAATGCTGCAAAAATAAGAAAATTAAAACAAGATGAATTAAGAATTAATAGAAAATGGATTGCCTAGTCTAATTCACTCAAAACTTGCTGTTAATATCAACTGGATACAATCTCCGGCAACGGCGCCAAAAACTTGACCTTGAAAATCCCGCAAGTGCACGGGTTAAGTCAAGTTATAGTATAAAAGATTATCGTTCTCCACAGGGATTGTAGGTTGAGTACTAACTAAATCTCAAGTAAAATTATCTAGGTGGATCAATTGATTTTGAGAATCAAGAGTGAAATGTAAAACAGAGCTTAGCTATCAAAAATAAGGTTTGATTCAATGTAATAAAAGCGTACTCAGCTTAAGGATCTCTTGTACAGTTCATTATGGAATGAATATAATTCTCTAACTTGGTTTACTGTTAATTAAGATTACTGGATTACCAAAATTAAGTTATACCTCATTACAAGGCTACTAGCTACTAACCAAGAGATTAAGTGCCCAGAATTACTCTAGTAATCACTCATCTAGGTTGCATTAACTTTGTTTAGAATCCATTCTTGGACATTTCATCCTGTGCAAAAGAATCCAATTAGCTTAATTCCTAAGTCTAATTGATATTCCCAATGATCATGCAAGGTCCGATTAATTAATTGGTCATTTCAACCTAGAATCAATTAATCCATAACACAAATCCAATATTTCGGATATATTGGTTTTGCTCCAGCACAAAACAGCATAATCAAATCATAATTCAACAGTAAATCAAGTTAGATTATATAAAATTCAGTTCCATAACTCCATGAACAAGTTCACCTAAGCTGAGTACAAGGGTTTAGTGTGAAAACATTACAAAATTAAAAGAAAACCAGAAAACAGAGAGGGAAGTCAAACAATTCATGAAGATCTACAAATTCCTTGCTTGAATCTTCAATTCCTTGCTTGAATCCACGTTAGAAGGTACCCTTGGTGAGTTTTGATCTCTCCTAGGGTTTCTCCCAGCAGCTCTCCTTGTTAATTCTCAGTTTTCTCCCCCTCCTTTTCAAAATTTCGCGCAAAACTTATATTGGTGATGTACACGGGGATCAACACGGCTCGTGTTTTACTCCGTGTTTCTCAGTGAAAGTTGAGCAGCACGAAACACGTTGTGCGACACGCCCCGTGTTCTTCTCTGAAGTGTCAAGCAGTAATGTACACGGGATAGTACATGGCCCGTGTTTACCACCGTGTTCTTCTTTGAGTAGCTCAGTGAAGCCTCGAAGCATTCCAGAAGGGAACACAGCCCTAAACACGGGGTTCCCATACCCCGTGTTCTTTGTCAAGTAAACAAATTTGCTTCAATTCTTCACAATTTGAATGATTTTTCTTCTGGATCCTTTTCTAATGCTCATATGTGTCATTTCAAGACCTAAAAATAAAATATAGAGCATCTAAGTATTCTTTTCAAATAATTTGCACAGAATACTAAGTAAATGAGTGATGAAACACATAGAATTTAGGTGTATTTGTGCATTTATCAGAACTTTAAATAGCCATGGAAGTAGTCAATGACTGTTTAGAAAATGGTACACAATAAATAAGAGAAGTAAAGGTAAAATCTGGAATTTTATGTACTTCAATTTAGATAAAAGCTATTAATTTGTCCTTGTTGAATGTTGCTAACTTTATGATGAAAATCTGGTCCTATGGCCCACATTAAAATTGAATGTTGCTGACTTAATTTGAATGTTGTTGTCTTGCTGACTTTAATTTACCCATTTTGACTTTTATGAAATTATCAGCATGCATGTTCTCCTTGACGTTTTCTCCTTATAGCAAGAACAACAGTAACAAATTGTAGTTGTTATAATTATGGTTCACAAAGATAAAGAACCAAACATCAAAGAATAAAATAGCAATGTGAAATAATAAGTTACAAGTTACTATTTTTGATATGTTAAAGAATTTCATACCATTTTTTGAAATATTTTTTCTTTTATCTATTTATATAACTCGTAGTGATGAGAAATTTAAAATAATAGGATTAGATGAAGAAGGGGATTTTTATTTTGTAATTTCTAGTTAATTTTTAAAAATTAGATTGAGATTCTTTGTATTTTCATATTAAAATAATTTTTATATCATTATCATTTATATAACATTTTTTTTGTATTTTTTTAGGTATAAAGATGTTAAAGAGAAAAACTATTGACTCTTTTTTTAAGAAAAAAAAGGAGAATGAAGACACACAACCTAGGACATTAACTGCAAATTTAGATACTGAAGTGGAAAATGTTGTTAAGCAACCTATAAGTTATACATTGGAGGAGCCTTCCTCAAAAGTTACAAGAGTTGAACAAGAACAAATTGACATGGGTACTCTTGTGCTTGATCCTGAAAAGCGTCCTCAAATTTAGGATTATCCTATTAATCAATAGGATGAAATTCGAATGGCATATATAAAATATGGGCCTTATCAGTTTAAGCAAGATATTTATCCATTTTCTAATGATGTAGATCATCCACGACGATTTCAAGCTCATTGATTTAAAAGTTTCCCTTGGCTAGAATACTCACCAGAAAAAGATGTTGCTTTTTGTTTTCCATGCTATTTGTTTGCAAAAAAATCAAGTGGACATTCAGGTTGTGATGTATTTGTTTCAAAGGGATTTAGAAATCGGAAAAAAGTTAACAATGGAAAAAAATGTGCATTTCTATCTCATATGGGCAAAAATCCTAATTCAGCTCATAATGTAGCTTATAAATGTTATGAAGATTTCAAGAACAAGTCATGTCATATTGATCAAGTTATGCACAAGCAAGCTTCTCAATAGGTTCAGAAAAATCGCTTACGCCTCAAAGCTTCTGTGGATGTTGTTAGATGGCTAACTTTTCAAGCATGTGCTTTAAGAGGACATGATGAAAGTATGAGATCAAAGAACTAAGGTAATTTTCTTGAAATGATAAAGCTTTTAACTTCTTATAATAAAGAAGTAGGTGAAGTTGTATTGAAAAATTCCCCACAAAATGCAAAATATACATCTCCAACAGTTCAAAAAGAAATTTTAAATATTTTTGTAAGAAATGTGCAAAGCCAAATTCGTAAAGAGATTGGTGATGCAAAATTTTGTTTGATTGTTGATGAAGCTCGAGATGAATCTAAAAGAGACTCGAGATGAATCTAAAAAAGAACAAATGGCTTTAGTTGTTAGATTTGTTAATAAAGATGGACTTGTGAAGGAAAGATTTCTAGATCTTGTACATGTTAAAGATACCATTGCATCTACTCTTAAGCAAGAGATTTGTTCTATTTTGTCTCATCATAATCTTAACATTCAAAATATTCGAGGGCAAGGATATGATGGAGCAAGTAACATGCGTGGAGAGTGGAATGGGTTACAAGCTCTAATTCTTCAAGAATGTCCATATGCATATTTTGTTCATTGTTTTGCTCATCAATTACAATTGGCTCTTGTTTCTGCAGCTAAAGAATCAGTTGATGTCCACACTTTTTTTCAGAATTTAACTTTTATTATTAATGTTGTCACATCTTTTTGTAAGCGCAATGATGAATTACAAGCTACTTATGCAAATGAAATTGCACAATTAGTTGCAATGCATGAGATTGGAACAGGAAAAGGAGTTAATCAAGTTGGTACATTAAAAAGGCTTAGAGACACTAGATGGAATTCTTACTTCAATTCAATTTGTAGCCTTTTACGAATGTATAGTGCAACTGTTTCAGTTCTTGAAAATCTAGCAATTGAAGGATCTACATATTCTGAACAAGGTGATGCTACTTTTGCTTTGAAGTCGTTGATTTCATTTGACTTTGTATTTGTTTTTCGCTTGATGAAAGAAATTATGGGATGCACTGATAAGCTTTGCCAAGCTCTACAAAAAGTATCTCAAGATATTTTAAATGCTATGCATTTGGTCTCAAGTACAAAGTCATTGATTCAGAAGTTGAGGGATAGTGGTTAGGGCAATCTTTTAACAAATGTGACTTTCTTTTGTTAAAATTAAAGTATCCAAGTTCCTGATATGAATGCTTGCTTCTTTGACATAATTCGTTCTCGTTGCCAGAAGGATACTATCACAGTAGAACATCATTATCGGGTAGATATATTTACAGCTGTGATAGATAATCAATTGAAAGAACTGAATAGTAGATTCAATGAGCAAGTAACAGAGCTTCTTATTTTGAGTACAGCTTTAAATCCAAAAGATGGATACAAGTTATTTAACATTGATGACATATATAATTTTGCCATTAAATTTTATCCTTCAGATTTTTTAGATCAGGAGAAGCTTCAATTGAGATATGAATTACAACATTATGAGTTTAATGTGCTTAATGATCATAAATTACAAAATTTATCTTCTATTTCTGAATTGTGTGAGAAATTTTTGGAAACTGAAAAATTAACAAATTATCTCTTGGTTGATAGGTTGCTTCGACTTGTCTTAACTTTTCCAATTTCAACAGCTACTTCTAAACGAGCTTTTTCAGCTATGAAGATAATCAAAACAAGGCTTCGTAATAAGATGGAAGATGACTTTCTCAGAGATTACATGATCACTTATATTGAAAAGGAGATTGCTGAACAATTCACTACAGATATGATAATTAATGATTTCTATTCTTTAAGGGAACGTTGGATAAAACTCAAAATATAAAGGCATGTATTTCATATTATTTTTATTACATATATATAAATTTTGTTATATTTATTGCTTTATATTAGTTTGATTTTATTTATCATACTATGCATATATACTATAATCATAATTAGAAATTTCTTAATTAAGTTTCATAATATTTTATTCTTGGCCCCCCCAATTTAAAATTTTTGCCTCCGCCACTGCTTGTAAAGCCACATATGTGCATGAATGTGAATGTGAGATGCCTTTTATTATGATTACGAAGGCTTAAGGCATTGGTTCTTTACTTTGCACAATGATGAGAAGGAGTTAAGAATAAAGACTATGATACCATGTATACTTTATGCACCATCTCTCAAGTGTTAGCTTGTTACCTTAAAAGGACAAGATTAAAGCTTGTTATGGTAAGGGTACTACATGACCCAAGGAGGCATAAGGTAAAAACTTG